>PVNU02003263.1:1800000-2314954 GCA_003013855.2 Liriodendron chinense
GAGTCATTACATCTCAAAGACCCTTAAAACAAAGGCTGTGTTTGGATGCTCAAGTGAATTAGCTTGCAAACATTTCATTTGAATCAAGAGGAAATGGTAAAAATCGATGATGTTTCCTAGCATTCATAATGAGCAAGTGTGATGCGGACACAAGCGCATTCGAGGTGTACTAACGAAGAAAGCGCCAACCATAAGTACCGTCCTTGTGGATGGGCGATTATTGAGGAGCTGAAGACCCTTTACATGTGATTGGACACACAGAAGACCTCACTCAGGGAAGACACATGTGAAGAAAGAAAGGAGAAGAAGACCGAAGGAACTGAAGATTTCGCCACTGTCTTCGGGCGCCCGACCATAGCCTTTGGGTGCCCGAAATTTGTCTTCCGAGCGCCCGAACCTCTTTGGAGGTTTTCGGATGACTTCGGGTTGCAGCTCGGGTGCCGGACCGAGCGCTCGAACTTTTTCGCACTTTTGTTAATTGCGCGTTTTTACTTAAGCTTTGAGGGTAGTTTAGTCTTTTACTTGTTTTATTTGCTTATTTAAAAGGGCTAAAGCCCCAAACTCGAATTTGGTTATTGATTTGATTAATGAAAAGCCTCTTGGAGCTTTCCTCTTCTTCTCTCTCTCTCTCTCATGGTGATGCTTCTTCCTCTTCCTTGATCTCTTTCTTTTACTTGCTTCTTGTGCTCCTCCTATCCTTCTTCCAGGTAATTCTATCTTTCCTAATCTATTTGTTTCGCTAACCTCAATCCCCAAAATCTGATTTTGATCCTAAACCCTAAGTCTTAAGATTTTCAAATCCCTAATCCAAAATCTCTTGATTTCCTGGATTAGAGATTCCTCTTAATTGATTGGGTTATAGCCATGCAAGATCGGGAGGTTCCATCCCTCGCCGGATCCAACCATAGTGATACTTGAATCTCATACTTCATGGTTGTGATGAATGGCCCGTCCATTATAGGTTCCTTGTGATCTTCTTAGTCATGATGATTACTGCTAGATTTTATATTGTCATTGTCTTTTAATTCCGCTGATTTAATTGTGTTCATGAGCATGCATCATAATTAGGGCATCCTGCATCAAATTTGGTATCAGAGAATAGGCTTGCATGGTTTTGTGTAGATCGAGTTATCAAATTAGGGTTTAGATTTTTAGGTTTAAGTTCGGAAAGTTCCAGATTTAGAAAGTTTTCAATTTTAGAAACTTTCCAATTTTAGAAAGTTTCCTAATTTGGAAAATTTCCAGATTTGAGTCGTTTTCTGTTTTAATTTGATTGTGTCAGCTCATATTAGTTTTGCATTCATCACATTCATCTTGTGAGTCAAAACACCTAGTAGTCTAGTTGGGTAGAGTTTGGTTCAAGTCTTAAGTGTATGCCCACGAGAAGAGGTAGAGGTTTCGGACTTCAGCCTACCATGAATAACGAGTAGTTATCTGAACAACTTACTCAGTTGATACAAAAGATAACCGCCCTAGAAGCAGGTCAAAAGTGTGATTTTGCTCGCCTTGAGAACCAGATCACCACTACCATGACTAAGGTCGAGCAACTAGAGGCGTCCCAAAGGGAAAACCCCGCTTGTAGGGGATGATGCGCACTCCCAAGTGGGAGGAATCATTGAAGAACGCGCTGCTACACATGGGGGTAGTGAAGATAGAGATCGTGGTAATGGTCGTGGTGTTGTGCGAGAGGCACGAGCCACATGTGATCATCAAGACCGCTATGATCCAGATGAGCGTGCGATGAAGAGTGTGAGAGTTGATGCCCCGAGTTTTGATGGACGCTTGGATCCCAAGGCATTCCTTGACTGGGTTGCTGACATGGACCACTATTTCGAGTGGTATGGCATGTCAGAAAACCGTCAAATGTGGTTTGATAAGATGAAGCTTGTGGGCTAAGCCAAACTATTTTGAACCAACACCGAGCGTAAGATAGAAAGAGTTGGTAGAGCTCCTATCACACATTGGTATGAGATGAAAGAGAAGTTGAAGGAGAAGTACCTCCCTCTCTCATACCGTCAGAAGCTCCTTGACTAATGGCAATCCTTACGTCAAGGGTCAATGTCTGCCGCTGACTACATCGCAAATTTGAAGAATATATGATGCGAAGTGATATCCAAGAAGACCCTCTAGTAACGCTCTCGCGTTTCAAGACGGGCCTTCGTACGGATCTTCAGCGTAAGCTTATGACTCGGCCCTTAACGGACTTGGACGAAGCATATCAAGTCGTGCAGGAGTTAGAGCAATATCTGAAGGCTCCTTGTTGTTCGTCGTTTTGAGTCCCGAGACTCCAGTGCTAGATCTAGTTCCTAGGGGACTCGACCTAATATTGGTAGTCAACCTAGAGCACAGGCGACCATTTCGCCTAGGCCCAGGGAGGACAAGGGCAAGGGGGTTCTTGGTGCCGGTCCTGGTAACATGAACTAAGTGAGGTGTTATGAGTGTGGCAATCTTGGTCACATGTCTAATCAGTGTCCTACGAAGAGCCGTGGGAAAGCCTTAGTTATAGGCGAGTCCCACGAGAGTGGAGATGACCAAGGTGATTATGAAGTTGAAGAGTATCACCCTGAAGGAGGACTTACTGATGAAGAAGAAGTGGATGGAGAAGCAACGCTTGCAGTAATCAGGTGTGTGCTAGCTCAGTCTAGAAGTAGTGCCGACTGGCGTCGAAGCACTATCTTCTACACTATTGCCAAGTGTGGTGAAAAGAATTGTAAGGTGATAGTGGACAGTGGAAGTTGTCAGAATGTGATTTCCACTAGCACCTTAGATCGCTTGAAATTGAAACCCACACCTTATCCAGACCCATATAAAGTTTCTTGGGTTGACAAGACATCCCTACCTGTCACCCATCAATGTATAGTCCCTATCGAGTTTGGGTCATACAAAGAGTCCATGTGGTGTGATGTTTTACCTATGGATGTGGGACATGTTATCCTAGGTAGACCGTGGCTATTCGATAATGATGTCACGATCTTTGGCCGTTCGAATGCGTGTACCTTCATGCATAACGGTAAAAAGATCAAACTTAACCCCATGCCACCTGAGAACACACTAGGGAAGAAGAAGGATGAGAAGGCAAGTGAGTCTAGAAGAGTGGGGAAATTCAAGCCTCAGTCTCTACATATAACCAGCGCAAGAGAGTTTGAAAAAGAGACTAATGAGGATTCTCTGGTGTATGCCCCTGTGGCTAGAGAGATTACACCTGAGGTTCCATCAGAGTTGCCCCGTGAGGTGACCTCGGTCCTGAAAGAATACAGTAATGTATTTCTTGAAGACTTACCTAATGAGTTGTTACCTATGAGGGACATACAGCATGCCATTGATCTTGTCCCAGGGTCTACTCTACCGAACCTTCCTCACTACAGGATGAACCCTGCAGAACATGCAGAATTGAAGAAGCAAGTTGATGGGCTTCTGCAAAAGGGTTTCATCAAAGAGAGTATGAGCCCGTGTACCGTGCCAGCATTGTTGACGCCAAAGAAAGACGGCACGTGGCGCATGTGTGTGGATAGCCGTGCCATAAACAAAATTACTGTCAAGTACAGGTTCCCTATACCTAGGCTTGATGATATGCTTGACATAATGGCCATGGTCCACTATATTCTCTAAGATAGACCTCAAGAGTGGATATCACCAAATCCGTATACGCCTAGGAGATGAATGGAAGACTACGTTTAAAACAAAAGATAGGCTATATGAGTGGTTGGTCATGCCCTTCGGCTTGACTAATGCACCCAGTACTTTCATGCGGGTGATGACAAGCTTTGAGGCCGTTCATGGAAAAGTTCCTAGTGGTATACGTTGACGACATTCTCATTTATAGTACCACTAAGGAATCACACCTTGAACATTTAAAGAAGGTCTGTAGCGTCCTTAGGAAGGAAAAGTTGTACGCTAATCTTAAGAAATGTGCATTCATGTCTAGTCAAGTTGTGTTCTTAGGATTCATAGTGTCATCTGAAGGGATGCGTGCAGACCCAGAAAAGGTCAGGGTCATAGTTGAGTGGCCTGAACTGAGGAACATTCATGAGGTGCGAAGCTTTCACGGCCTAGCAACTTTTTATCGTTGGTTCATTAGGGGTTTTAGCACGATCATGGCTCCCATTACCGAGTGCATGAAAAAGGGAGAATTCGTGTGGTCTAAAGCCGCAGTCAAGGCTTTCAAAGAAATTAAGGGCAAGATGGTGGAAGCTCCTGTCACGCGTCTACCTGACTTTTCTAAAGTCTTTGAAGTAGCGTGTGATGCGTCTGGTGTCGGTATAGGTGGAGTGTTGAGTCAAGAAGGACACCCAGTGGCCTATTTCAGTGAGAAGCTGAATGAGGCAAAACAAAAGTACTCCACCTACGGCAAATAATTTTATGCGGTAGTGCAATCCCTGAGACATTGGCGACACTATCTCCTATCGCAAGAATTCGTTTTGTTTTCTGACCAGTGAGGCTCTGAGATATTTGCATTCTCAGAAGAAACTCAACCCAAGGCATGCTAAATGGATAGCGTTTCTTTAGGAATATTCGTTTGTTCTGAAATACAATGTCGGGGTTGAAAACAAACCAGCAGATGCCCTTAGTAGAAGAGTGGCGTTGCTCAATTCCTTGAGTGTAGAGGTAGTCGGATTTGAGCAACTGAAAGATGAATACCCCACATGTCCTGATTTTGGGGGTACTTACGCATCGCTCTCTAGTGACCAGCGTATTATGGGTGACTATATTCTCAAAGATGGCTTCCTTTTCAAGGGAGACAGACTTTGTATTCCCCGTATGTCCCTTCGTGAATTCCTCATCTGGGAGCTTCATTCAGGAGGGATAGCTGACCATTTTGGTCGTGATAAGACCATTGCCCTTGTGGAAGATCGTTTCTATTGGCTAAGTCTCAAGCGAGACGTAACGAAAGTCTTAGGGCAGTGTCGTACATGTCAGCTGGCAAAGCAAAGAAAGCAAAATACCGGGCTGTATACGCCATTGCCAGTGCTACATGCTCCGTAGAAAGACATTAGTATGGACTTCGTGCTTGGGCTTCCCAAGACAATCAAGAAGCACGATTCCGTTTTTGTCGTCGTGCACCGTTTTTCTAAAATGACGCATTTCCTCCCATGTTCGAAAACGTCGGATGCGTCTCATGTTGCTCGTATCTTTTTTGATGGTGTGGTGCGTCTCCAGTGGGTTACTTAAAACCATAGTGTCTGATCGTAATGTTCGATTTACTATCTATTTTTGGAAGACACTGTTGCACATTATGGGAACTCGTTCGCAATTCTTTACTGCTTATCACCCCCAAACAGATGGTCAAACTGAAGTGGTAAACCGTAGTCTTGGAAATCTTCTACGTTGTCTAGTGGGTGAATATGTCAAGACTTGGGACCTAATTTTACCAAGTGCTGAACTTGCTTATAATGGGTCAGTTAATAGATCTACAGGATTGAGTCCTTTTGAAATTGTAAGTCCGTATAAACCTAGAATGCCCATAGATCTCTTACCTATGTCTGTTACACAAAGGTCTTCAGAATCAGCCGATGCATTTGCATACCATATTCATGATTTGCATACACATATTAGACAACGATTAAATAAGAGCAATGATGATTATAAAATGTCAGCTGATTCTCATCGTAGAGCGCAAGAATTTCAGGAAGGAGACTACGTAATGGTGCGAATAAGGCCAAAGCGATTCTCTCAAGGATCCGCTAAAAAGTTACAAGCGCGTAGTGCTGGACCATTCAAAATATTACAAAATGTTGGGTCCAACGCGTATCGGATTGACCTTCCACCTGAAATGAGCATTAATCAAACTTTAATGTCGAAGATCTAGTCCGTGCCCATACTCCCATTGTCGATCCATCAGTCCCTTTCATGGCCTTTTTCTGATTTTGCTTCCCAGCCCCTTCCACCCCTTCCTCTACCCATTACCCATAAAGAAGAAATTGAGGAAATCTTAGATGATGAGATAGTATCTACGAGAGATGGAGGTTTTCAGAGGTACCTTGTCAAATGGAAGAATAAGCCATCGTCTGAATCTACATGGCTGCCGAGCGAAGCATTGCAGAGTATTGATCTAGATCTACTAGAGCACTACAAAAGTTTCAACTCGTTGGAGTCGAGTTTCTCTTACCCGAGGGGAATTGATGCGGACACAAGCGCATTCAAGGTGTACCAACGAAGAAAGCGCCAACCACAAGTACCGTCCTTGTAGATAGGCGATTATTGAGGAGTTAAAGACCCTTTACATGTGATTGGACACACAGAAGACCCCACTCAGGGAAGACACATGTGAAGGAAGAAAGGAGAAGAAGACCGAAGGAACTGAAGATATCGGGCGCCCGACCACTGTCTTCCGAGCACCCGAACCTCTCTGGAGGTTTTTGGACAACTTTGGGCTGCAGCTCGGGCGCCCGACCGAGTGCCCGAACTTTCCCGCACTTTTGTTAATTGCGCATTTTTACTTAAGCTTTGAGGGTAGTTTAGTCTTTTACTTGTTTTATTTGCTTATTTAAGAGGGCTAAAGCCCTAAACTCGAATTTGGTTATTGATTTGATTAATGAAAAGCCTCTTGGAGCTTTCCTCTTCTTCTCTCTCTCTCTCATGGTGATGCTTCTTCCTCTTCCTTGATCTCTTTCTTCTACTTGCTTCTTGTGCCCCTCGTATCCTTCTTCCAGGTAATTCTATCTTTCCTAATCTATTTGTTTCGCTAACCTCAATCCCCAAAATCTGATTTTGATCCTAAACCTTAAGTTTTCAGATTTTCAAATCCCTAATCCAAAATCTCTTGATTTCCTGGATTAGAGATTCCTCTTAATTGATTGGGTAATTGCCATGCAAGATCAGGAGGTTCCATCCCTCACCTGGATCCAACCATAGTGATACTTGAATCTCATACTTCATGGTTGTGATGAATGGCCCGTTCCATTGCATGTTCCTTGTGATCTTCTTAGTCATGATGATTACTGCTAGATTTTATATTGTTATTATCTTTTAATTCTGCTGATTTAATTGTGTTCATAAGCATGCATCATAATTAGGGCATCCTACATCAAAGTGGCCCTCAATTCGAAGAAATTGATGAAGTTTGAGCTTCTCTATTAGTCTCCTTTGTGCATAGTCTTAGGGCCTGTTTGGACAGGCTGTTGATTGTCAACTGCAAGAGGGTACTGCAATTGTTGTTTTGTGGAAAATTAACCAGAGTGGTTTTTGAAATCTCATTCATTCACGCCTAAAACTTTGGGTGGGTCCCAAACTGATGAAGGTGGGTTGGATCCAAACAGGCTGCAGAACCATGGTTTCAGATTGAAAAGAGGGTTCGTCACCAAACCCTGGTTTTTATGATGCATCCAAATGGGCCCTTAGGGAGGGTAATTGTGATGTTGATCTGTGACCAAGAGAAGGGGTAGACAAGCCTTCTTTGCTCTTTGGAGCTCCTTCCCCTTGTAATATATATATATATATATATATATATATATATATATATATATATATATATATATATATATATATATATATATATATATATATTTGTCTCTCTTTTTCTTTAATTAAGTAATTGCCAAAAAAATCAGAAGTTGGGGAATTGCAATTTCTATGCCAATGAACACCAAGAAATTTGGTTATCCTCCATGAGACTAACAATTGCAATTCAATTCATTCAATTCATTACTGAATCCAAATATACCCAAAATAGATGTGTTGTGAGCTCTGAGGTTGTGATGGGGAAATCAACACAGTAAGAGCTTGATTACACGTTCCTAACTGGTAACGGTAATCCTTTTTGAGAATTGAATGTATTCGGTCTTATATATAGTGACGAAGATAAACAAACAAAGTTTTTTTTTTTTTCCCTTTTCTTTCACTCCCAGCCAGCTTCAGCTGTTCCCTCACTGCCAAGGTCTTTCCAGTGTTCAGTAGCAGTTACGAGGAATTGTAGTCCTGAGCAGTGTGCTCCTGTTTACATGCTGTTCACTCCCAGCTTGCTAAGGTCTTTACATGCTGCCAAGGTCTTTCCAGTGTTCACTCCCAGCCAGCTTCAGCTGTCCCCCCAAAATCAGTTTGGAGGCTACTGATTCAGTGGCTAGGATCTTATAGTTTTGAAACATTTCTCATTCACGGCAGTAGGTGACAGGATGGACAGTTCTGATTGATACATGTCCACGCTATGTGTAAGGAAGAGGAAGGTCCTACCAGATCTATCATGTCATTTTCCCTTTCAGGAATTAGGAGTTGAGTTTGCAAATCTGAATAGAATTGTATTATAGGAATTCCGTTTCTTCATTACTATATGGAGTTTCTATCATATGCTTTTTCCTTATATATTCCTAGCCGCATATTCTTGAATGTATTGGCAAGAGGAATTCGTGCAAGGCCTGGATATTAATTGCTTCCACATGGCATTGCAGGCAACCGTTTGTCAAACGTGTGGTGTCACGGGCTACAGCGAACTTCTTGTATTCTGCATCGATTGTCAGATTTCTGCGGTGCATCGGTATGCTTCTGTTTTCTACTTTACAGGTCCCCATTTGTTCACAGTCCAATGTTTTAGAACCTGGAACAGGCTCAATCGAATTTTGGGGGCAGTTTAGTCCAACAGGTAATGCTCGCACTAAAATAAAAAGAAAAAAAGGAAAAGAAAAGAAAGTAATACCTGCATTAGCCCTTCTCAGCTCGAAAATCAGCTTAATCTGAAATCATAAAAGGCGGATGAAATCAACATGTAATCTGTTGTTAGCAAAGTCCTTAGAGCTTTGATTTTTCAAGTAAAGGTGTTGGGTTCTAGCTTTGACATTTTTTTGGATGTTAACTCAAAAAAGAAAAATCAAAGACGTTCCAATATCCCTGGAAATCTTTCCTTTTACATGCCTTAAAATGAGAGAGATCTGAAGCCCACAAGATACCTGGCCTTTAGCTCTTGCGAAAACCATATATGGAGATTACTATTGGTTGTTAAAAGTCCGGTTGTTGCGTTTCTTCCTACCTGATCAAATCACAGATAGAAGTGAGTGGTGCCCCAAGACATAGTTCTTCTTGCTTTGCATTCCCCAATTCTAGGCTTGAAGGAACAATTCAATTGGCCCAAAAATCCACACAATGTCAAAGATGGCCATGATGTTGCTCCAAATAATTCCAATGAACTCCCAGTGGATAAACAGGTGACTGACAGATTCCACATCCTTAAAGCACATAGGACACTTATTTGTGATCATCATCTTTTTGTTGTGGAGGTGATCCATGGTCAGGATTTATGTTTTACAATGAGCCATGCGAATTCAACCACCCTCGGAGGAGCAAGATAATGATGTGATAAGAAAGCCAGGGTGGCATCATCCCTGCCACCGTCTTTGCATTTGAGGAGATGGAAAAAAATAGTGCACTGAAAATTCACCTTCATTGCCAAACCTCCAGCGCCAAGAGTCATCCTTTGATGGGTTAAGGAGAACCAAATGGATGCGGTCTTGCAGATTGGAGAACTCTTCAATTTCTTCATTTGAAAGGTTCTTAATGTTGAGATCTGAAGTTATGAGGATCTTTGTGTAATAAAGCATTCTTAAGGGGTGTATATGTAATTTTTCATAACAGTTTTAACTTTTAATAAATCATGGGTAGAGGCCGACACCCTAACTCTCTACTATTTTCATCTCTCCTTTCCTTGATCTCTCATCTTCTACCCCCTTTCATCCTATTTTGATCTTCAAGCTCTTCTTGGTATCAGAGCCAAGTGCGGGCACTGATTGAGACTATCTTTGGTGGGACCCATTGTTGTCATCATCATGCTGCATGAATGACCTCAAGAATATACGGATAGCAAGTTCCCTGAAAAAAAAGGCGGCATTCAAGAGGGAGATTTATGAATATTTTTTAATGATTTTTTCATCATTTTTTAGAAAGTATTTGAGTGGGTTTTTTTTCCTTGAAATAGAAAAGTGCAGGAACGGGGGACTAGTTTTGATTTCTTGTTTGTGCATTCCCATAACAGTTTTTTTTTTTGGCATTGATTTGGTGCAGTTTATCATTTACCATTCCTAGGAACAAGAGTTGGTTCATTTTTGAGAAATTTGTGATGAAAAATATGAAGAATTTGTGCTGTTTCAGCCTGTTTTTGGTCAGAATATATATATATATATATATATATATATAATTTCTTCTGTGTTGAGCCTTAATAATACTGTTCAAGCTGTGTCTTGGTTAGATCTATAGTTGCAAGGGTGATTTGGCGATTGATCTGAGGCGTTCAATCAGATTTAGCCTCTTTTAATGAGATTTGGTGGTTGATTTGTGTGACAAACACCATTAACCTTCCGGGAAATATCAACTTCAAGCTTAGGGGCCGGTAGTAGTTCATCGACGTCCATGTTTGAGGATTCAAATCCTAGTCCTACCATAGGTATCTATGGTGACGATAACCCTAGTGTGTAAATCACAATTGTGAAGTTGGATGGCACAAATTTCCTTGAATGGTCTCAATCCATCAAGATGTATATCAATAGGCAAGGAAAATTAGGGTATGTAAATGGCCGGGTAAGAGAACTAGGTATGGAAGATTCCTCATATGATGAGTGGGAACAGGAAATTTGATGGTGATGTCGTGGTTACTTAATTCTATGCAACCTCAAATCAATAGAGATTTTTTTTTTTCTTTCTGTGGACAGCCAAAGAAATCTAGGATAAAGTTACCTGAACTTGTTTTCAGCGACAGAATATTGCTCATGCATACCAGTTATGTCAAGAAATTGCTACTATTCGTCAAGAAGATAAAAGTTCAGCTACATATTCTCGCACCCTTCAGGACATATAGGAAGAATTGGATCACTATTAGTTATTACAATGGGATACTGAGGCTAATAGGGAAAAACATCACAAATAGGTTTAACAAAAAAGGATATTTGATTTTGTGGCTGTGTTGAATTTTGGATATGAGCTGACACGTGTGCAGATTTTGAGAAGAGATGATCTCCCTTCATTGGACCAAAGTTTATTCTTTGGTGTTAAGTGAGGAAAGCAGGAAGAAGGCTATGCAACCAATTCCTGCTCACAGTAATCATCTTGCTCTTGCAGCTTCCTCTAATACCTCTTGAGGTGGAAAAGGACCACATCTGGAGAATAGAATGCCTGATGAGAAGAATAAGTTGAAATGTGATCATTGTGGGAAAACCCGAAATACATGGGAGACTTTTTGGGATCTTTATGGTAGACCAATGAAGTTAAACCGCTCTGGACAATCGTCCTCATCTAGTGGTCTTGGCATGTGCTCCCTAGTCATTGGGCTCTACCTCTTCCGTTATATCTGCTCCTTCCTCTGGGCCATCCTCATGGACTCTAGATAATTTTTCTTCCAAAGATTGGGAACGCCTCCACCGCCTCACTCAACTGGAAGGTCCATCTACTTCTACTTTCTTTGCTTGATCAGGTATACATGCATCTGCTAACCTTGTTAGTTGTTCATCATCCAGGCTATCCTATATCATTGTTTCAGCTGTGTCTGATCATATGACACGGGTCTTTCATCAATTTCCTCTTCCTATAGTCTTTCATCTGGAAGGGATAAAATGAGAATTGTCGAGGCTTTCTTTTCATCCATTTCTGGAAAGGGGGATATCAATCTTAATGGTCACTTGTCCCTGCTCTTGATTCTTCATGTTCCAAACCTATCCACAAACTTACCGTCTGTTAGCAGTCCCACCAAAAGTTTGAATTGTTGTGTAACCTTTTTTCCTACCCACTGCGTTTTTCAGGACTTGGTGACGAGGAAAATGATTGGGAGTGGTCATCCAGCAGATGATCTCTATTTTCTTAGTAGAGATAATAATTTTGCCAAAATTATACCGTGGCATTATCGTTTAGGACATGTCTTTTCAGTCATTGAGACTATTATTTCTAGATTTATTTGAGTTAATCTTCAGTGTGAAGTCCTGTGCACTGTCTAAACATTCGAGATCAACTTTTCCAGCAAGTTTAAATAAAGCCTGTGTCCATTTCATATTGTTCTTTTTTATTGTGGGGGCTTTCTCTTGTCAACGGATGGCTACCAATATTTCATTTCCTTTAGGGATGATTTCTCTCTCTATACTTGGTTATCTCATGAAGACTCGTGATGAAGTACCACACATTATTAAAAGATTCCATAAGATGGCACTCACACAGTTCGATAAAAATATCAAAATATTTTGATCATATAGTGCATAAGAATACTTTGAAGGCTCATTGCGAGAGTACTTGGATGATACATCAAAGCTCCTGCTTGTACACTTAACAAAATGGAGTGGCCAAGTGGAAAAATTGTCATTTGCGTGAAGTTGCTCGGTGCCTTTTGAAGGGGATGAATGTTTCGAAAATGTTTTTGGGCGGATGTAGTTCTTGCAGCCGCCTACCTTATTAATCAAATGCCATCTAGGGTTTTAGACTTAAAATCTCTTTATCAAGTTCTCTATCCAAATCAACCTACGCTCATTGTTTCTCCTTGTGTCTTTATGTGTGTGTGTTTTGTTCATGTCTTGAGACCAAAGTGAAGTAAATTAGATCCAAAAGCCATTCGGGGTATCCTCTGGGTTATTTTTCCACTCAAAAGTGATATAAGTGTTTTGATCCTATGTCTGGGAAATGATAACAATGATACCTGCAATGGAAAAAACTTAAATATCGAAAGAAAAAATCATTCGGGTGGAGAGACTGAGAGAAGTTCCCCTCGAATCACCCTTCCTTATCTCCGTAGAAAGAGGTCGAACAGGAAAATAACAAGTACAAGAACGAAGAACGTCAGGTAACTGACGAATTCATTAAGTTTAATAGGATGATTATGATCATGAGTATATCACTTCCTTGAGGTTCATATAAGTTCTGGGGTATTTCCCCATTGGTGACTCTATGCAGGCGAAGGATTAAGACTAAGGAGTATTGTTCCATTATACATAGGAAACGGGTACCGAAGATAAGGACTCCTATCAGAAAGGTAAAGGAATTCCCTTCCCTGCACAGTTACAAGAAGCACGGCATATAGATTTAAACAAAGTATGTTCTGGCACAGAGGATGAATAATAAGGAAGAACAGAAACCAAAGAAGATACAAAATCTGAAGGTTTGAGGTTCTCCACCAAAGATTAGGTATCAATTGCTCCAGTAGCCAAAATGAACTCCATACATGTATTGATGTCCCTTGCTGCCAATTTTCTTGCTCTCTTTATCAGTTAGATGTGAAAAATGCATTCATTCATGGAGACTTGAAGGAGGAAAGTGTATATGGCTCCTCCACCTAGTTTCAAATTCCCCAACAATGAAGGAAAAGTTTGTCTGTTGAAGAAGTCTATTTATGGACTCAAACAATCCTCTTAGGCTTGCGTTGAGAGGTTCATATAGGTTGTGAAGAGGACCAGTTATGCCCAGAGTCACGTGGATTACACTCTCTTTGTACAGCGTCAAGGACAGTTGACAACTACTATTATTGTTTGTTTATGTGGATGATATTGTGGTGACATGAAATGATTTATAGGAAATTAAATACTTGAAGGAATTTCGAGCAAAAGAATTTGAAATATTTTTGGGATAGAGGTGGCTCGGTCAAAGAAAAGGGTATCTTCATTTCTCGGAGAGTATCCTTTGGACTTGTTGAAAGACACTAGTAAGCTATGTGCTTGTCGTATAGTTTCTCCTATTGATCTTAATCATAAGCTGGGTTGAAGGGAGGGGGAGTTATCATCGAACAAGATTGGTTGGTCGATTATTTTGTCTATCATGTACTCAACCTGATATAGCTTTTGCAAAGTTTGGTGAATCAGTTTATGTAGGCACCACGAGTTCCTCACTTAGAGGCCGTTGAAAGGATCGTGAGATGTTTGAAGAATTCTTCTGAGAAAAGGTCATTTATTTGCAAATCGTTGCCATCTTAACATTGAAGCCTATATTGATGCTGATTGGGCTAGTGATGAAACGACCGAAAGTTAATTATAGGATATTGTACTTTTGTGAGAGGAAACTTGGTCACCTGGAGGAGCAAGAAATCAACTGTAGTAGTTAAGTTCAGCACAAAAGCAGAATGCAAGGCCATGGCACATGGTGTAGCAAAGTTATCATGAGTAAAAATTTTGTTACGAGACCTGAGAATTATGGGAAGTTCTCCTATGAAAGTCATTCTGTGATAACAAGGCAACTATCATTATTGCTCAAAATCTAGTCCAGCATGATCGTACCGAACACATTGAAGTTGACAGCCATTTTATTTGTAAGCAAGTTATCTCTCAAAATTGATATTCTCACTAAGGGAGTTGTCAAGACAAAGTCAGAATCTATTCTCAGCAGGCTTGGCATGATAGATATCTATGCCTAGCTTAAGGGGGAGTGTTGAGATATAGAGGGCTTGTGTATGAAGCATTCTTGAGTGGTGTATATGTATTTTTTTTAATAAAAGTTTTAATAAATCATGGGCAGAGGGCTAATGCCTTAACTCTACTCTTCACATCTCTCTTATTTTCTTCTTCTTCCTCCTTCTCCTCTTTTAATCTCTCCTTACCTCGATCCCTCATCTTCTACCCTTCTTTCATCCTATCTTGATCTCCAAACTCTACTCTACAAAAGCAAGGAGACCACACGAGCATGCCAACCCCTCCCCCCAAGAAAAGGTTTGAGAGATGAGCTTTCCCCGAGCAGAGGATATGCTATATAATCCTTGATAGGATTGCCAAAGTGAAGATGGGCCACAACACGGGTTTCTAAATTTCTTATACGTTTTGGGCGAAAGCATCAAACTGCCCATCAAAGCTTCGACTGATGTGGCTGTGAATTTAAAAAAGAAAGAAAAAGTGATGAGGACATCAGTGGTGTAAGAAAAAGTGATGAGGACATCAGTGGTACACCATTTAGACTGTACCAGAGGAGATGTTGTCGACAAAGTGCTAGAGCGGAGGACCTGATGTGGATAGACGTTGGACCCACCGAGCCCATTTTTTGACGGTCCACATGACACCGCACATGTGCATATTCTTATCTGGAGGCCTATCAGTGACATGTGTGTGCGGGTTATTGATCAGAGGTGGTCTCGACAATAGATCCTTGACTGGAGGGCAATCAGACCGTTAGTTGTTCCCAATTGGGCCATCCAACCGTTGGATCGATCCGGGCCCACCACGAGTGGCCCATTCCCTGTTTTTTAGTTTTTTTTTATGTTTTAGACATTATTTAGTGATTATTAGATGGTTCAGATTTAGTTTATTGCGTTAGAGTTTTAATATTTTAAAGATGGACTTATAATGACATTTTTGTAACTTTGTAATTTGAAATATATAAAAGAAGGGGGGGAGGTCCAGCCCTTCCAATGCTTGCTTTTGTGAAATTTTCTTCTCCCCTTTGAGAGAGAGAGAGAGAGAGAGCTAGGGTTTCAAGATTGGCCCGAGAGCGTTGAGGATTCTGCTCGGATTTTGAAGTTTCTCTCTTTCTTGATTTCCAAGGTGCTCAATGAAGGCAAAGTTTTTCCCCTTTTGATTTCCCTTCTTCTTCCTCTCTTTAGAAAACCCTTTCTTCTCTCCATCTTATTCTTTTTTTCTCCTTTGCCCATTAAACCCCTCACCCTACCATGATTGGTTGTTTGGATCTGATTGATATGAGGTTTATGGACTGGTTTATGCTAGAAGTAGGGATATTCTTATATCCTTAAATCCATTTTACACTTTTAATTGGACTTTATGTTTTTTGGTATGACCCTATTGAATTATTCTAATTTCTTGTGTTGAATCTCTCTAGATTTCTTTGTTTGTAAGTAGATAATTGATTAATGTTTATTACTTGATAA
The DNA here is from genome assembly GCA_003013855.2 of Liriodendron chinense. Lineage (NCBI taxonomy): Eukaryota > Viridiplantae > Streptophyta > Magnoliopsida > Magnoliales > Magnoliaceae > Liriodendron > Liriodendron chinense. The sequence continues at coordinate 1,815,755 of PVNU02003263.1, forward strand.
TTCAAGTCCCATATAGATCTAGACCATATAGGGTAGTTTGCATTGCGTTGAACTAGGATAATTAAACTGCATATAGGTTTTTACCTTTTTCCCCTTTGCGCACCTAGCCCTAGGATCCATCACAGCTGGCACTCCTGGTGTGTTTGCCCACGTGCACTGGTCATGGGTTTGGTCTTTAGTATACCATGGACTCCGAACAATTTGCCAAGGCTATGGAGGTCATGACAAAGAAACTGGACCAACAAACATGGGCCCCGAGAGAGGAGATGGCGCAGCAGTTTGCACATCAGGATGGGAGATTCACGTGTCTTGAGGAGAGAATTGTGCACTTAGAGGCTGGCCCTTAGGCCGCCCCATTGGATGATACCCAGGCCACCCCAGACACGGGTTGATGATCAGTCTCAGGTGGTGGGACCTGATCCGCCTAGGGTGGATATTGGTGCAGGCAGGGTCCACGGCTCTGGCAATGGACATGACAGGGTGCGTCCTCTACCACCCCCACAGATTCATGATCCCATTTTTCCCGCCCAGCGGGAGGGCCATGGTGGGGTGTGACATCCGCAACCCCAGAGATATCATGAGCGCGATGACCCTACTATTAGGATCATGAAGGGCATTAAGGTTGACGCTCCCAGTTTTGATGGGAGATTGGACCCTAAAGTTTTTTCTGACTGGTTAGCAGACATGGACCACTTTGAGTTTCGCGGTCTGCCAGACCCACGTGGAGTTGGATTCGCCAAAATGAAATTGGTGGGCCAGGCAAAACTACACTGGGGAAACGTGGAGTGTCGCTGTGAGCGATCTGTAGAGGGACCGGTTCTTTTTTAGATTTAGATGAGAGAATTGTTGAAAGAGAAGTATGTTCCCCTCTCTTACAAGTAGAGGCTGTTGGATCAATGGCACGTTGTGTGCTAGAGATCCATGACGGTCATGGAATACATCGCCAAATTCGATGAGTACATGATGAGGTGCGATGCAGATGAGGATCCCGCTGTGGTCCTCTCCCGTTTCCGTATGGGCCTCAAGCCTGAGCTCCAGCGGGAGCTCATTCTTCACATGGTCACCAGTTCGGAGCAAGCTTATTAGGTGGTACAGGAATTGGAGCACTGTATGCGCCAGTCTGCTGTGAGAGGCTTGATATTCGGCCTACTGTGCCTAGAGTAGCTCCGTAGGGAGCAAGACCTCAGGTCAGAAATCAGTCCAGGGCTTAATCTGGTACCTAGTCATTTAACAGAAATTGAGGTAACAATGTGGCTGGACCAAGTACTATGCCCGCGATGCCAGGACAGTGCTACCGTTGTGGTGGCATAGGTCACATCGCCGTGGAGTGTTCAAATAAGGGTGTGTGCATTGCTTTTGTTTTAAAACACCCCAAAGGAGGAGTTGTAGATGAAGTTGGTGGTGACCAAAATGATGAAGAGATCTTTATTCCATCCCTTGAGGTGGCTAGTGATGCCGATGATGAGGGTGTAGAGACTACCCCACTTGCAGTAGTGAGGTCTGCCCTGACTCAAATGAAAGAAAGTGATGATTGACGCAGGATCACCATTTTCTACATTTACGCCAAATGTGGAGAAAAGAGTTGCAAGGTGATCCTGAACAGCGGAAGCTGCACGAACGTGGTCTCCATAGCTACTTTGAATCGTCTGGGGTTGAAAGCAGTTCCTCACCCTAGCCCATACCGAGTTTCTTTGGTGGATGCGACATCCATCCCTATGTCCCAACGTTGCCTTGTTCTGATTGAATTTGGACCATACAAAGATAAGTTGTGGGAAGACCATGGTTTTTTGACAAAGATGTCACAATATGTGGGCGTATGAATAATTGTGTATTCATGCACGAAGGAAAGAAGCTTGTCTTGAGCCCGCTTCCTCCCAAACCTTCCACAGGGAAGAAGTACGTTGTGTCCAAAAGCGTTTCAAAGAATGAGAAAGCACCTCAGTCTAAATCTCTCCACATCATAGATGCAAATGAGTTTGAGAGAGAGACTAAGGTTGAGACGGTGGTGTACGCCCTAGTGGCTAGGGAAAGTACACCCGAGGTTGTTATGGAGTTACCCCAGGAGGTTTGTTAGGTCCTGGAGGAGTTTCAAGATGTCTTCCCCGGGGACCTTCTAGATGAGCTTTCACCGATGTGGGACATCCAGCACACGATAGATCTTGTCCCGGAGGCAACCCTACCAAACCTCCCTCATTACAGAATGAATCCCACCAAGCATGTTGAGTTGTAGAGGCAGGTGGATGAATTGTTACAAAAGGGATTCATTCGAGTCTGAGCCCGTGCATCGTGCCTGCTATTCTTATGCCTAAGAAAGATGTCATGTGGCGTATGTGCATAGATAATAAGATTACTGTCAAGTATTGGTTTCCCATACCAAGGCTTGATGACATGCTTGACATGATAACCACCTCTACTATCTTCTCGAAGATTGACCTCAAGCGGTTATCACTAGATTCGTATTTGTCCGGGAGATGAGTGGAAGACGGCCTTCAAAACGAAGGACGGGCTGCACGATTGGTTGGTTATGCCCTTTGGGCTAACCAATGCTCCGAGTACGTTTATGAGGGTGATGATCCAGGTGTTGCGACCCTTTATGGGCAAGTTTTTAGTCATGTACTTCGATGATATTCTCATCTATAGTACATCCCCAAGCCAACACCTTGAACACTTGAGGCAGGTCTGCATCACCCTGCGAGTAGAAAAGCTCTATGCGAATCATAAGAAGTGTTCTTTTTTGACCTCTAGAGTTATCTTCCTGAATTCGTTGTATCGTCAGAGGGTATGTCTGCAGACTTCGAGAAAGTTAAGGCCATTGTCAATTGGCCTGAACCGCGTAGTATACACGACATGCGAAGCTTTCATGGCTTAGCCACATTCTATTGGCGGTTTTGTTAGTCTTGCCCTGTCTCATGGGCTGTACGGCTGGAGGGTAGTTGTTTTGGGGCCCTTGCCCCCTCTTGCATATTGTATTTATTGTATTATTGTTCCTGCCTTTTTCCTTTTCTGCCCCTGGACCCATGTTGGGTCTTTCTCTTATGTGTAGGGGCATTCTTGTATTTTCCTCTGGTTGTATATATGCTCTCTCTCCCTTGTTTGGGTTAGGAAAATTCATTCTCAGCAGCCTATCTTGCTATCAGAGCAAGGTTCTCATGCCTGCCCCAACTGAGATGCTCCATCTCAGATCCGTCCCCACCATCTTCTCCAAATCCGGTCTCCTCACTATTTCCGGCCGTCAGCAGCTCCTCCAGCTCCGTCAGCTCCATCTGCAGCTCCGTCAACTCTGTTTACAGCTCCTTCAGCTCCATCTGCAGCTCTGACAGCTCCGTTTACAGCTCCTCAACTCCATCCACAGCAGCTCCTCCGCCTGCGACTCCGCCAGCAACAGCTCCTCCGTGTTTCCCCAAATCTGTCAACCGTTTTGCAAGCAGCTCCGGTCTCCTCACTATTTCCGATCGTTAGCAGCTCCGCCTGTGACTCCGGTGTCCTCCGCCTATGACTATAGTCTCCTCCGCCTGCAACTCCGCCAGCAGCAGCTCCTCCTTGTTTCCCCAAATCTGTCAGCCGTTTTGCAGCAGCCCCGTCAACCTCCGTCAACGGTAACTCCATCAGATCTGTCAGATCAGCCATTCGTCTGCAACTCCAGTCAACAGCCGCTCTGTTAGATCCGTCAACCAAACTCCTCCACCTCTATTAGCAGCAGCTCATTTCGCTGTTCTCTCACTGTTTTCCCAAATTTGTCCAAAGTACTCTGTCTCATGTCGGGCGATTGAAGATTGCCATTGGGCAACCGAAGATCCCTTGGTCGGCACAGATTAAAGGGGGCATCCTTCACTTTTGGTCATTCTCTTATCTCTACTCCTATTCCCTATTGCTATGGACAAAGAACACTATTGGGCTGATGCCCCTCGATGTAGTTTTGATGGCACCAACTATGGGTTGTGGTCCATCCATTTCCAAAGCTTTCTTAAAGGTCAGGGGTTGTTGGGCTTGGTTGATGGCACTTTTTCGACCCCTTTGTCTACTGATTTAGACAAACTTGCCGATTGGGAGATGAAGAATGGGCGCATCACTACTTGGATCCTTGACTCCGTTGATAAGACGATCGTTATTGGCCTGACCCCGCACCAAACAGCCAAGGCGATGTGGGATCATCTCAAGGTGGTCTATCAACAGAGCAATGAAGCCCGTCTCTATCGTCTGGAACAGGATCTGGCCCATATTACTCAATGTGACAGGACCATTCAGGCATTTTATTCGGAGATAGTGGCAATTTGAACTGAAATCGCGATGATAGATCCTGAGTTTCCCACTGATTTTCAGATATTTCACGATATGAGGGATCGCATGCGGGTTCGCCAATTCCTTATGAAGCTAAGATCGGAGTATGAGCATTGTCGAGCTGCTCTTCTCAATCGCAGCCCTCTTCCTTCTCTGAATGTTGCTATCAATGACCTCTTGGCTGAAGAGCAGAGGTTAAAGGTTCTTTCTACCTTACCTCAGTATTCTGCTTCCTCTGATAGGGTATTAGCGGCTTCTACTTCATCCAATCATTGTGGCTCAAGTAGTGTGACGTGCCATGGCTGTAAGAAATTAGGCCATGTGATCTCTCAATGCCGCAAGTTTTGTGCTTATTGTTGACGGACTGGACATGGCCTTATCGATTGCCGAACGAAGGCTTATGCTTCCCCTCTGGGACGTGGTCGTGGTAGCCGTGACCGTGACCGTGGTCGTGGCCGAGGTCGGGCATTTACGGCCACTTCTACTTCTTCGATTTCAGAGCCTGTCGTGAGTGACATTGTCAGCTCCTCCTCACCTTTGACTCCCGAGATGATTTAGCAGATAGTGTAAGCCCTATCCGCTGCAGGTCTATCAGGTAACTCACATTTGCTTCCATGGTTCTTTGACTCTGGTGCTTCGAATCACATGACTAGTGATGCCTCTCATCTTCATGATCTCTAGCCATACACTGGTACTCAGGTTATCTCTACTGCTGATGGGTCTCAATTACTCATCCAGTCTGTTAGTTCCTTGACTTTCTCTTCTTCTTCCAATAGAAAGTTTGTTCTTCGTGATGTCTTTCATGTTCCTAAACTTTCCTCTAATTTGATCTCTGTGGGCCAGCTTACGGCCAACAATTGTTTAGTCATGTTTCTTCTTCATTGTTGCTTTGTGCAGGATCTAGGCAACGGGGAAGGTGGTTGGGAAGGGTAGGCGGAGTGGACGTCTATTCATGCTGGAATTTGATCAATTTGTGACATCCGCCAATTGTTTTTTTGCACCTTCTGACACTGAAATTTCATTAGCCAACCAGAAGTGGAGACTATGGCACTGTCGTCTTGGTCATCCACATTCTGACCGGTTGCTTCATTTATTTTCTTCAGGGATGTTGGATAAACTGAATATTAACAAATCTAGTTTGGATCTCTCTTGTCATTCACGTTGTTTATCAAAAAGCAAATGTGCTCCTTTTCCGTTAAGTGTATCTCGCTCTTCTTCTATATTTGAGCTTGTTCATACCGATGTCTGGGGACCTTCACCTATTTTATCCATGTCTGGTTTACGTTATTATGTTATTTTCATTAATGATTTCACTCGTTACACATGGATCTACTTTATGCACTCCAAAGCACAGGTCTTTGACATCTTCCAACAGTTTGTTTCTATGGTAGATACACAATTTGGGGCGAAACTCAGGACCCTCCGCTCTGACTCAAGGGGCGAGTATGTCTCTCTGGCCTTCCGTACTTACCTCCAGGATCATGGGATTATCCATCAAACCACCTGTCTTGACACTCCCCAACAGAACGGAGTTGCTGAACGCAAAAATCGTCACATCGTTGAGACTGTAAATACTTTGATGACCGAAACGGATGTCTCGCGTGCTTTTTGGGCCGAAGCTATGTTACATTCCGTCTACTTGATCAACCGCATGCCTACGAAGCTTCATAAGAATACTTCTCCCTACTTTGTTCTCTACGGTTCCCTTCCTGATTATTCCACATTTTGTGTTTTCGGTTGTGTGTGTTATGTTCATCTTACTACACGTGCACGTCACAAACTTTCACCTAAGTCCATTCGATGTATGTACTTGGGGTTTGGAGAAACCCAAAAAGGATTTCGGTGCTATGATCCTGTTTCCCGTCGCATTCGAGTGTCTCGTCATGTTGTCTTCCTTGAACATGTTCCGTTCCATGCCTCTTCCGCTGTTTCCATGCCTCCACCTTCATCTCTTGACTTGACTTCTTTTCCTGACATTCATTCTGCATCTCCTATGTCCTCTCATCCCTTGCAGGTCTATTTTCGGCGATCAAGACAACCTCCTCCTTCGGCCAATCCCACTACTTCCCCTGCTGCCGATCCAGGTCCTCCTCCTTCGGCTACTCCCACTGCATCCTCTGCTGCTGATACTTCTTCGGTACGTCGTTCTAGCCGCTCTCATAAGGCTCCTGATCGGTTGATCTATTCTATGCCTGCCATGTCTTCCACCTTGGATTCCATTTCTATTCCCACGACTTACTTGCAGGCTGCTTTTCAGAGTTGTTGGAGGGAGGCTATGGCCGAGGAAATTCGCGCTTTAGCTGACAATCATACATGGGAGCTTGTTCCGCGCCCCACTGGGAGTCCTATTATTGGTAGCAAGTGGGTGTATTCTGTAAAGTTAAGGTTTGATGGCTCCTTGGACCGTTATAAAACGAGGCTAGTTGCCCGAGGATATAAACAAGAGTATGGAATTGACTATGACGAGACTTTTGCTCCCGTGGCGAAGATGAAGACGGTTCGCACCCTTCTTGCAGTCGCCTCCTCTCGTGCTTGGCCTATCTCACAAATGGATGTGAAGAATGCCTTTCTTCATGGCGATCTTCTTGAGACAATTTACATGAAATTGCCTCCAGGTCTCGATACGACTTCCGGTGATATGGTTTGCCGTCTGAAGAAGGCTTTGTATGGTCTCAAGCAAGCGCCTCGTGCTTGGTTCCAGCGCTTTCGTGATGTCGTTGTTGGTGCGGGATTCCCTCAAAGTGGACATGATCATTCCTTATTTACTCGTACTACCAACCGTGGCATTGTCATTGTTCTGGTATATGTGGATGATCTCCTGTTGACTGGAAGTGATCCCTCTAGCATTACGGCGTTACAGCAGGTCCTGCAATCCTCCTTTCGAATGAAGGATTTGGGCCCTCTTACCTACTTCCTCGGTCTTGACGTCTCACGATCTGCCCGTGGGCTCCTTGTTGGACAACGCAAGTATACCAAGGACCTCATTGCCTTGGCTCCGTTGATAGATAAAAAAATTGTTCAGACCCCCATGGAGTTAAATGTTCAGTATGGCCGTGATGATGGTGACTTAGTAGGAGAGCCTAGTCTTTATCGTCGCTTAGTAGGAAGTCTGGTATATTTGACTGATGACTCGTCCCGACATTGCCTATGCTGTCCAAGTCGTTAGTCAGTTCGTTTCGGCTCCTCGATCCCTCCATATGACCGCTGTCCTTCGAATTATCAAGTACTTGCGTGGCACAATTGACAGGTCTATGTTCTTTCCTTCCAGCTCCACTTTGGATCTTCGGGCTTATTCTGATGCTGATTGGGCTGGATGTGCGGTCTCTTGCCGTTCCACTACTGGTTATTGTGTCTTTCTTGGCTCCTCTCTTATTTCTTGAAAGTGCAAGAAGCAAGGTACGGTTTCGAAATCTAGCACCAAAGCCGAATATCGCGCAATGTCTGCTGCACGTAGTGAGATTGTATGGCTTCATGGGCTTCTTGGCGATATTGGACTTCCCCTTCAATCACCAACTCCTCTCCATGTGGATAACCTCAGTGCGGTCCAGATTGCTTCCAACCCCGTCTTCCATGAGAGGACAAAACACATTGAGGTTGATTGCCACTTCATTCGTGAGAAATATTAGTCTGGTCTCATTTCTCTTCCCCATGTGGTGTCTTAGGATCAGATAGCTGACATTCTCACTAAGACGTTACCTTTTGCTCGTCATTCCTTCTTTGTTAGCAAACTGCTGCTTGTCGACGACCTGCATCAGTTTGAGAAGGGGTGTTAGTCTTGCCCTGTCTCATGGGCCGTACGGCTGGAGGGCCGTTGTTGTGGGGCCCTTGCCCCCTCTTGCATATTGTATTTATTGTATTATTGTTCCTGCTTTTTTCCTTTTCTGCCCCTGGACCCATGTTGGGTCTTTCTCTTATGTGTAGGGGCTATTCTTGCATTTTCCTTCTGGTTGTATATATGCTCTCTCTCCCTTGTTTGGGTTAGGGAAATTCATTCTTAGCAGCCTATCAGGTTCATCCATGGGTTTAGCTCTATTATGGCTCCCATCACAGATTGCATACGAAAATGAGAGTTTCAGTGGACTAAAGCCAAGATGCGGGCTTTCTCAGAAATTAAGAAGAAAATGACGGAAGCGTCGGTCATGCGTCTACTTGACTTTTCCAAACTCTTTGAGGTAGCATGTGACTCGTCAGGAATTGCCATCGACAGAGGGTTAAGCCAAGAGGGACATCCTGTGGCCTTTTTTAGTGAGAAGCTGAACGAGGCTAAACAACGCTACTCTACTTATTATAAAGAGTTATATGTGGTTGTGCAATCATTGCGCCATTGGCGGCATTATTTGTTACCATAAGAATTCGTCCTATTCTCTGATCACGAGGCCTTGACATATTTGAATTCTCAGAAGAAGCCGAGTCTTAAGCATGCTAAGTGGTCACAATTTCTTCAAGAGTATACGTCTGTGCTTAAGCATAAGGCCGGAAAAGCGAATAAGGTTGCTGACGCGCTTAGCCGTCGTGTTATGACGCTGCAATCCATGAGCATTGAGGTTACAGGCTTTGAGCAATTCAAGAGTGAGTACTCAAGTTATCTCAACTTAAAAGCCGCTTATACATCCTTGTCTAGTGATCAGCTCTTAAGGAGTGTTGAGTTCGTCCTCACAGATGTATATCTTTTTAGAGGGGACAAGCTCTGTATACCTCACACATCCCTTTGCGATTTTCTAATCTGGGAGCTTCATGCGGGAGGGATGGTAGGTCACTTTGGTCAAGATAAAATTGTTGCCCTCGTTGCCGATCGTTTCTATTGGCCTAGTCTCTAGCGAGATGTAACCAAGATTGTAGGGCAGTATCGGACATGTCAACTGACGAAGCAGAGAAAACAAAATATAGGATTATACACTCATTTGCCAGTTCCACATGCCCCGTGGCAAGATGTCAGTCTGGACTTCGTGGTTGGGCTTCCCAAGACTATCCGTAAGCACGATTCCATACTCGTGGTTGTTGATCGATTTTCTAAAATGGTCAATTTTCTACCATGTTACATGACTCTGATGCCTCCCACATTGCAAAATTATTTTTTCAGAAGGTTGTGCGACTACACCGTGTGTCGAGATCCACCGTGTCTGACAGAGATATTATGTTCACTAGTTATTTCTAGAAGACCCTTTGGACATCTACTGGGTACAAGACTTCAGTTTTCGTCGGCATACCAACGTGGAAGATTTTGTTCCTCATCACGAACCATCACCTCTATCTATTAGTTCCCCTGCTTTTTCTCAGACCTCCCATATATATGGACCTTGGTCGCAGCCTGACCTTCCTGTACCCATATTACCTCTCTTCCATCTGCACCGATGAGAGAAGAGATAGAGGCAATTTTGGATTCCGAGTCGGTTTCCACCTGCTCTGGGGGTTTCCAGAAATTCCTAGTCAAGTGGAGGAACAGGTCCATTACAAACAATTCTTGGATCACAGAGACAGATTTACAGCGCATCGACCTAGATTTGCTTGAGAGATACAGGAGTTCGCTTTCGCTAGTGGCGAATTCTTCCCACCCGGGGAGAATTGATGGGGACATTAGTGGTACACAATTTAGAGTGTACCAGAGGAGGAGACGTCTTAGACAGAGTGTTGGAGCAGAGGACCTGATGTGGATGGACACTGGACCCACCGAGCCCATTTTCTGACGGTTCACATGACCCTACATATGTGCACATTCTTATCTGAAGGCCCATCGGTAACGTTTGTGCGCGAGTTATCGATCAGAGGTGGTCTCGACCATAGATCCTTGACTAGAGGGCAATCGGATTGTTGTTCCAGATTGGGCCATCCGGCCGTTAGATTAATCTGAGCCCACCACGGGTGGCCCGTTCCCTGTTTTTTAGTTTTTATATGTTTTAGACATTATTTAGTGACTATTTGATGGTTCAGATTTAGTTTATTGCATTAGGATTTTAATATTTTAAAGATGGATCCATAATGACATTTTTGTAATTTTGGAATTTAAAATATATAAAAGAAGGGGGAAAGGTCCAGCCCTTCCAATGCTTGCTTTTGTGAAATTTTCTTCTCCCCTTTGAGAGAGAGAGAGAGAGCTAGGGTTTCAGGATTGGCCCGAGAGCATTGAGGATTCCGCTCGGATTTTGAAGTTTCTCTCTTTCTTGATGTCCAAGGTGCTCAATGAAGGTAAAGTTTTTCCCATTTTGATTTCCTTTCTTCTTCCTCTCTTTAGAAAACCCTTTCTTCTCTCAATCTTATTCTTTTTTTCTCCTTTGTCCATCAAACCCCTTACCCTACCATGATTGGTTGTTTGGATCTGATTGATATGAGGTTTGTGGACTGGTTTATGCTCTAAGTATGGATATTCTCATATCCTTAAATATCTTTTACACTTTTACTTGGACTTTATGTTTTTGAGTATGACCCTATTGAATCATTTTAATTTCTTGTGTTGAGTCTCTCTAGATTTCTTTGTTTGTTAGTAGATGATTGATTAATGTTTATTACTTGATAATCCAAGTCCTCATCTCACTACATATAGCATTAAGGCATCACGTACCCTGCATAAAAAAGACAGTTATACACTTTACTAACAAAGGTTATAGGGACCTGGCCTGATGCATCCAGGCCATAAATCGCTTGTGGTGAGTCTTCCACAGGTGGATTCATTTGGGGCCCCTCAAGTTCAATACTATGAGTTTTATAGGCTTCTATAGTATGCAATTGGCCAAAATACTGTGTATATGCCAACCATTCACCACCCTATGGCTGCCAACATGCCAACATGGTGTAGACATGCTAGATGCATTTCATCAGGCAGGCATCATCGTGTATATTCCCTAGCCCAAAAATACGCTGGTCCACTCATCATGTGGCCCACACTTTTGTGTTGAATGGGCGCCGCTTCTTGCCAACTCTTTAACCGCACATTTTCTTCATGCAGTTTGGTTTGCCTGATGAGTTGGATGCCCTGATTTTTCTTTACCAGAGCACATTCACAATGGGGCCCATGAGATGGGTGGCTTGGATCATACAAATTTAATGCATGCCACATTGGCACGTGCAGTCACATTTGGTGTGGCATTGCAAAACTCATGTTATACAATGCTCAAGTAGTTTCTTATCTTGTCTTTCTCAAATTCTCTTCAGGTATTGTTTACATGAAATGCCGGAAAACAATGAAGTAGAAGTCTCTTGGTCATGTGAAGAATGTGGACAAAGGTTTCCCAAAAACATAAAAGAGCAGCGGCGAAGATCTGAGGAGGACAATGGAGTCGAAGAGGTTAAACCTTTTAGGATTAGTCGGATTTGTGCAGATCAAAATTCCCTCAAGGTTAATGCAATCGAAACAAAAGACGGTCATGATCATGCTATTTTAAGGCCATTTACTGGGTGCCGAAATTCATTATCGGAGAGGCTGCTGGATGTTTCAGCTGGGCAGTTGGAAGATCAAGTGGCCACACAGGTTTCCTATGACCATGATGCTCCATTAAACAGCTCATGCTGTCAACCTCTCGCAGAATATGATGGTTATGTCCATGCACAACCAATCATCGAACCCATATGGAGGTAAGGAATTTACTCGGCTATTTGATCTCGATCCATGGACACAAATAGTGTTTTTGGGTTCTCATTTGTACAAGTGCAGTCCATGGTTTTGCAATACAGAGCGTTAATCTGATGGCCCCATAGTGGATGGACCATCCCTGGAAAATCTCAGTGATGGGACATAATTAAAGCCTTCAATTCATAGAATACAAATAGATGGTTAAGGAAAGACTGCTGCTACATTCAAGTGAGGAAAATGTTCTAATTGGCTGGCTACAATTCCATGGGGACCCAATTGTACGAATTGAGGGCCCTAGGGTATGTCTACCAGATACTTCATTAACTATAGAAGTCACATTCACTGGTATCACATGGAACAGTTTTGTGAAAGAGCCACATCCACATTATAGAAAGGGGTGTGCTTCAGTGCTGGCAGTATCACTGTAAGCTTACAGTTGTACCAGGCAATGTGGGGCCCAAGAAATGTATTCATAACATCTAACCCGTTTATCAGATGCATCACCTCTGGAAACCTCTAGCATCCAAAACTCAGCCAGATCATAAGCTAAGGTGGGTCATAACAAAGGGAAAGAGCTGGGAGGGAACATCCACCCTTGAATCGCACAGGGGCTCATCTGAGTCATAAAAGAGCCTTAATCTTGGCCTAATCCTTCACCCAGACTGGATGAAGGGTTAAAATGGCCTTGATTATATATACCCCTCACGGTGGAACCTTCACTCTAATCAACCGTGAGCGTTCCCTCTTAATATGTTCCCTGTGTTGTGGCCCATTTGAGTTTGGATCTGGATGATATTTGGGCTCTAGAGTTTTTTTGAAGTGAAGCATCTTATGGATTGGTTGGATTCCACGAACTAGCCCCTACATCTACCCGGTGCCACTAGAGCACCCCTTATAGAAATCTTAGGGACATATGTTCACGGTGCGCATCACCTGATGAATGGCCCAGATTTCACACGTGTCTGCAAATTGCATCATCAAATCTCACACGAATTGCCTTAGCATTTTACTCCATGTGATCGCAATAAGTTACTACAAACCGTGGGCATATGCAAATTTATCATGATTGTTGTCCCCTTGTTGACAGGGGATGTTTTGATGTAGATAATTCCGAGTACGGCATGATTGTTGGGCATTTGTCAAACAAAGCATGCTCTAAAGTGCATGAAGGTGCAGTGATGTTGCCGCCGGTGCTTTGTGCGAAGAAGCTGCCAAGGACGGATTCATGGCCAAAGGCTTTCGAAAGATCACATCCCACCGATGACAGCATTGGCCTTTATTTCTTTCCTGAAAGCTGGAGGTAGTTAATCGCTTTGATTTGAATTTGGGTGTGTTTGGTTTTACTGCCAAATTATGGTTGGCAGGTTCCACAGCTTAATTAAAATATGCTTCATGTTGGGGGTGGTGCAGAAAAAATGTAAGCAGGATTCTATCTTGCAGTTTTTTCCTGTCCCATTCTTGGCCCTCTTGCGATCTGTACCGCCTGAAATCCAAACATGACTTTAGGCTGTGTTTGGATGGACAAGTGAATTGAATTGCAAACTGTCAGTCTAGACAAGAGGTGATGACTGAATGGTAGGGATTTGCTAGAATACGTCCCGATGTATAGCAATATGATACGTCAGGACTGTAGCGGTTGGATTGGATCCTTTTTCAGTGATCCAAACTGTTTATATGATGGGCCTGACGGTGGATGCAATAAATAAATAAATAAAAATTAAAAAAATTGTCAGAATATATTTGAACTGTTTGACTATTCAAAGGTTAAGGACACTGTTCGTGTTCATGGAAAAGAGTCGAATGATCAAAGGGTTGAAACTTGCCAATCCATGAGTTTTTTTTTTGGTCATCACCCATCATAGGTGAGGCCCATCATATAAACGGCTTGAATCATTGAAAGATGAACCTGGATCCAAATTCCAAAGGCTAAAGTTCCTACATATTTTGTTGTAATATGTCAGGGTGCATTCTGGCAAGGGTCGTGGTACTGGGCATGTGTAGGGCCCACGTGATGTGTTCACAAAATCCAACCCATCCATCAGATGCATGACCCTAAATTACTCCCAGGGCCCAAAAATCACGCCGATCGAAAAATCCGATGGGCCACCACATAGAACAAGCTAAGAGGGAGCGCTGACCCTTGATTCACATGATGGGTCCACTGTTTTGTATATATGTAACCTAGGCTGTTCAGACCCTTCTTCTAGCCTAGATGAAGGATCAGGCTAAAAATTAGGTGGTTTTGCAACTCAACTGCTCCCTAGAGAAAATCAAGGGTGGGGTACCCTCCTACCTTGTTCCCTGTGCTGTGGCCGGCCTGAGAGATTTGTAACAAGCTGATTTTTGGGCCCTGGGAAGTTATTGAGGTGATGCATTTGATGGATGAGATCTATACATCACGTGGGAGCCCTCATCTGCCTGGTACCACCATAATCTTACAGTGTTACTGGTACCACTGGAGCACTCCTCTTCTATCAAACCTCCCAAACTGTAAATATGTTTGCTAGTAGTGTGTGTGTGTGTGTGTGTGTGTGTGTGTATTATCCAGGATTGCCCTGCTCGTCTGTCTTTGTAAACCTTACTGGGTTTTTGCATAATAAACCACTCCCTTTTCCATATATGGCAAAAAAGCCCCTCATGCATGCATGTTTGCAGAAATCCCCTTGCCTTTTCCAGGATATGTGCAAATCAAGCCTCGGGTTACTTTTTTTAACGGAAACAGAGACACTGTTTAGTACTTTCTGAGAAAGACAAAAAGCCCATGTATCAAAAGAGGGCTTTATATCTCAACCATAGAAATAGTAAGAGAAAATCTCTAGCCGTTTAAAGGCATTTCCCCCTTCTCACCTTTTCAAATCAGAGTTTCAGAGCCCTCTCTCTCTCTCTCTCTCTCACACACACACACACACACACACACACACACACACACACACACACACAGTTTGGTCATTTCGACCCTCTTAGAGTGATAAATGAGATTCAATTTGTTATTGCATCCAAACATGCACCCCTACGTAACCATCCAGTTTGATGTCCTGAAGGTGGTTTCCTTCGTTCGTGTTACAGAGACGAAAGGGTGTTTGATCAGCTGCTTCATGATATGAACGGCCAGGATATAGCGTTGAAGTTCGCTGCTGATGAAGCTGATCTTCTTATCTTCTCTTCTCTTCTATTACCCCAACGGTCCTGGAGTAAGTTCAGTTTTAGTTGATTATATCTTTCTTGTATGGGATTTTGTACATTTTTGGGTCATGGTATGATGATCTAAGCCATTGAGCAGATGGGTCATATTGCAAGATCCTAAACTTGTGATCATTGGCCCATTTTCCATTGAATGTTGACTGGTTCAGTTTTTCTTCTTAATGGTCTTTTTGTAAGCTATTCATTGAAGGGTTCAAAATCACCCAATGTGGAAGATATTTGAGGCATGCCCACTGCGTGTTGGAGGTCCATCAGTTCAATGGCTTGGATCACTAGAGCATAGCCCATGTGTATAGAATCCTGATGACTAGGACCTTATAATTCCTCTCTTAGGGCGTATCTGTTTCACCAATTATCATGGTCAAGGAAATGTGCAATGATTACAAATTACTTTACCTATCTTTTGATAATATCTGCATTTGACTGTCAATTCCTATATTTGGTTTATTGGCGGTAAAATCGCAATGGTGACATTTTTACGTTTATGTCAAATCATCACCAAAATACACTAATGTCACTGCACTGTTTGGATTCAAGATGCTCGCGGTAATGCCATGAAAAAGTGCAATGATTACATATTCATTTACCCTACTCCTGAATGCATCTGCATTTAACCGACTATTCCCGTGTTTGATTTGGCGGTGGTAAAATCATAATGATGACACATTTCTTTAACATGACTTGGGTAATTGGCGAAGCAAACATGCAAGGGAATTTAGTTATTTTCACTCTATTAGACTAATAATTGCAATTTGTTTCGATAGTGCATTCAAACAAACCCTAATGACATTGTCCCTGTAAACCACAAGATAGCCACACATTCTGATCAATCCAGACCAACCAATTAATAGGGAACCTTGTGGATGGTCCAATTCCTGAGCGTAGCTCTGATTGGTGTTTCTAGTCATTCTATCTAAAGACAATTTCACGGACTGCTGTCCCTCCAATCTCTTTTTACCACCCCAAAACATGTAAAGTATCAGGGCTGTCAATGCATACCCGGGCCCACAGGTACCTGATGGACCCAACTCAATTTCAATAGGTCCGGGAAGTGATCAAATGCATGTAGGCATGGAATCTTTGTGCTTCCATATCACGTACCCTTCATGTGTCACATGTATGATGATCGGAACCATGCATCCTGCGACCTCTGCTGTTAATCGGCCACCAACCAAAAATTGCCTTTAGCCATCTAAGAAATGAGCTTTTTCTCACTTAATAGAGCTATGGACTCACCTAATAGAGCTATTGCCAACTTTTGTGGAGCCATTGTGGGAAACAACCGCAACACCAGGGCCCATGGTCCAGACCATTCATCGTATGTGACCCAACATGCTTTGCAAGTTGCATGGGTTGGACTACCCATCTGATTTGTGGACTTTTTCTGATCTGACGTGGGCAGTCGCCAATATTCTTTTTTCTCATCCCATTTGTGTCTGATCTGATGGTTAGGATCTTCTGATTTTTTACCATGACCAATCTACAGAGAACCATTTAATAGTCAGGATTTGTCTCTGCATTATATAACTGATCACCTACAGGTGGGTGCACGGTACCTTGTCATGCCGTGCCATTTTTCCCGCTGACATGCTACTTGCATAGGCCATCTATACCATCCAATTGGTAGGCCCCATCATGAAGATTATCTGGCTTGAGAGTCAGGCTGATCCACTCATGAGGTGGACCTCACCTGTATGTTGAGTAAGACTGTTGGATATCTATTTCCAACAGCTTGACCACCTTATGAGTGGACTGGCCTGATTTTTTATCCAGTTGATCTTCATGATGGGGCCTACCATTTGCACGGTCCAGATATCCCACACCAGTGGCATGTTTTTCAGAAGAGATGTGCAGGGGATAAGTTCTTATGATACATTTTCCTCATTCCAATTATAACCTTTGTCTTGTATTAACTGGTATATGCAGGGTTCTGCGAGAAGTATTATTTGTGGGGGGTATTTAAGGGAAGGAAAGGTCCTCCCTAGCATAAACGAGATGATGCCAACAGTCCAGAGGAGCGACAAAAAGTTTAAGTCTTGATGCAACAGTGGTTATATCGGCCGATTTTTTTCGAACCCTCCCTTTGTACAGAGGGGCCTGTGTCTAGGTAACCAAAGCCGTTGATCTGGTGGGCCCTAATAACTCCTTTATCAAATGATTTTGTTGAGAATTATTGTCAAGTCTTAATTTAATTAGGATACGTAGATAAGTAGCTTTAGTTAAGTTAAATTAGGAAAGCGCTTGGTTAGAAAATTTCCTTCTTGGAAAGTTGTAGAATTAGTGGGGTTGGGAAATAAGGAGTCCTCTTCCATATGAGAGCTAGCTAGCTCTTTCATTTCTCTCTACACTCTTCTTCTATCTTTTTCTTCCTTCTCCATGGATGCTAAAACCCTCCTCTAACCTTGCTTGTTTGTTTTCCTACGTTGTATTAGAGCCTTGTCAGTGGGTTAATTGGTTGTGTCTTGAGTTTTTCCGCTTTCACTTTGTATTAATTCTTCTCATTTGCAAGTTTGTTTTTTTCCCTAGTGCTAGTGCATTCGACCATGTCGACATCAAGTGTTATTATTCCCAAGTTCTTACAAAGAACTATAGAAGTTGGAAAGTGTGGCTACAAAGCTATTTGATGGGTCAGCTCCTTTGGGATATCATCGATCGTAACGATCCAAAACTAGAGGTGGCCCAAGTAGGACTTACAAATTGGAGAAAAAAAATAATGGGAAGGCTTTACATGCGATCCAAATTGCTTGTGGATAAGATACGATATTTTATGTTGGGAATTGGATGTAGCAAAAGAAGCACAATATCACTTTATTAGCGTGCATGAGAAAGTGAGTGGCGGTATGAAGGCATTTTTTGAAGCGGAGTTAAGCACGATCAAGTAAAGCAATGACTTAATGATTTTATCGAAAAGTGAAGGATTTATGTGATTAGATGGAAGGAATTGGCATCAAGATCGAAAACAACACTCAAAACAATCATATGGGAAAATCTACTAACTAAACTTGAAGCTCTGACAGTCTTAATTAAATAAAATAAGCTACCTATGGAGGAGGCAATATCTTACTGCAAAAAGAGGCTCTTATAGAAAGAGAAATTGGAGGCTCAAAGTGGTTCTAAAAAGGTGGAGACAAGCAATGATATTTTCTTTTCCTAACATGTAGTCAACCCTGTGTAAGGAATCAGGTTGTAGCTAGGGAGGGAATTTTTAAAATTTTCACAAAAATCAACAACAAATAAAAAATCATCGACAATCTCAAAACCAACAACAATTTAGGTAATTCTGAAAGAACTAAAGCCAAAACCAAGTTAAATGTTATAATTGTAGAAAATAGGACACCATGCAAAGCAATGTAGATTTGATGAAGAAAACTACGTCGTTGAAGATAGTGAAGAGGAGTGGTATATGGATTTGGTGTGTTTAAATCACATGGCACTAAGAGAAGATCTCTTCATTGTTAAAAAGCCAGTGTTGAGTATATCTAATGTTATCACTAGACATAATACTTCCTTTGAAGTTGAAGGTAAGGCTAGTATCACCATGTGAGATTCAAATGGAAATGTAAAGCATCTTTCTGATGCATTGCATGTGTTAAAGCTATGGAAGAATCTTATGTCCACATGACAACTTGTAGATCAATGCTATTTTATTATATTTGGTGATGAAAGATGTGAAATTCTATCGAAAGATATTAGTAGGATCATTGCTCGTGGAAGGAAAGTGGGCTAATTATTTGTATTTACAATGGAATTATCTTCTAGGATTCCTTGTTTTAAGTTGTTATAGAAATCCTACAATTAAGGGTTAATTGAAATTATGGCTCCTACACACCCATCTCTAATTTATATTAATAAGCTAAGAAGTGAAAACATACAGTAGTCCATGGGACCACCCAAAAATACAATGTTTTCCACTTCAAGACTCCCCCTTGAGCTGGAGCATAGATATCTATCATATGCAACTTGGAACGTAGTAGCGAAAATTTTGCGTATGGTAAGGCCTTGGTGAGGCTATCTTCAATATGTTATTTGGATTGAATATATATTGGTGATCTCCTTTGAAGTAATCTTCTCTCAGATGAAATAACAATCAATTTAAACATGCTTAGTCCTCTCATAGAAGATTGGTTTATTTGCAACGTGGGCCGCTACTTGGTTATCACAATAAAGCATCATAGAACCACCCAAAAAAACCAATGCTCCTATAATAAGGACTTGAGTTGTAGTAGCTCATAGATGGCATGACTCATGGCCTTGTACTCGGCCTCTGTGCTTAAATGAGCCACCACATTCTGCTTTTTATTTTTCCAAGTGACCAAATTTCTCCCAATAAAAGTATAGTATCCTAAAGTAGATTGCCTATCTATGATGGAATTTGCCCAATCAGCATCGGCAAATGTTTTTATCTGAAGATGACCATTAGCTCAATATAAGATCCCTTGGCCATTGACCTTCTTCATATATCTTAAAATTTTAAGGACTACCTCCTAATGAGGAACTCTGTGTTTGATATATGTATCTACTCAAATGCTTATGGCGAATGCAATATCTAGCTGAGTGACTGTAAGATATATCAACTTGCCAACCATCCTCTCATATCTTTCCACATCCTCAAATAACACTCCCTGATCATCTAATAACCGCCCACTAGAATCCATATGTATTTCAACTGGTCTACATTTAAGCATGCCAGTCCCCATTTGCATATCAATCGCATACTATCTTTTGGAAGTATTAATTTCATATTTTGATTTGGCGACCTCAATCCCTAGGAAGTAGCCAAGTAGCCCTAAATCCTTAGATTGAAAATAGTTCTAAAGGTAGTTCTTAAGCTTCGAGATGTCAAATGTATCGTTCCTGATAATGACGATATCATCTACATATGCTACTAATGCTGCTATCATTTTTTTATCATCATGTTTTATAAAGACTGAGTAATCAACTTTACTCCGATAGAAGTGATAAACGAGCAATACCTTACTGAACTTACTAGGAGTTAATCGAGATTAGGGCTCCTACACACCCCTCCCTCTAATTTGTATTAATAAGAGAAAACATACGACGATAGCCCATAGGACCACTAAAAAATCCAATGTTTCCCAATTCAATAGGTGTAAACTTGTGGCATTTGAGATTAGGTTATTGTAACCTTCAGAAAATCAAAGATGTGTTGAGAAAGAGATTTGTTACTGGAATGCCGGCTATAAAGTACTATGGGAATAACATGTGTGAGGCATATGAATTTGTAAAAATGACTAGTCATTCTTTCACACAGTCCATTACCACAACCCGTTATCCACTTGAAGTCATCCATAGTAATGTTTGGAAACCAAGCTCAGGAGAATCATTGGGTTCGGAGCCTTGCCTTGTTGGCCTCGTTGGTAGACTCTGCGGAGTTTCAACAGGGGGTCTTGGTTTTGAAACCCATCAGTGGTGAAAATCCACGCTGCTGACAGCACCAGTGGGTGTGTTGCGCAATTGACTGAGTGGGTGCATTGCATGACTGACCAAAAAAAGAAAAAAGAAAGCTAAGGAGAATCACATATACACTTGAGTTACTATATCATTTATTGATTAGTTCTTGTGCTATAGCCAAAGATCTGGAGTATTTGAATGCTTTGAAGAATTTAAAGTACTTGTGGAAAATCAGTTCAATTGAAAAATAAAAATTTTACAAACTTATAATGATAGAGGGAACCGTTAGATAGTTGAGACCACTCCAGGCCATGATGAATAGGTAAATTTTGCCTAAGTTAGTAGGTTGAATCCATGCATACCACATGACATGATCAATCATATGTCGTTATGACTGAACCCCACATCAAATTTTGTACAAGGAGAAGCCAGATTTGACACGTCTGCTAGTATTCGTATGCGTAACTTATGTGAAGTGCAGTGATGGAAATATGGCAAACTGATGAGGAGTCCATAAAAGTTTTTTTTTTTTTTTCTTTTCATTTTTAGAAATTCATTTGAAAAAAAAATGCATATTGGTGTTATAATCCAGTACATTGTCATAAATAGGAGAGGCTTGATGTGAATTTTGGTGAGAATTCGTAATAAAATCAAGCTTCAAATAGTGGAGTCTTCAAAATCTTTATTAGATGCAAAGTGGACCCCACTTGATTAAGTTGTGGCAAAAATCTGACTCATATCCACTCATTAAGTGGACCCCACTTGATTTTGCAACTTACGAATGGCTACACTTTGTTTCATAGTATGGCCTACCTAATCAGTAGATAGGGCTGAGATTTGCACTAGTCCATCCTCATGGTGGAGCCAACCTATTGGAAGGGTTGGATTTCACATTGACTTAAATAGGACGGAAATTATCCGATGGCTGGACCGTACCTTGTGGTCCAACCGGTTGGATATGATATAACTATTAAAAGTGACTAGATCTGATGCGGGCCCATTTTAATTAGGTAAGGGTGCGGATTGGGTACTACCCCACCAGGACCTAGCTAGATACGGACAGTCATGTCAGGGGCTCTGTGGGGCCTACCGTGATCTATATATTTTATCCATCTATTTTGAGAGATCATTTTAGGGCACGAGCCGAAAAAGTAGGCAGATCAAAGGCTTAAGTGGACCACACCACATGAGGCAGTGGGGATTGAACTCTTACACTTAAAAAATTCCAAGTGTCCACCATTATGTTTATTTGCCATCTAACCTGTTCAAAAGGTCACATAGACATGAATGAAGGGAAAACATAAATATCAATTTTTTTTTTTTTTTTTTTAAATATCAGCTTGATCCAAAACTTCTTTCGCACCCAAGAATTTTCAACGGTAGGTTTTAAATACCGACTGCTTCATGTGGTATTGTTCACTTGAGCTTTCGATCTGCCTCCTTTTTGGGCTAATGCCCCAAAATGATCCATCAAAATAGATGGACGGCGTGGATAAAATATACGGATTACGGTGGCCTCAAAGAGGCCCTGACAAAACCATCCGTTTCCGTTGACTACCCTGGGAGTTAGGATCAGGGGTTTGACGGTCTGGATTGAAGTTGAAGGTTTGATGGTTGGATCATATTCATACATCTTTCTGGAATTAAAAAAATAAAAAGGGGCATTCCGAGAATTGAACTCGGGACCTCTCGCACCCTAAGCGAGAATCATACCACTAGACCAAATGCCCTTATGCATTCTAGCATTCTCTGTCTTGTATTTTACGGACACGTCTGTCGCATGAGTACCACCTTCAAGGCCGGTCCCACACGGGTGAAAAGTATGGTACGTGTGGGCGCATGCACTCAGGAATTTTACGTCTCGTGTAGCTATTAGCTAACTCGGGCTGGGAAGCAGATTTAAGTTCCTGCGGTCAGGAGCTAGGTGGGGCCCACCGCATTGTCAGTGAGAAATCCACCCCCTTCATCCGTTTTTCCAGATCATCTTAACCCAAAAATGAGGCAGTTCCAGTACTCAAGTGGGCCACACGACAGTAAACAATGGGGATCTTTATGTTGCACATACAATTGTCTAAGTGCCTGTGTATTACCTATAACACTCCACCGGAGTATCAATGGAGTCCGGATACTATGTTGGCCAGGAAACCCCACCTTGTAGCCTTTTCATTGGTCCACATCACACTGCATTACCTGATCAGGTTACACTGAGGACAGGACCTAGTTGCAGACCGACGTGATGACGTGTACCAATAAAAAGGCTACAGAAGATCCGGATTCCTTTAAGAACTTAAACGTACATTATTAATAGTGGGATGGGAAAAAAAAAAAAAAAACGCTTCGATGCTTGGCTTAGTGTGGTGGTTCATACACGTGCACGTGGCAGATAAGTTACTCAAACTAAACCACTCAATATAGTTGGCCCCGCTTTAAATGAGCCGGAAACTAGTAATTACACTGAACTGATGTTTTTAACTATCACATCGTTATTGAAAAATATTTTGAAATATAAAATTTTGGACACTGAACTGATGTTTTTAATTATCACATCGTTATTGAAAAATATTTTGAAATATAAAATTTTGGACACTGAAAATAAATAAAATTATTTGAATTAAAATCAAGGAAAAGCACATATAAGATTTGTTGTACTTAAAGCTTGATTTACTCACTCTCCTCTCAAGTCAAAGATTCCTAAGGAATTACTTCTATGGTATGATAAGCCTATTTGATCCTGCGTACAGCAATCATGAAGGGTCCGCCATAGGGACTTGACTAATGCAGTTGGTCTCTAGCAGATCTCTAGCAAACTTAGTTGATGACTTGACTTAGAACTTGTTATACGGAAAGAGAGAAATTGTTTTCTAGTTGTTTTGATTTTTTTATTGCATGTGTTGTTATTGAAATGATCCTAGCAAGTATTGTTTATCTAGGCACATGGAGCTGGGGTTATGGCTCAAGTTATAACTAATATGATCATTTTTAGTTGTTGGAAACCCTTTTTTCTGATTGTTGCTGGCTGATGTTGGGAAAAACTGACAGCGGAAATAGGCCGAACATAGCAAAATAGAATCAAACGAGCAACACAAAGAAATCACACTCACACGCAATCAACCACACAGAGATAAAGTAATCTACTATGAATATCAGAATATTACAGAGATAACAACCCACAAATAAAGAAATCGAAGAGAAAACGAGCTCTCTCTCTCTCTCTCTCTCTCTCTCTCTCTCGAAAACACTCTCCCCTCACCCTAATACCATTAGGAATCCTTGGACACCTTAAAATCCCGTACTCTCCCCTCACCCTAATACCATTAGGAATCCTTAGACACCTTAAAATCCCGTCTAAGTTTGGATTCATATCATATATATAGCAAAAAATAAAAAATAATAAAAACATGTTATGCAAATTTGCGTAACCATGCAAATCACCACCGTTGTGCACGACCGATCGTGACTAACTCTCGACTGGTCGCACATGGCGCAAAATCCTCCAGAGAGAAAACTTCTAAATTTGACTATCCCGCCTCATTGCACCACCGGTTATGGACCGGTCGTAGTACACCAGGCGACCGGTCGACGATCAATTCTCTGTACATAGGAACTGTCTAGCATCTTCACTGCTCACCCAGGGCCAATATTCGACCGGTTGGCCGATCTGTTGTGGGTCCCTATTTTAGCACAGTTTGAAGACTCCACCGACAATTTCCATCAATGCTTCAAATGTTGAATCCAATATTTTTCCTTACTTTCTTCATCATCTCAACCTCAACATAGCTCCACCGCTTATCATGCCTTCATCAACCTTATCTTTGTACTTTCACACCCTTTGCTGCTCTTCTTATGTGGCCCTTGGGCACTTGCCACATATGAGCAACTATGGATCCTACTGTCGATCCCACAACTACACCGTAAAACATGCTCCTAATCAACTTGTAAAGATGGCTACACCTCTGTGCCTTCATCCACACGAGTGCCTATTTCATCACTTTACAATACCGATTGCGGCCGATAAACCTGCACCCTTTCGCCTAACACCAAGAGAGATCACATTCTTCTTAATCTTGGGGACATGCTTCACATCTTCCAAGACTCATTCGATCCCATCAAAATCCTAATATGTATTGTACCAATATCTACCATCTTGCGAGCGTATTCATCATCCACAAACACTGATCCACCATCATACGCCATGTACGTCATGAATGAACTCTGGTAAGGACAAACATGATATGAAATACCTAAATCCATGATCCACTATCTACTGAGAGACCCTTTGCTGGATACAGTCAGTACTTCATAAAGATCACCACCATCCTCTACGGTATTAGCTCCCTCTCCAGAAGAATTTTCAGACTTCTCTTGCTTCGATTTGAGATTCTGACAATCCCCCTTTATGTGGCCCTCCTGACCACAATTTTAGCAATACACTTTGGCCTTCACTTTGCCCTTGGCTTTGGATCCCGATTTAAAATATCCCCCACTATGTCAGAATTTCTTCCCCTCATAATCAGTGCCCCTGAGGAAGAATGAGAACCCATGCCATCGCTTTTCTTTCTCATCGCCCTGGATTGGAGGGCTGAGATAACGGTCTTAACATTGGTCTCCTTCCCTGCGCATAAAGAGTCCCTGAATAAATCGTATAATTTTGGAAGAGAATTTAGCAAGATGCGTGCTTGAGATTCATCCTTCATCGGTTCATCCATCTCTGCCAACTTGCAAATAAGCCTGTTAAGTGTGCTAATGTGGTCATCTACATCTGTCCCCTCCATCGTCCTCAGGTTAAACAAATGAAGCACTAGATATAGATGATTCTCCAGAGATTTCTTGGCACAAACCTTCTCTAACTTTGCCATCATATCAGCCGTTATTTTCTCCTTCATGACATTATAGAGGACATCATCTATCAGGAACAACTGGATTGAGGTTTTAGCCTTTTTGTCAAGCTTAATCTACTCATCATCTTTCATAGCCTTATGTCGCTTCCCAAGAGCTTTTTGAAGCCCTTGCTGAATTAGGAGGGCTTCAATCTTCAGCTTCCATAGTTCATACTTATTTTTTTCGGAGAATTAGGGAGAACTTCTCTATGTCGAACCTCGTGCTCGATGCCATACTCTCGACTTAGATCCGAATTCTTCAACCTCCCAACAATATCTCTGATCCCACTTATTGGGAAAAATCGACAACGGAAGCAAGCCGAACACATAACAAAATATAATCAAACAAGCAACACAAAACAATCACACCTATACACAATCAACCACACAGAGACAATTCAATTTACGTGGAAAACTCCCTCAATGGGTAAAAAATCACGGCACAAAGTAATTTGCTATGAATATCAGAAGATTACAGAGATAACAACCCACAAGCAAGGAAACTCAAGAGAAAACCCAAGCTCTCTCTCTCTCTCTCTCTCTCTCTCTCTCTCTCTCTCTCTCTCTTTCTAAAAAACACTCTATCCTCACCCTAATACCACTAGGAAACCTTGGACACTTTAGGATCTCATCTAAGTCCGGATTCATGCCATATATATAGCAAACAACTCAAAAATAGAAACATGTTATGCAAATTTGCGTAACCATGCAAATAACCGCCATTGCGCACAACCGGTTGTGATTGACCCGCGACTGGTCGCACATGGCGCAAAACTGTCCAGAGAGGAAACTTTTAAATTCAACCTATCTCGCCTCATTGCACGACTGGTCGTGGTGCACCCGACTACCGGTCCTTTGTACACAGGAGCTGTCCAACGTCTTCACTACTCACCCAGGGCCAATATTCGACCAACTGACTGACTGGTCATGGGTCCTTGTTTCAGCATTGTTTGAAGACTCCGCCAACAACTGCATGGTTATAACCATTGCATGCTTGTTGTTTAATACAACAATTTTTGCGTTGTTACAACTGTTGCATGCACAACGATCATTTTCACTCCTGTGACACGATGTAAAGTGGGCCAACTAGCGCCACTACTACCTCATTGCCCACAGGCTCACTAGTGACGGGGGTGTCCAGTGCGGATTGCAATCCAATTTCTCTCTCCATTTCTCCAAGTAAATACCACTAAATAACTTATAAATTAGAAAATTTTCTCATCTCCAAGTGAAAGCGATGTGGGACAAATCTTTTTCATTGTTTTCAAAATATTTTGAGAGGGTAAATTGAAGAAATTTAAAATTTGAAAACTTTTATTTTAACCAAAAATTTCAACAATGGTGGGCATTTAAGGGCATGTTTGTTTAGCAATTTACACTATAAATTAAGTGTAAATAGGTTATTATTGTTTTTTACCCTTGTTTGAAGAAGAGAAATTAACGGTGTAATTTGGAAGGTGTAATTTGGAAGGTTCGCAGGAACCTGTAGCCAAATTCATGAGAAATCCAATGGAAATTGTGGCGGTAAACTTTGTCAAGTCCACTGTCATGTGTGTTTTGTTATCCACGCCTTCCATCCGTTCTATGTGCCCATTTCAAGGCATGAACCAAAAAATGAGGCAGATGCAAAGTTGAAATGAACCACACTACAAGAAATAGAGGGACTTAAATGCCCACGGTTAAAAGAAAAAATGAGCCCGAGGGCCCACAGGGATGTGTGCTGTCAACAAGCTCATTCATAATTTCACATAGACATGGATGAAGGGAAAAGACAAATAGTATCTTTCAAAACTTCTGTGCCGCAAAGAAATGAATGATAAACGTCCAATTTCTCCTGTTTACTGTGTTGTGGTCTAATGGAGCTCTGGATCTATCTTCAGTTTTGGGCTCTTGCCCTAAAATGAGTGATAAAAATGGATGGACAGCACGGATCAAACACATAACAGTGGGCCCTCAAATTTTAAGAGAAAATCTTACTTTATATGGTTTTCCCATCAACATCACGTCAACTTGAAAAGGGCTGGTGGTGGATGTAAATACAGGAAAATGAGAAAACAAACACGAATCAAGTGGATCATCACACTTTTTTAGAATAAATGTCCTCATCGTGATACCCTTTCTTTAGATCTTTTCATTCAAGTGGATTTATTTGATACTCTGGCAGTGTGATGGTTCATATGCATGCATTCATTATCCGTACATGTTACATCCGTGTGACTAATCCCAACCGTTCGTGGGAGCCACTGTAGATAGGTTACAATACCCAATATCAAAATTATCGAAAAATCCTAACCTCTAATTATAGGATGATCGTTCGTTGAACAAGGACCAACTTTTTTTTACTTTAACCTTGATCAGATGTCAACCGATCATCTTGATGGGACATAAGTTCACTTTAAATTCTTTCTTATGAACCACCTGCAGTGGGGCCCACAATTTGGACGGTCTAAATACAATATTTTTATTGCATGTGTATGGAACATCATACTCTGCCAGAGTATCAAATATTTTCACTTTTACAAAGAAGAATACAAAGGGACATGAAAAATCATCATTATCTCCGTTCTTAGCCTGAGTGGTCCGTTATTATAAACGAGAAAACTTTGATACTCTGGCGGAGTACGATGGATGATACGCAGGGGCTTAGAAATTGCAAACGTGGCATTAAAGTATGTCAAATTAACTGTCCAAATCATGATTCCCTGTTTACATGTATGATGGACCAAAACTTAAGCTTATTTGATCATCTGAGTATTGGATTGGTGAACACCTATTGGACGGTTAAAATGAGTTAAAAAAGAGAGTCCATGATCATAGATTAGGATTGTTCAAACAATATGATTTTGAGACTGTGATATAGATAGAGTGGGTCCCACAATTTAACGGTTCAACGTGAGTTAACGCATGCCACGTGTACAATTCCTGAGTGCATGCATATCATTTGTCGTTCTCTGCCTGAGTACCATATCAGTCACCATCATAAAGAGAACAAGGCCCACCATTATCCCTAATGAATGAGACCATTTTCATAGCTTAAATGAGAACATTATGTGATCATCATGAGAGGAAATGGATAGGATACTCGGGTCTGGAGTTTCTGCAATGGGGGCCATTGCTGGGTGATCCGGACCGTTGATTTGACGGAGTCACTTTTGATTGACTATGTACAAGCAGGCCAAAATTCAGTTGAAACTGGGCAAACACTGGATGGTAATGATCTTCCGGTTTGGGATATTTTGTGGTAGGGCCCATCGGTGAACAGTATCGATCACTGATTGTGGGCCCCACTTGTACAAACGTACGAGAAAGAGAGAGCTCACCTACCATAATAATGGGCCTAGTGGACTAACCTAGACTCATCTGATGGTTTACCGCCATTTTGGGAATGGTGGTGATTCATCCACCGTAACCATGTCATGGTTGCACAAATCCAGACCGTACAAATAGATGAATCTACAAGATGGAGCACACCCAAAAATCAAACTGAGCAAAAGGTAGCACCATCTGATTTTTTCTTTATTGATTTAGGACCACTTACTGTTTTACTTTTTCAATTCATTCGATAGCAACAATTGGATGGCTAGGATTTCTTAATCAGTGTAATTTTTAACTATTAGCTTTCTGTACCGTGCTATACAATTTGGGTGGTCTAGATAGTTGTACATGTATGCCATAAGTAGGAGATGGGTCACCGCCACTGAAAATGGTGGTGAACCATTACCATAAGAGGCTCGCCCGAGCAGCCAGTCACACAACGGATCCGTTTGAACGTTTGAAAGTAAGATGACCGGCATCATGTAATAAATGTCGCAACCTGACAGTTGTCGTCGGGGGAGTGGATCAGGTGAGACCCCGGATCCACCCAGGTGGGTGGGACCCCTGACTGTCGGGCCACTTTGATGTATGTGATTGCATCCACGCATTATCATATGTATTGAGGGGGGTGTTTGGTGCATTGAATTAAATGATGGGATGGAATTAAAATGAAGCTAATCGTCGAGGAATTGAGAGGTATACAACAAATCTTGGATGAACCTTAGATGTGTTTGGGAAATCCACCCCCAGAGCCATGTAAATTGATGCATGATGATGTCACCAAGTTTTGTGGGACCCATCGTGATATATATATTGTATCTCCACCTTTTATTCATTTTGTATCATCATTTTATGACATGGGCCTAAAAATGAAGCAGATCCAAAGCTTAAGTGGACCACAACATAGAAAGCAATGGGGATAATAACGGCCACCATTGAAGTGTTCCTAGGGCCCACCGTGATGTTTATTTGCTATCCAGCCTGTTCATAAGGTCAAATAGATCCGGAAGAAGGGAAAACACAAATATCAGCTTCACCCAAAACTTCCATGGCCCACAAGAAGTTTCAATGGTAGGCGCTCAATCTCCGCTACTATTTGTGGTGAGGTCCACTTGAACTTTGGATCTGCCTAATTTTTGGGCCCATGCCCTAAATGATCTTAAAAAATGGATGGATGGTGTGGATATAGTCCATGTACTGTGGTAGGACTCACACAAATTGGTGACGTTGACCCAGTATTTCAAAAAATTTAAATTTTAGGCGGGAAACAAGCATACAGCCTAGGATTACAAAAGGGACAAGTGCAATACTTCTTCCCCCTACTCCCAATCTCTCCAAACAATGAATGGTGGATGCATTCCATCCCCCTTAATCCCTTTTAATACTATGCACCAAACACCCCCTGTTAGGGTATGATCCAAAAAATGAAGCAGGTTCCAAATCTCATATTGACCATAGTACAGGAAACAGAGGTGATCGATCATTAAAAACTTCCTGTGGGCCACAAAATTTGTGGATCAAGATGATATTTATGTGGTCTCTTAATCTAGGTGTTTGTGACCTTATCAAAAGGTTGGATGGAAAATAAACATTCTAGCGGTATCTAGTGAAGTTTTCAATAGTAGAGATTCAATCACGACTGTGTTCTGTGGTGGTCCACCTAAGATTTGAGTCATCTTCATTTTTGGGATCATACTCTAAAATGAGCTTTCAAAATGGTTGGACGGTGTGGATTTAAGACACATATATCATAGGACCTTGATTGTGTGGTGACCTTGACACCATTGATGTCCATTGTGACCCATTGTGACGGGATTTGATTGGGCCATATGCCGTTATTAGAGTGATTAAGTATGTACTTGATGAGCCTGGCTTCGGTGGATTCTAAAGTCCATTGAGGTCAATAAATCCCTGAATGTGGGACCCACCTTGATGTATGTGTCTTATATCCACCCCATCCATTCATTTCACTAGCTCATTTTAGGGCATAAGCTACAAAAATGCAACATATCCAAATCCCAACAGACCACACTACAAGAGATAGTGGTGTTTGAATGTCTACCATTAAAACTTCTTGGCCTAGATGTTTATTTGACATCAAATCTCTTGATAAGTCACAAAGACCTAGAGGAAAGGACCGTACAAATATTAACTTGATGAAAACGTTTTGTGGGCCATAAAAAGTTTTTAATGATCAATCACCACTGTTTTCTATGGTGTGGTCCCTTTGAGATTTTGATCTACTCCATTTTTTGCTCATGCTTAAAACCAGCCAGGTGAAACAATTGAATTGCATAGATTTAATACACATGTCAAGGTGGTCCAACAGATAGGGGTCTATGAAAGCTGCATCCATGCTCTACCTAGGTGTCTCACCTGCTAGCTTAGCTGAAAGATGCCTGGGTGTTTCAACGGCAGGTCTCAAGTTCAAGTGCTAACAAGGCACACTAACCCTGCTGGGTGAGTGCATCGTGTGACTAACTGTGTGGGTGTATTACCTAACTAATAGGTTGGGTGCGTTGCATGACTAACAAGAAAAGAAAAAAAGAAAAAGAAAATTACTCTTACCTAACAACTATCAAACCTATTTTAAGTATGCCTTATTTTTTATAGTAGCATGTGGCCCAATCAAATCTTGCCACGTTTGGTTACCAAGCATGTTTGTGACAACAGGGACACCAGGTAATCTGCATCCCATGAACCAATCAAATCCGTGTGGGCATGTTCGGGATGGGCACACATGGACCCAACAGATTGACACTAGACCACCATAGCCATCAAAATGGTGGCCCACCATGAAGTTGACCAAAATAAATCTGGCAATTCTCCACATTTTGAGTGGGTGAAAATTGGATGGCTAGGATCAACATGCCATTTTAAGCAGTTCTCAGCTGGGCCCGCCGGATTACATCTGCCTGACTGTTACATTCATAAGCGGGTCTGAACCAAGCTCGTGCCGGGTCTCAATAGTAGCTATCAAACCCATGGCTCAACCTAACCCGTTTATTTGCTGGGCCTACTCATGGCCCATGATCGGACGATGGACCTTACATGAAGCCCAGTCCTCAAAGATCCATTGTCCAAATCAGCCATCCGGAGACCATTGAAGGGCAAATCTGTCAATTTTCAAACTAATGTCTTTTCCGATGCTCTCGCCAAAACAGGCTTCCCCCTCCCCTTGTGGCGTGAAACTTTGGTACTCCGGCTGAGTGCTGTAGTTCATATACGTGCAATAAAGAAACTGTATACGTGCCAGTAATTAAACCCAAATTAAACTGTCCAAATGATGAGTGTAAAGTTATATGGTCACATCCCAGAAATATACACCGAATTGATGTACGAGATAACTGTCTGGGGGGGATATAAAATGAACGGTTAGAATAAAAAGAGTTACTTGTATATATTAATTGAACATTAGAATATTTCAAAACCTTGGATTTTGGGTTTTATCCTATGAAAAGAAGGCTGTTGGATGGTTTACTTGATCTGCAGATACCCCACGTATCTAATATATGACGGAATGTGTATGAACTGTCGATCTTTTCCAGAGTATCAAATAACTCTCTTTCCAAAGTCCAAGCAACGGTAAACAAGCCGGCAATTAAACGTGTCCGAGAGATCATTGGCTGCTATTAACCCAAACAGCGAATTTCCAGCTCCTTTGATAAAAAAGGAATGAGAAGACGTCGCCTTTATCCGCGTTTTCTCGCCAGCTGAATAGGGCGAGTAAACCGCAGGAACACCCAAAATCTGTAGTTCGCGGACGTGGATTGCCAGTGCTCCTTGTTGTCGGAGGCTATTTTGGGCCCACAGATATTTCCATGATAAATCCACTCATTTAATAATTTTTTAAAGACAACAATAGAATTTTACAACAAAAATTAGGCATATTCAAAACTTAGATGGGCCACACCAAACAAGACAGTGGGAACGGAAACTTCCACCGTTGAAACCTTTCTGGAGCTAGCCATGATGTTTATATGACATCCAAACCGTTCATAAGGTTATTATCACTCACATAAACTTTAAAAACAAATATTTTCTGATACAAAACATGTGGCACCAACGAAGTTTCGAAATGGTATGCCTTCAATCCCCCTGTCTCGCTTCCTGTATCCCACCTGAGTTTTGTATCTGCCGGATTTTTAGATTTCTGTACTATAGTGGTCTTGCAAAACTGATGGACGGAGTGGATTTATCATTGTCATCTCTATGTGCCCTACACAACCTCCAACAAAAAGGGGCAGAGGAATATCTATGTGACCGCAGCATAGGCAATCTGCTTCGCCAGCTTCGGCCTCATTGCATTCACGCACGCGGATTGGCTGGTGACCCCTCCACCAAATAGCTTGTGGAAAAACTCTGTGGCTATCCATGATACATGGGTTATATCTACGCCGTCCATTCATTTTCCAGCTCATTTTAGGGCACGAATAAAAAACAAAAAGCAGATCCAAAGATCAAGTGAACGGCACCACATGACATTGGGAATTGAGCGCTTACCATTGAAAACTTCCTGAGGCCCACCACAATATTTATTTGCCATCCAAAACCATAGTGGCCCCATCCAAAACCACAGTGGCCTCCAAAAAGTTTTCAACAGGAGACGTTCAATCCTATGGTTTCGGATCCCGTCGTTCATATATTTTGCCAGCTTATTTAAAGGCATTGTCAAGAAAAAAATAAAGTACATCCAAATCTCATGCGGACCACACTACAAGAAAAAGTCGTGATTGAATGCCTATAATTTAAAACTTATCATCATGGGCCACAAAAGTTTTGGGGGAAGCTTATGTTTATGTTTCCCATTCATCCACTTCTGTGTAACCTTGCTACCTTGGTTGGATGGCAAATAAATATTACTATAGGCCCTAAGAAGGTTTCAATGGCGGGTTTTATTATGGTGTGGTTCACATAAGCTTTGGATTTGTTTCATTTTTTAACTCATATCCTAAAATGAGCTGGAAAAACATATGGATGACATAGATATACAACACATGCATTAAGGTGGGCCCCATGATAGTGGCCACCGAACTCTTATTATTCTGCCTGAATGAATTGGCTTTCCCCTATTTCCATAGGGCTCTCAATGGGTTGGATGTGGATTGGATCCAGATGAATCCAGCTCCAAGTCCTAATTAGATGCATTTGGATCCAACTCGGATCCAAAAGGTGATATCCATAGATGATCCTTTTATAAATTGTTAGATCCATTTTTTTTTTTATTGAAAATTCATAAAGCTATTGGATTCGGGTTGGATCTAAGTCCAAATCCACCTCGTTACAAAATCTAAAATAGTATATAATATAAAACATATAATAAAATGTATTTAATTTAGTAGAAAAATGATATAAATCCCACTATTTATAGTGGTATGGTTGAACTAAGAGTGGCATGTCTCAATTTTGAGACATGGCCTAAAATAATCTAGAAAACGGATGGCCAGCATGAATATGACATATGCAGTAAGGTGACATCGAATCTTAATCGGATTCGGATTGAACTTGAATATGTTCCTGTGATTCCAAATCCAATCTATTTAAATAATTGAAACTAATTTAAGATCCAAATCCAGCCTATTTAACTAATCAGATCTATTTTAATATTCAAATCCGCATTATATAGATTCACAGCCAATTGGATCTCCGATTGAGAGCCCTAAGTTTCCGTGGCCCGACAGCGGATCGTTGCCTAATCAATCTGTCAGGCTTCGCCGAATCCGGTTCCTGGGATGACTTACAACGTATGCTATCCAACGGTGGACGGTGGGTTCCATTCACCAGCAAGTGGGCGAATCAAATCACGCCACGTTAGGAACCCGGATGCACTGAATCCGTGTCCCACTTGGAGTATTAGTTAAAGCTGTCTTGCATCTGAAAGTCACACGTGCAGCTGATCTCAACCATTTCATACTGCGCTTCCCTTCCGTCTATTGAATGTGAACCGTCTATGTGATTTTACGAGAACCCTGCCCGACCACAGGTAGGGACGCTGCCCATAATAAAACATGCGTGGTTGATCTGATATTTCGATCAAGTAGGCGACCCTTTTTAGATATTCTCGCCCAGAAATCAGCTACATCACACCTTAGGTGGGCCACCGCACGTAAAACAAAAAGATAAAAGATTTTTTTTTAACCGTCAATTTAATCTATGCACTGGGGCCCACACGAGGACAGAAACAGCCCCATTTTTTTAGGCAGAAGATTAGGCATCTCATCAGATGGAAAGCTTAGATCTGGCACACGTGTTTCATGAAACGATGGCTGCGTGCGGATAGAAGGGCTTCACACGCGCATGGATCTAGCAAGCTTCTGTTTCCACCATTAACAGCGTTACCGGCCTTTCGACAATTACAATTCAGGTTCTCCCGATGCGTACGCTAATGTTAGAGTACTATTCCTCCGGGATGCAAATAGAGGCACGTGAAGACTTCTCTTCGCGTCACATATCCTACCTTGAAACTCATTTATAAGATCCGAGCCATTCATCAAGTAGGAAATTTTGATAAATATCTCTTAGAGGAATTTATCCTGTCCAATATTCATGTGGGCCTTATTTACATCTTAAAGATAACGTTAACAGAAATATCACCATACCATATTTGATAAGCATATAATAAGTGGATCGGAGTGTTATTTACAAAATATTTACTGTTGATACATCTGATTATTGATCCAGATCTTTCACATGTGCTCTAATTTGGCATGCGTAATGCGATGAACATCCTCATTCAATGCGCGCGTCCCTCGTTCTCATTTCCATTTGAAAGGTTCCATTTCGGGGAGGCGACGGGAAATGCAAAGAACCGTCTCCAAAAGCTCTCCTCAAAATCTCCTTTCTTCCTCTCTTTTAGAAATCTCCTCTCTCTCTCTCTCTCTCTCTCTCTCTCTCTCTCTCCAGCCGTCTATCTTTCCGGTCGCACGAATCCCGACGCTATGGAATCCGACTTCTCGGACTCCGTCGAGTCCGGTCTGAAGCTCGCGAAGCGCATCTACAACGGCAAGGACCGGTTCGTATCGGCACCGAAACCCATCCCCGCCATGGACAAATCCCCTCCATCACGGCCCACGTACCATCCAACGGCGCCGATGGTGTATGCCGTGATTTCCGATCCCGCGATCGTTGACAACCCGGACATCCCGAGCTACCAGCCGCACGTCCATGGCCGATGCGACCCTCCGGTGCTGATCCCGCTGCAGATGAACGAGATCGGAATCGAGGTGGAATGCGATCTTGACACGGCGTTCGTGAAGATGAAGGGGTTGTGGCGTGTGCATTGCGTGATGGGTAGCCGCAGCTGCGATTGCCGGTTCGTTGTCCCGATGGGCGAGCAGGTAGATCAACGGTCCTGATCGTCGGGCATTTTATTTATTTATTTATTTTTATATTGATTTGAATCTTTTTATTTGAATCGATGATTGAAAAATGATAAATAGTTCTTTACGTCCGCATCTCCACGTGGCTCTCACGTGCACACGTGCGCGTCATCGACCGCTGCTCGTTAGGTGCGCCCCGCGGTGTAGACAACGAGGTACATAAACGCGACGCGTCTGCTCGGCGGTGGGCCCTGCGTCTGTGAAAATAGCCAGTGAAAGGGGAAATGATGCCCTGCGCCCGGAGCTGTGTGGGGCCCATAAAGATGTCCATTACAAATCCAATCCGTCCATATTTTTTGAAAGGCCACAATAGTACAGGATTATAAAAATCACACAGATCCAATACTCAGGTGGGCCATACCAGACGAATGCGTTGGTATTGAACAATTAGCGGTGACAAAAGTTTTACATCATGATGATATTTTTTACTACAGTTTATCTGAGTGTTAATAATTCTTTGAACGGTTTGGATGGAATATAAACATAATGGTCAGTTCCAGGAAGATTTCAATGGTGGACGTTGGTGTTCCCACTGTTTTGTTGGTGTGGCCCACCTGAGTTTTTTATCTGCGTGATTTTTAGAATCCCGTCCTATCGTGGTCTTTCAAAACAGATGGACGGAGTGGATTTGTAATGTACATCTCTATGGGCCCCACACAGCTCCGGGCACAGAGATATCTCTGTGCCCGGGGTCACAGGCAATCCGCTCTCCCTCTGTCCGTACATTCAACGTGCATGTGGGGCCCACCTGTTGAGTGGACCGGCTGGTGCACGTGGGCCCGAAGTGATGAGTCGGATGTCCTGATAGTCGGGCCAGGTGATTATCGGGGCCACACGATGAGCGGCGCTGATGTCTTACACGTTTGCACGTGGACCGCACGTGCGCTTCACAGATGGTGCTCGTTGGGTGGGCCTCGCGTCTATGAAAATAGCCTGTGAGGAAAAGCGCCAGCAGTTCGCATTCAACGTGCATATGGGGCCCACCTATTGAGAGCACCGGTCTGATATAGTCCGGGAGGTCATCATGGGGCCCACACGATGAGCCACTCTGGTGTCTTACACGTGCAGATTTTGTCACGTGGACCTGCGTGTAGGGAAGGTGTGCATGGGATTTTGAACGAAGAAAATGGTGTTTTCGTCCAGAAATTATAAGGTGGGCCCCCCTTTTTGGTAATGGGGATCGTTCATTTAGTGGACCCTGTCGCGAATGTGCCATTCTTTGAAAATTTCCATGTCGCAATGTTAACGGTCTTGGCTGATGGCCTGCAAATGGGGACTCGGATTGCGTAGTGTATAACATAGCACGGAGGTCGGTACTGTGTTGACGTGGCAAAGTTCTGTAGGCCCACCATAATGTATGTGTTATATCCACACCGTCCATCTGTTTTGCCAGCGTGAGCCCAAAAATGAGATAGATCCAAAGATCAAGTGGATCACACCACAAGAAACAGTGGGGATTGAACGCCTAGCATTAAAAGCTTCTTGGGGCCCACGGAAGTTATGACCCCAAAGAAGTTTTGGATCAAGCTGGTATTTGTTTTTTCTCTTCATCCAGGTCTGCGTGACCTTGTCAACAGGTTGGATGACAAATAAACATCATGGTGGGCCCCAAGAAGCTTTTAATGGTAGGCGTTCAATCCCCACTGTTTCCTGTGGTGTGGTCCACTTATGCTTTGGATCTGCCTCATTTTTGGGCTCACGTGCTAGAATGATATCACAAAATGGATGGACGGTGTGGACATAAAACATGCATCATGGTGGGGCCCAAAGAGCTTGGCCACATCAACACAGTACCTCGGTGCTGTGTTCTACACCACGCAATCCAAGTCCTGCAAGTGGATGATTTAGTCATTCAACGACGAGACGAGAAATTCCTCTAGTCGCATTGCTAACATTTTCAAGGGTGGTGGCCCACTTACCGTTGTTCTCTTTGCTTGGTTGGTTTGTTTTTCTATATTTCTCCTTTTTGTTTGTTCTGTTGAACTTGTACTTATCTGGAGATGATACAAAATGTTCAGACAAAAGAAAAACAATATTTTTCTTAGCCGACAATCATACAGTGGGCCCCACTTTTCCATTATAGAAACTGTTCATATGGGCGTTTCTTGGGAGTTAAAAACTTTGATTTCATGAAAAGCAAAATATTAAGATTGCATTTGTTTGCACCAAATATCATGAAAATAACCTCTTTTTCAAGGTATTATGCAATAGTATCTGCAGTCTCACTCGTGATGATACAAGCATAACGCCAATTTTTTTTTCTTCTTGGGGAAAATTATTGGTGAATTTTAGGAAGTGAAGATCCCAAATACAGTTTTTTTGGACATTTATTTGATGGTATAATGGGCCATTCCTTGATAAGAATGCTATCTATCGCATTATGTTATCTTGATCTGCTGTTAGTCAACTAAATAGGCAATAATCAAACACAAATCAAGCATGATTTAGTGAATTAGGGTATGCTACATATAAATACAGCAAAAAAAGATGAAAAACATACTGATGACTTACTCCTCTCTACATTTTCCAAAATGGTCCACTTCAATTCAGTTCATTGAATCCCACTTAAATTTTATATTTTGATCCTCAGGATAGACGTAGACCTATTTTAAAACTAGTTTATAAGCATGCTTGAAAATAATGAAGAAGGGGAAAAATGAGAGAAAAATTGGAAATGAAAACTATTATAATGGGCCCTTTATGGCCACTCCGGCCTGTAATGGCTGTATCAACTTGTATTGGCTGATACAGCCATTTTTTCATAATAGACCGATTCAACCCTGTATTGTGTAACAGGGGTAACAGTTTCTGTTATGTGATGGCCAATACAGCTGTAACAAAACTGTTTTTAATACCATGGTCTACAATAAACAAAGATGCTTGCTTGGTTGTCATGAAAATGGTATTGAGCAAAATTAATTTCTGCCTGATATTAATATTTGGCTGGCTTCATTCTGTATATGAAGTGAACATATATTAATTTCATGCAGAGATGATAATAATAGTTCACCTAACGTGGCCTATAAAAAAAAGTTCACCTAATGTGAATTATGCTTCCTGTGCTGCCTGAAATGCCACAGCCTCAATCATGGATTCGCCAAAACATTTCAGCCTGAATGTGATTTGAGCTTGCATGCATACCCTTGGTTATTGTGGTCTCTGCCACCTTTTGAATCTTTTGTGTGCTCATTGCATACCATAAGATCAAGAATGCACAATTACGGAAACCTACAATCCACCTTTCTGTCAAAATGCATTTTTTAAATCCAAAAGGAGACTTTTCATTAACAGCTCAACTGAGTAGGAGCTGTACAGAAGTTTGGTAATACAAACCATACAAAATATAGGAGGATCCCCAGCCATTCCATGTTCTGCAAGAAATTCTTCTTCAAGTGCCTGTCAGCTGTCCTGTTTCTACTGCAGTAGTGTGGAATAACTTTCCATTCACAATGCATTCCAAACCAATAGGAACTGCATATGTTATTATGATCTAAATGTGCATGTACACCCCCTGGCCATAATTGTCAACATGGCACACATGGCTATAAACGGGTTAGATATTGCAATATCCGTATCAAGTATTCAACTTGGAATTTGGATACCAGATTAGGATATGGAATTGGATATTATTCACAGAAGTTTGATATAAATCAGATACAGATATTTTTTCAAAGAAGTTGGATGTAACTTGGATAGTCAGGTAAGCGGATATCTAGTTAAAAAACTAAAAAAGTAAGTTAAATACCTATAAACTAGCAAAAATATCTAAAAATGGAAAAAAATAATATTTCCAACCTAGAATAATACCTAATAAACTAGTATAAAATAGGAATTTCCATAACACAATATCAAGCTACAAATCCCAAAGCATTTAAATAAAATAAATTTACCGACTTCAACAAAAGATATAGTCAATCATTTGCAATGGTCACTGTATCAACCTCATTATCCATGTCAATGTCAGCGAACGCCATAGAAGTTGGGTAAGCGGATGTGGATATGGTAATATCCATATCCAACCTGCTAAGAAGACGGGTAGTTGGGTAAATGGATAATTAGGTAAAAAAATTAATTGGGTAAAAATCCCATGTATGAATCCGATTTTCTCAAGTTGGATAATTGGGTAAACGGATGTCCATTGACAGCCCTAATGGCATATGGTAGAAGTTCCGTCTCCCTTGGCCTAAAAAATTACTGTCCACCAATGAGAGAGGCCACAGTTTATGAAACAAATGGATGGTGAAATGAACTTGGCCAATTTTTCACAACCATCCGTCTGTTTATAGTATTGTGGCCCGGCACCCACCTGATCAGTAGAGCAGCAACAATTACACCAGATACATGGTCAGATTACCTGATGGACAGGTTGGATAATGTACCTGTGGGTCGCATTGACTCATGCGGTGGCATGTAGATGGGGCTGCCTCACATACGTGTGTGGGTTTAGCAAACCTTAGGGGTAGTTTGGCAGATGGATTTTGCATTCTTTATGTTCAGCAGCCTGCATTTTCTATCCTGTGGAATCCAGGAGTTATGTTTGGCAGCCTAAATTTTGACTTAAGGTGGCCTGAAAGGAGAGGTGGAGAGAGTAGTTATGACAGTTGGAGAGGATTGAACATCCAGAATTTTGCAGCCCACCTTTTTCTGTCGGATCTTAAAGGTGGTCCTTATGAGGATTTTCAATCCAAGTTGGATTTGAAATCCAGGATTTTGATGGGCGCCAAAAATGATTTGGACTGAAAATCCTGGATCTCAATTCCTAACTACCCAAAATCCATACCGCCAAATGACCCATGTTATTAGTATAGCGCTTCAGTGACCTTGATGATTTGATGACTTGCGATATTGGAAATTCATGCTGC
Organism: Liriodendron chinense; assembly: GCA_003013855.2. NCBI lineage: Eukaryota > Viridiplantae > Streptophyta > Magnoliopsida > Magnoliales > Magnoliaceae > Liriodendron > Liriodendron chinense. The sequence goes on from PVNU02003263.1 coordinate 1,856,643, forward strand.
TTTTTGTTTCAATTCTCTTTCACTTTCCTCCCTGTCTTAGCATTTGTTTATTCATTGTTCTCAAGCAAGATATGATCTGGCTAACAGGGTTCAATTCTAGGTGTCGAGGTTGATATTCATGGAAAATCATTCTCTACTCAACTAATGCAAATGGAAGAAACACAAGACCTGGAGAAAACGGTGAAAAGTGAAAATGGAGGAATTTTGGGACCCCAGATGTTTTGTTTCACAATACCCCAGGTTGTTTTACCTATTTGCCTTTCAGCCTTCAAAGTTTCTGGCTGCCTTGAAGTTACTTTAAAATCTGTATTTGTATTTCTGAAAGTCTTCTTGTTGCATTTTTCTTTACTTTGTCAAGGTTGATGGAGGTTCCGTTCTTTCACTTAATGTCAGTTGGTCTCAGAGATTAATGTACACTGATGGTCAGTTCTCTGTCAGTGTACCCTTTAACTTCCCAGAATATATTGTTCCGCCTGGAAAGAGATTTCCAACAAAAGAGAGGATACAGTTGAATGTCAACACTGGTATTATAAAGGAAGTTGTGTGCAACACGACTAGCCATCCTCTGAAGGCAAGTACTTGTAAATTTAGTTGCATTTTGCTTCATCACTATGATGGACTGATGGTAGATTCTCTGCTAAATGTTAAATTTAATCTTGAAATTATCTATAATCAACTAATATTATTGATCATCTGGTATTGTTCAAATGAGTGATTTTTTATTTTTTGTCTCATTTTCCCAGGAAAAAAGACGCCAAATGGGGAAATTAGGTTTCTTGTATGAAGCAGATGTCATTACATGGTCAAGTACTGATTTTCATTTCTCATATTTGGTAAGACTCCAACAGCAGTTACATATTTGTGCATACACTTGTTGTACATTTGTATAAGAGAATAATAGGGTGAAACGCTTTTTTATTATTATTCTTACTTTTTTGAAGGATCACTGTATTTTTATTTGAAAAAAAGGATGACAAGGCATCATCTACAAACAAGACAAGCGCAGAGCCCTTACAAATAAAAGAATCCCATTTATCCCTTATAATTAAACTAACAGATCCCCATTTACATATTTGTACATACATTTGTTGTATATTTGTAGAATAGAATGATAGGGTGCAACACTTCTTATGCTGATGAACTTAAGGCACTGTTTTATCCTGCTAATGTTGGAACATGATCGTAGACTAGTTGGAATGCTAACTCAAAATCAAAGTCAAAATGTCCTACAAGCAGGACCGTTTTCATGTTTTTTTTTTTTGACATCATTAGATCCTTGGATCACATAATCAAATTTTTATATCTAAAATAAGGTACCATCAAATTACTGAAAGAAACTAATGGATTCGGGTTTCACAAAGAAGAGGGGTTTAGGCCCACCTTGGACTACATTGTATCCTTTGTAGAACTAGGAGCTTTGCTATCCATCAGTTGGGCATTCATCATCATCATCATCATCATCTAAACTTTATCCTAATTACTTGGGGTCGGATACATGAATTGTGTTCCATCATTCCACTCTATAAAGGGCCATACCTTCAGTCACACCATAGGCAGTTGGGTGTTCATCAAATATATTTTTTTGTTGAAAAAAAGCCATTCATCAGTTGGGCATTTGTAAAATAATAATAATAATAATAATAATAATAATAATAATAAATAAATAAATAGATAATAATAATAATTAAAAAAAGGAAAAAGAAAGAGAGAGAAGAAGATGGAGATGGAGAAGCAGAAGAAGAAGCTATCCATCAATTGCATTTGACCATGTAGATAATCAGGCCCAAAATCAGGGTGGCTATCTTCTCTAGGAGCCTACAGACATCCCTACCTGTATGAGCCCAGTGTGGTCCAATGGGGCCCCCTCAAAGATTGCAACTTTTGCGTGGCTGGCAGGTCGAGGGAGAATCCTCACCATTGATAACCATCAAAAGAGGGGTCTTCAGCTCCCTAATGTTTGCCTCCTTTGTCTTGCACCTCCCCTCACGTGCGGGCACTTTACTGGGCTCCGCATGTGATACTCTGGGCTTAGATAATACCGGATGCCCATAATACTGAATTTTGCAAACCCCGTGACTTCAACACCAGACGTCCTGCTCTGATACCATGTTACTGACCGGTTGCACAAAAAGCTCGAGCTGTTAGGGAACGGTAGAACAATGCATATCAGGGGGTTTGCTGACGCCACCAACACATCTCAGATCGTGGGAAGTTAGTGTTTTGGGGGGAGGGAAGCTTGGGAAGAAAAGATGGAAACTATCGTTCCTTGCCTTGCGGTATTGTGGGCAGTTTGGAGTGAGAGGAATAATCATTGTTTTGAGAATAAGCGGTCTTTTGAGTGAGGGGTTCTTTCGAAGGTTTTTGATTTCATCAGGGAGTGGGCTCCCTGACGCGGAGGCCTGGTGTTTGAGCTTGTTGGCTTTATTTCTAGCTTAGTATAGTCTTTTGTCTCTTTTTTTGTTGTTTTTGTTGTTCCCTTTCGGCTGTTGCCTAATAAAATCGTCACCTATAAAAAATAAAAAAAAAAACCTCGTCATGTGGCCCAAAATGTTAGAAACTAGCACACAGCTTAGAAAAACTTGCCTAGTTATTTATTATTTATTTTTTTTGTAACTTTCCATTTGTTTCATAAACTATCCCACATGATCAATCGAGTAGCCTTGAATTTGGGCGAGGGCATCATACCTTGTGGGACCCACCTGATGATCAGCTTGATCTCACATGTGTACTATGCTGGACTGCTGGCACATGTGTTGGCTTGTAGATGAGCTACCTTATACATGCGTGTGAGCTTAGCAAAGCTCGCAGAACTAGAAGTATAATGTTGTAGAAACGCTGCTTCCATTCTTCTTTTTCCTGTGCGAATGAATTACAATCTGTGCACTCACAATCTGGAACATCAAGAAAGGAATTAGAATTGCTCCTACCGCATGGTACTTATACTCATCCATTGGTATGTTTGCAAGCAAATGCTAGGAAGGATGCCTTTCAAGTTTGGATATTCTTGTCTTGCCAAAAAGTACATGGTGTTTGTTTTAGTAATGCATTTCCATATTGTACTTGTGTAGATATCTAACCTTTTCTTGGTCCTTGATTATAGGTTCCTTCAAGTGATATATTTGGCGGCTTGCTTTTGCAATCTCCATCTGTGGATGACTTTGATCAAAGAGAAATATTTTGCCTCTATCTTTTTCCTGGAAACACCAAGAATAGAAAGGTGTGTTCACATCGGTCCACTGCCTTTTTTCCTTTTCCTTTTTAATTCATTTTTTCAATGTTCTATTTTATCCAATTATCTGTCAATTGTGTACTTGTGATGTTTTCTGCTAAACTAGTTAATGCATGACTTCTTATTTATTGTGGTTGTGTTTTGTTGGGTCACAATTTATGGATTCTGTTCATATTAGAAGCCATGTTAGTCCACATTTATCATGGAAGCCATGACTTCCAAATGTCACAATTAAGGAGTATGGATTTGTCCACACTAGTTGGAAAATTTTCAAATATGCTGCCAAAGGGTTTTTATGTAGAATCAGGACTAGATGCTTGCACAACCTGAAGAATCTAAGGCTACTTCTCTCTTGATCTTTTTTTCCACCTGCCTTTAAATGAAGTTCTGTCTTCTTCCTCGGATTGAAGTTGATATTTGCTAATTTAGTAATTTTCCTGTCCATTCATTTGGTTATTTTGCTACATCGTTTACGAGATAGGGCATTGGTACCTTGGTCAAATTTTCTTGCAAAATGCACACTAACTTCTGATCACATCTTCGTGCAAATTTGTAATGTCTCTTTCGAATTTGTTTCATTAAGATATGTTAAACTTTCTCTATACCATAAACCAAAGCCCACAAACTCATTGATTGATTCGTCATCTGTTGAAAATAATTGTTGGTTGAGTGGGATAACTGGATCAATTTATTTCTGCTGCATCCAAAGTATAAAGTACGAACACCAATTTGTCCACCCCCCCCTCCCCCATCCATGGCAATATTAAATCACCCAAAACACAAAAATAGGGGGTGACTTTGCTCGAATTGCTCCCGGCTTGTCTGTTGCAGGTCAACTTGGATGAGCCATGTCAATTCAGACAGAGTCGCACCTGAATGACTCATCGTGCTTATATATAAAGGGAAGAAAAGCAGGCTGTTTGGTGCCCCTATAATGTTTTTTTCATCCAAACCATGCATTGGATTTGCCCCTAGATGAAAATGGGATGCCCAAAACATCTGCCCAATCCAAAACTCAGGTGTGCCACACCATAGGAAGCAATGTAAAATCACATAAAAACCTCTAAATTCAAGTAACAGGATCCACCTGATGATTGCATTGGCATGATTTTTGGGTGCAGCCCAGCAATTATATGGGATGCCTGAAAAATCAGGCCAATCCAAAACCCAAGTGGACCGCACCATAGGAAAATGTAAAATCACATTACAACCTCGAAATTCAAGTGAAGGGATCCACCTTATTATTGTCTTGGCCTATTTCTGAGGCATCCCTTTTTTTTGGAGGGGCACACCATTTGCACGGATTGTATTCCATAAAAAAATGGTTTATGGTACATACCTTGATAGGGTTATCATCACACTGACCGGATATAAAGAATCACACCTTGTATGAGCATATCATCACACCATACTTGTCCCTAGCAACATGCTTGCTCAATAGATTTTTAGGAATCACTCCCCAAAGCAAGTGAATCTCACTATGCATAAGAACTTCAGTTTTTTCATTCAACTATTCATGAAGGAGTGAAATATATTTATAATATTCCAAACAAGGTGTGCCAAAACGGTTACGTATCGGCCGATACGTAACGGAAACGGCTGACGCCGTTACGCGATACAGGGTCCAAAACGGGGACGCCCAAAATTTTGACCCGGGCCGTTACGCCCCCCGTAACGGTAGAAAAACGGGTAGTTTTTTTTATATATATATAAAACTGATTTTTTTTTTTTAATTTTTTCACACTTTTCTTCTCCCATTTCTTTTTTAATCTATTCTTTTGCTAAAAACCAGTGTTTGCAGATCGGCCTATTTTACTATATCGGTTACACACACAAGAGTCCCCATTTTGTAGAAAAAAATGACTTTTTTTTTCTATTTTCTTCTAGTTTCTCCTCCCTAAAAAAAAAAAAAACCATTGGGCTTTCGGGTGCTCCGCCCCGAACCCCGGGTAGCTCGACCCGCGTTCCGACTCTGCATAGGAGTCATAGTTTGTTGAGTCCAGTTAGCTATTTTCTAGATTTTATTGAATCCTCATATAGATCTAGGCCATATAGGATAGCTTGCATTGTGTTGAAGTTTAATAGTCAAAATTGCATTTGGAGGATACTCATTCAGTCAAAACTAGAATATTTCTCAACTCTCTTGCTTGTTTTACTTTGTCAATGCATTGGTTGTGTTTACATTAATGTCTTGTTACATTTGTATATATTATGGAATCAATTTAAACAATAGTTGCATCAATTCAGTCAGATAGTGCATAGCTTAGGATCCTTTTACAAAGGAACTCCATTATGTGGACTTTTTTTTTTTATACATATTATGATTTAAATATGTGTATTGAGGTCCATTTTAACAATCCCTGAAGTTTCATTGAAAAATTCAATCAATTTCCTAATGTTTTCCCCATGTTTCCCAAAAAGTGCGATACATTCCGCGATACAACCGATATGTGTATCTTCTAATATGTGTTTAAAGGTTGGATAGTATGTGTTACTTATAATAGAATATAATCATGTGCATTTTACAGATTATGCACATGGTTTGTTATTTTTTTTGGTATTTTTTTAATTTCGGAATAGTTTTAAAAATTAGGGAAAATCATTTTTTTCAAAAAGAAATTCTGGTTTAAAGGTTGGATAATATGTGTTACTTATAATAGACAGTTAGAAATTTGAATTTATAAGTTTTGCAGTTAATTCCAGGTTATCAGCTTCATGAATTCATTAGATAGCCCGATACAGCTTTTTCACCAAAGAGTAGACCGCTTCACCACCATAAACATGTTCAAAATTATAAATGAATGCATATTTGGGATGTTTGGAATTTCCTGGATTTAATCCATATTTTTTTAGAATTTTTTGGCAAAAAAAAAAATTAAAAAAAATTGGACCGTTACGGGGGGCGTATCGGCCGATACGGGGCCATATTAGCCGATACAGCCCGTATCCGTATCGGAAACGGTGGGCACCGTTACGCCCACCGATACCGCTACGGGACACCTTGATTCCAAAGCGAAAGAAATCCTAATCTAATCTTAACCATTCGTTAGTTCTAATCGTAACCATGTATTATAACAAACTATTAACGAATCCCATTAAAGCGCACATGCCTTCCAAAATGCATTATAATTTAGTTCAGGCAAGAAACGATAATCTTGAGGTTTTTAGTCGTGATGAAGAAAATGGTAAAGAGTAACTTTACTATTCATGGTGTGTGTGTGCGCGCGCGTGCTATTTGAACATTCTTTAGTGATGAAATAGTGAAGAGAAGCTTGCGTACTAAGAAGCTGACTAGCTGCCACTGTAAATAGCCTCAATTGTATGGATCATATGGGCCCACATGTTAACTGGGACCAACTTTTGTGGTTAATCAAGCCAACACCAGTGGCCCACAAAAGCATCTGGGCAGAATGTGGACCCCAGATTTCTGATTGAACAGATTGTGGGGCCCATTCCTAGGCTTCATCAATCTAGCAACTAATCTCCTCTAGTTTTCATTTCTCGTATCAAGCTATTCTGCAGTTACAATGTTGTTTGTTAGAATTGTATTGATAAATACACCTTATCACATTCTAATTATTTCGATAGGTTTTCAGAAAAGAAGTGATTTTTCTTGTTGATATAAGTGGAAGTATGCGGGGAAAAGCACTAGAGAATACTAAGAATGCGCTAACAGCTGCCCTCTTCAAGCTCACTCCAGTGGATTCATTTAGCATAATAGCATACAATGGAGAAATTCACTTGTTCTCATCATCTTTGGAGTTGGCAACAATGGAGATAATAGAAAAAGCCACCAAATGGATGAGTGATAACTGTGTTGCAGGGGGCGAGACAAACATTCTAACCCCCCTAAATGAGGTAAATCCTTCTTTTGAATTAATTTTCAGTTAATTTTCATGTTTGAAGCAGTGTTACAATGTTTGTATGAAAAGTCGGCCCTTAATATATAGGTATGAGTTTTTCTTAAATAATTGGCCATTTCTTTCCATCATTTCACATCTTCTTCTCAGCATGAATTATCAGTATTGTTGATTTCAATGATGAAAAATTTATGTTTTTTGTCTCACTTTGGTTTATATCAGGCGATGGAAATGTTATCAGATAGTGATGATTCAATTGCTCAAATTTTTCTCATCACTGATGGAGCTGTTGAAGATGAAAGAAACATTTGCCAGATGATAAAAGATCGTATGGCAAGTAGAGGATCCATGTGCCCTCGCATTTCGACTTTTGGTATAGGTAATTCTGGTGATTGAAAAGTATGCTTGTCATCAAGCTAGGGACTCCTCTAATTGTACATCTCAAAATAATGACCAATCTTCTCCAGTATTAAACAATCTGAAACTATATAGACTGGCATGTGGGTGTCTTTTTTATTTACCACATGTTCCTGTAACTCTGCATGTGTTTCTCTCCATGTTACTAAGATCTTCTTGTTATTATTTTCCCATTGACCAAGTATGTTGGAAAACTTGACAGGTTCGTATTGTAATCATTATTTCTTGCGGATGTTGGCATTGATCGGTAGGGGACAGTATGATTCTGCGTATGATGCAGGTTTGTTATTGACTTCTCTTCTAGCTCTTTTGTCAATTAGCTTCATCATGAATATCTTTTTCATGGCTTATTGTTCATGCATGATTCCGAAAATTTTAAGATTAGTAGTTGGTTGTGGTCCTTTTTGCCCAGATATTCTTAGATTTAGCTTTTCTTAATGTACACTCTGCTGCTTGAAACAAAGATAAAAGGAAAAACCTTTACAGTCCTTATTGCAAAATGTTTGAAAGCAAATATCAGTTTGATGTGGATAGAGGTGGCTCTTTTGATGAATTAGTTTCAGGACTAAGGTGAATCTCTTGAAGAGCGAGATTTTGGGGGTTAATTTGGAGGAGGGTAAGTCTCCTTATCTAGCGGGGTTGCTGGGATGTTGGACAGGATCATTCCCCTCTACCTACTTGGGTCTCCCTTTGTGCTTAGGTAAGGCTGCCAAGCATCTTTGGAACGCAATCATAGAAAGAACGAAGAGGATGTTAGCCCCTTGGAAAGTAAGACTTCTCTCTCTGAGAAGGAGAAATACTTTAATCAAATCAGCCCTTTCTAATCTCCCCCTTTATTTTATGCCGCTCTTTTGATGCCAAAATGAGTCCTTTCGAGGATGGACAGACTGCGCAGGAATTTTCTTTAGCAAGGGAGAAGTCAAAAAAGCAAGTTTCATCTGCTCCGTTGGGGGGAGTTCTATAGGCCATTTAGTGAGAGAGGGCTAAGAAACCCAGAAGCGGTTAACTTCGTGTTATTGGGTAAATGGGTATGGATATTTGGGGTGGAGGTGGATAGCCTGTGAAGGAGGGTTGTTGCTGGAAAGTACGACGTTTCCGAATCAGGCAGATGGACTAGAGACTCTTCTTTGTACACGGCCTCCTTCTGCTGGAAATCTATTGCCTGGTTTGGTGGGTAAAATTCTTCCTGAGATCGGGTTCTCTATTGGTAGAGGCGATTCGATTAGTTTTTAGGATGATATTTGGCTTGGGCTCCTCCCTTAGATCCCGGTTTCCTTGTATCGTTGGACTATGTTCGTCCCAAACTATTTTGGTGGCCGATTGCTTCTTCTGACTCGACAATGGCGGTGTGTGGCTTCCTCCTTGTCACCGCAACCTGTTCGATGATGAGTTTGGGGAAATGGCGAGTCTGCTCACCCTTCTTGAAGGTCACTAGGTGGAACAGGATTCTTCGGTCTGGTTGAGAGATAGGTTGGGCGGCTTCTCAGTGCGATAGTTTCTCAACATTATTCACAGGTTAGGGCCTGCAGTCAGTTGTTCTCACACGAGTTTTTTTTTTTTGTGGTGGTACCGGGAACCTCTGAAGGTAGCGGCTTTTGCATGGCTTGCGGTAGGAATAGATTCCTAACCATGGATAACCTTTGCAAGAGAGGGCTGGTCCCACCCAATATCTGCATCTCATGTATGAAGAATTTGGAGGAGGCATCAGCAAACCACCTGATATACATTGTTCTACCATTCCCTAACAGCTCGAGCTTTTAGCGCAACCGGTCAGTAACATGGTATCAGAACAGGACATCCAGTGTTCAAGTCCCGGGGTTTGCAAATTCGGTATTATAGGCATCCGGTGTTATCTAAGCCTGGAGTATCACGTGCGGAGCCCAATATAGTGCCTGCACGTGAGGGGAGGTGTTGGAGGTGTCTATAAACCCCCTGATATACATTGTTCTACCATTCCCTAACAGCTAGAGCTTTTAGTGCAATCGGTCAGTAACAGAATTGAGGGGTCAGCTATTTTTAGTTTTTCCCCATTCTATTCCTTTCGTTGTTTTCCGCTTCCTCCTTTTGAATCCTTTGGATCTCACAATAAAATTATCAGTTCTAAAAAAATATCAGTTTGATGTGCTCAAGGCAACATATCGATGAGAAACATCACAAGATATCTTCAGATGTTGCGGGATTTCATTTGAACGTTCGAAACTTATATCCCTCTTTGTTTTTGGCCAGATTTAATTGACACTCGAATGCAAAGATTGTTCACAACAGCTTCATCTCCAGTACTAGCAAATATAACCATTGACATTTTCGACAAAAACTGATGATTTTGAGGTATGTTTTCTCCAACCGATTTTCATTAGTCTAGCTTCATTGAAATCTGTTCAAGATTATCTTTCTACACTGATTACAGGGAACTGAATCTTCTGGCTGCTGCTCTCTTTATTTTTTTCTTTCTATTGCATTGTTTGCCATATAAAAGCACATGTATGAATTATTGTTTACACGATGGCCATTGAGATGCTAATTTACTAATATTATGAGATCTCCAAAAAAATCTCTTAAAATAGAAATTTGCAGTACGTATAATAGAAGTAGATTCAAGAAGAAATTTGTAGAAGAAGTGGAAGAGAAAGGGTAGAGAGAGAGAGAGAGAGAGAGAGAGAGAGAGAGAGAGAGGCTAGGGTAACCTGTTGTGTTGTGTATGTTAGTCACCCACCCTAACCATATTTCGACCGAAAATATGCTTTTGAGGTATGTTTTCTCCACTTGATTTTCATTATTTTAGCTTCATTGAACTCTGTTCGAGATTATCTTTCTACAATAATCACAGGGAACTAAATCTTCTGGCTGATGCTACGTTAATTTTTCTTTCTATTGCATTTTTGTTGTATAAAAGCACATGCATGAATTATTTTTTACACGATGGCCATTGAGATGCTAATTTACTAATATTATGAGATCTCTAAAAAATCCCTTAAAATAGAGATCTATGCTAGTTGCTTGACCCCAATCCACCCCCCCCCCCCCCCCCCCCCCCCCCCCCCCAAGAAACATACAATGCTCCACAGGAGTATAAAACATACAAACACACACAAACACAATTACATGTATTTCCACACTCCCCCCTCAAGCTAGAGTATGGATATTGATCATGTCCATCTTGGAACACATACGAATAAGATGCTGGTGATTAGCATGGGTTGTTGCTCCCCCTCAAACACAACATGACAGGATACAAGATCTTCTATTGTTGGTTATCTGTAGAATGTAGCTTGAACTTTCTTCGTTCATTGTATCTTCTCTTCAAATTGGAGGCCATAACAAAACTCGACAACCATTGAGTCACCAACCCATAATTCACGTGCAAAATGCTCTCACAAACACGTGCAACATTGCACAACAAATAAGTGAATTGCACTCACAACACTTGAGATGATATATACACAATGGCATATGAAGACACATGTGTGCAACACTATGTGAGTGAATTACACCCACAACTAACAACAAAGGCCTAATAGAGGAAGAAATGATGAACACAAAAAGAAAGGTCTACCACTTATAGAAATCCTCCATTTTAAGTTGGGTCAAGCATTATGTCAAACAGTTTGTGTAGTAACTCTAAGCACGGAATGAAAACATCAACTACACAATCACCATCTTCAACACTGATTCTACATCTCCTTTTACAGCCTTACAACATCAAACATAAAAGGCACAAAGAAATTCCTTTACGATTCTTGTTTTTAGTGATTGCACATGATCAACCGCACCTGCTTCATATGGAAAATCTGCCCCAAAAAACCGTCAGAAAAACAGCACAGCTAGAACTGAAATCTAATTTTTTCCGACTTCTCTCTATTTTCACTAGAAGACCACAAAAAACTTATCCAAAAATTGCAGAAATAACTAATATTCTTCTAAAATCATTCTCTTTTAGATCCCATAATTTTCAGCTTCAAAGGACTACCTGGCCATATCCTACTAGCGCCACCCATATGTAGTGATGACATCAACAATGGGCCCCACTTATGTATACTGTGATCAAGTCAACAAACAGCTCTGATACCAAGTAGAAGTAGATTCAAGAAGAAATCTATAGAAGAAGTGGAAGAGAAAGGGGGAGAGAGAGAGAGAGAGAGAGAGAGAGAGAGAGAGAGAGAGAAACAAAATTGCATGTATTTCCACATGTACATTCCTCAAACTTTGGGGAGACTCATTTTCTTTTTGTTACTTTTTCATATTATCAGACATTGTGACATAATTTTCTTTTATTTCTTTCATGTGTTTCATCTACCTTTGGAACGGACTGAACCAAGCCATGTATGTTGACTGTAAACTCTCATGAACCATCAGAATTGAACCGCTTAACTTGCCTGTCGAGTTCCAACCCAACACAAACACCGATGGTGCTCCACTTGGTCAAAATCTTTGGCCCACTTGCACCTCTATGCTACAACATCTATGCAAATCTCCACCTTGCTCAAACAACCTTAATCACTCGAGCAATCATGAGTACCACAATTATGTCTTTGAATACTAATATCCCTGTCCATTTGAATAAATGGCTTGAGGCCCCAACCTTTAGTTAGACCTCAACGTTGGTGTCCAACGTGAAGTGCCTCCTCATACTGAAAGCACAATGCTGGCTCAAGTGGCAACTCTCCTCAGAAAGGGGCCTCATCAAGGTTCTTCTAAGCACCCATTGGCCTACATAGAAATCTGCCCCCCAAGGCACTTGGGCTTGTCACTTACCCAAGAGGCCATCCTTGGTCATATACTGAAGCCCAAGTTGCCAACCACGAGGAATGCTTGGCATAGTTCAAAAACTCAAAAATTCGACTCGACTTGACTCAATCAATATCTAGCTTGTCGGGTCGACTTGATATTTAATAATTAAATATATATAAGTATATATGAGTAATAATGGGTCAAAGGTGAATCAACTAAAAATGCCTTCACTTTGCCCCTGCAACTAGAGGATCTATAACCGAACAGAGGAAAGTTGAAACAGGCAATTGCTTTCTAACTTCTTCTTCACTATGGTCGCTCCTAGCTATGCATGTTCTCCTACCCTTGTCTTTGTGTATAGTATAAAAATTGGTAGGGCTGTTCAAAAAACCGACCGAACCGATAAAACCGACCGAACCGGACTGAACCGATTGATTTCGGTCGGTTTTCCAATCTATTTCGGGTCGGGTCGGTTTTTTAATATAAAAAACCGAGAGTGTCGGTTCGGTTGTCGGTTTGTAAAAATTATAAACCGTTTTCAACCGAACCGAACCGATATGTGTGTGTGTGTGTGTGTGTGTGTGTGTGTGTGTGTGTGTGTGTGTGTGTGTGTGTGTGTGACAAGTTGAGGTTGGCCCCACTTCGATATTTACATGAAATCCACTCTAACCAATAAGGGTGCAACCCCAAGTTAGGCCCAAGACTGAAATATCATCTTTATCTGTAATTCAAGTGGGCCACAGCAAGAAAAAGAGTTTGGAGGGTAATGTGGCCTGTACACTATTTCCAATTGTGTGGTCCGCTTGTATCAAAGATGACGCTGGTTTTTCATATTTAGGCCTAAAATTGGGTTAGTCACCTGCTAGTTGGAGTGGATTTTTAAAATGCATGATAGTGGGGCCCATTTAAACTACATTACCAATTACCTCATGTCAAGTAAAAGAATTTTATGTAGACACCGACTCTGCAGCACAGTGAGGGTGCGAATTAGGGTAACAGTGCAGTGGGTGTTATCCTAACTGTGTGGACCCACCTTGATGTATGTTTTGTATATCCATTCCATTCTCCTGTTTTCATCTATCATTTTAGGACATGATTCCAAACCTCGAGAAGATCCAAATCTCAAGTAAACAATACCATTGGAAACAATGATGAATAACTATTAGAAGTATTTGATGGGCCACAAAAGTGTTAGATTAAGTCCCAAACCGATACAACCGACAAAACCGAACCGACCCGAATTTATCCGGTTCGGTTCGGTTGGTGATGATTCATCGGTTCGGTTCGGTTGTTAAATATTCAAAACCGACTAAGTCGGTTCGGTTGGATATTTTCCCTCAAAACCGAACCAACCGAACCGTGCACAGCCCTAAAAATTGGCATGTTTGTTTTCAAAAGAAGCAAGTGGTGGTGATGGTAAAAGCACTTGGCTTGTGAAGTTGAGGACGTGGGTTCAGAACGCACAATGTGCCATTTACTTTTCTATACTAACAAGAAAGCTCCCAACGAGTATCTCAGCCCGAGTCTTGCTGAGTTGCGTGGAGTCGACCAAGTCAATGAGTCTGGTCAAGTCGTAACCCAGTTGAGTTCGCCAGTGAGTTTCTTGATGACTCAGCTTGAAATCTCGCCAAGTCGAGTTGACTTAGCCAAGTTTCTAGTTGACTCACCGAGTTTTAGAACTATGGCACTCAATAATGCCGGAAAATCACACATGTGAAATGATTACTTCGCCTAAAACATGTTAACAGGTCCAACCGTAGGGGTGACAGTGGGTTGGATTGGCTTGACCTGCTTCTAATGTGGATTTGGGTTAGAAAATGTGGCCTGTTTAAGAAAAAGTGTCAGGCTTGGGTTGAACCCTACCCAACCCAACCCAACCCAACCCAACCCAACCCAACCCACCCATATAGCTTATCAGTGGGTTGGGCCAGATGACCCAACCCACCATGACCCAAAACCCAAAACAAATTAATAGACTGAGTAGATACCTTGACACAATGTAGGTATTTTTGCATGTCTTTACTAATAGGACAGGCTGGCATACCTTTAGGCCCCATATTCCATTCTAAAACTTGACTGTGGTTCCAACCAATGTTTGAAGTTTTGGTATCGCTACAAGTTTCGCTAGCCAGGGATATGGAAACAATATCGATATCGGTGATAATATCGTTGATAACCGGAAACGCGGGGAAAATGGAAACAACGGTGGAATTTTTTAGTGGGGGGTGAATGGTAACGGTGGAATTTTTAAGTGAAACCTCAGGAGATGCTAAAATACACATATTTTGCATATTTAGAAAAAAAAATTGCAAAAAGAATGCATACATAATGCGTTTCTATTTAATGGAGGCCTAAAAGCATGTGTTGTTGTAAGAAATTAGTCAAACCATCTCATCCATTCCATCTATGCATCCAATATTTGACATTCCATTTAAACATCCATTGATATTTCATAATATCGTCAATACATGATATTTCCCAACAAATCGTCAACAACTGAAAAAAGAAACTAAAGATTGTGGTCTTGTTATTGCCATGTCACGATAATGATATTATCAATATTATCGTGATATTATCAGTATTATTGTTGACAAATTAAACGTTGCATACAACCATGCGCCCATAAAAAATATGAAATAGAAAATTTTTAATATACATATTTTTGGCAACATCGATAGCATTAGCGATATCATTGAAATATTGCAGATACATTAATGATACAAGCGACACCTAGAATTCACACAATAAAAAATATTGGCGATACACTGGCGGTATTAATACATTAGCGATACAAATGATGCCTGGAATTCGCACAGTTGAAAATATTGACAATATTGATACATTGGCGATATTTAGTGATACATCGGCGATACCTAGAATTTTTTATACTGTCAGTGTTATTGGTATCGCTACCAGTGTTATCGGTATCGCTGAGCTAAAGATAGAGATAATATCGGGGATATTTCGATAATATCAGAGATAATGCGAACACTGGTTCCAACAGGTCAGGTTGGGTCAGTCAAGACCAATCTATTAACAATCGAATGGGACGGGTCGGTTGTGCATGGGTTTGATGAATTTTAACTGGGTTAGGTCAGGCCACAAGATAGAGGATTGCGGGTCGGGTCGGGCCAGAATTCTTGGCTCGTTTAATAAATGGGTCGGGCCAGAATTCTTGGCTCGTTTAATAAATGGGTCGGGCCAGAATTCTTGGCTCGTTTAATAAATGGGTCAGGCTTGGGCTGACCTTGATTCAGCCCAAACCCAACCCATTTCCTCCCCTATCTAACTTACCTCGCCGTGACATGCAAACAGGCTTCATCATGGCTGTATGACATGTCATTGGGCCAAATGGTCATGCAACTTGCATCCATAATTATCTACTTCTTGGGCTGCTTAAAGTTAATTATTTTCAGATCAATGCGTGTTCCTTTCATGGAAGTTTTCTGTTTTTGTGATTTTTCCTTGATTAAAAAATGTTATGTATTCATTGTTTTAAACTTATATGCAAGCATTCACAATATTTATGTAATATTCATCAGGTTGGTACATGCAAGGAATATTTTAGTGAATGTATTTTAAAAGACATCAATTTAGCAGCTTCTTTGTCCCTTTTTTATTTTTAAATTCTTTTTTTCTTTTTTTGTGCATCAGGAGTCTTCTCCAACACATGCACCACTATTTGTGAGATGCATGGGATGCTTTATCAAATGTACCTATGCATGTGTTTGACATGAGATGTATGCATTTCATGTCAGTCTACAACATGAATATATCAAAATTTGTGAGGAGCTGCTGTATCAAGAGCATTATTTGGAGTTGGCATGATTTAATCTCTAGGCTTCTTCTACCAATTTGTTTTGTATTTAATGCAAGCCTCCTTCTGGGGGAGCCGAACTATCAGTGAGATACCACTTGGGAAGAGCTAGAATTCTAACCTTGTGTCAGGACCTACGGGCTAAGGGACAGTCTCAAGTAGACAGTTTCTATGGGATGTTGGCCTTTCAAAATGAACGTTCTCTCTTTTCTGTGGAGAGCGAGGTATTCCATAACGGTAATGGTAACAGCTACCATCGTTACCTTTACTATACGGGGTGTAATGGCCGTTACGGGGGCCGTAACGGCCACCATCATTACCTTTACGATACGGGGTATAACGGCCGTTACGGGGGCCGTAATGGCCTTTACGGTCTCTCTCTCTCTCTCTCTCTCTCTCTCTCTCTCTCTCTCTCTCTCTGTTTTTTTTTTTTTTTGTGGAAAAAATCCGAAAAACCTGTATCGGCCTCGAAATGGACCATTACAGGACCTTTACGGCCTTTACAAAGGGTGTCACTGTTACAGGGGCTGTAACGGCCTTTACGGGTCATTTTTCCATAAAGGCAGTTACAGCTTTTATGATCCCGTAACGTGTAACGGTTGCCACCGTTACCTTTACGTAACGGCCTTTACAGCCCCGTAATGGCCTTTACGTCACACAATGGTGGAGAGTGCTTGCTGATCTAATGAGCTGTCTAATACTGTTTTTAATATCCATGCAAGTATGCTATACAAGCCTTATCAAATGTTTAGCAACGTTCTAATCTGCATGTCTAGACATTTTACTAGAATAATCTTGGTTTCCTTTGTTGATCTTAACTACTGCTTATATTTATTTTCTACTTTCTTTTTGTTTTGGACTGTGAACAATGCCATTTAACTCTTGTATTTCTATTGTTAGGTGTATCCTTTCCCCATTCCAGATCTTTCATCAGAATGCCCTCTGTTATTATCAGGAAGATACGAAGGGAACTTCCCAGATTCCCTTGAAGCTAAAGGTATCTTTGCAGACACAAGTAGCACCGTAATAGACTTGAAAGTGCACAGGGCAAAAGACATCGTTCTTGACAAAGTAAGATGCCGAGCTTTTAGACTTGGTTTACCCTTGGTTGTTTGTTTAAGACAAATAGATGCTTAATACCTCTAAAAGAAGTAGTGTCTTCAATATTTCATCATCATCATTTACCCATGGGTGTTGTTTAAGAAAATAGACGCTTACTAGTTACTACCTCTAAAAGAAATAGTTTCTGCATTATTTCACCATCTTCTTTATTTTCAAAGTCTGGCACATGCTTTATTTAAGGTTATGACATATGTAATTATACATACACGTCTATGTTATCATTTAGTTGATTACTTGAGGCAGATATTTGAAACAGTCGTTACGTATGTGTAGCTACAAATGGGGGTTATGTTATCATTTAGTTGATTGCTTGAGGCAGATACACAAAACAGTCTGTGAATTTTCTCATTTTTGTTTTTTTTTTGTTTTTTGATCTTGGGTGTGTTCAAAACCTGTTTTGATTGTATGCAAGTTCCACAAAAAAGCCTTTCCGTGCAACAAAAACATTCTCGTGGACTCTCCAAAAACCAATCTGATTGGTTTTCAGCAAGTGGGCTTTTTAGTGCCTATTTCATTGGGCAGATTTGAAAACAAAAATTTTGGGTGGTTATCCAAACAGGCCATGAAACTCTTACTTTGATCCGAAATGAGGGTTTTATCTATGAACAACCATTGTAGTGTGTGTCCAAATAGGCCCTTACAGCTGTTAGTCAGCAAGTTGAAATTCTAAGGTGCTAACTGCTTTCAGGTTATTGCTTGAATTTTCTTCTATTGAAAGGTTGAATTACAAATACTCCCTCAGTTTAGACAAGTTTATCTATAATTTAGTAAGCGAATGAATGCATTAATAGGCTTCTTAGTATTTTATTACTTGGTTACCAATGGTTGATGCCTTTTGTAACAGATATTTGCAAAGAGACAGATCGATGTGCTCACAGCTCAAGCATGGTTTTCTGAAAGCAAACAGCTCGAGGAGAAGGTTCGTTACTGGCCTGTTTCTCCTAATGGTATTACTTTATTATTTATACGCTTCAATTCATAGCTACAAAACATTCATAGATAATCAAACTTCTCATGAAACCAGCGTCTGAATCATCTCATCTAGGTCTGGTACTGAGTTGACTCAGACAATTCAATTGCCACCAGACACTATTTTAAACCATGCCTCAAAGCTCCTCAATTACTACGAGTTTTTTCCCATGGCATCATCATTGCAGGGAATGTGCTGTTTGATATAGACGAGTCGCATGCTGACTAGGCCAGGTTGAAATGATACCAAGAGACTTATCTCATTTGGACAGAGTTCCAATCTTTCTTCATCGAGTTGCCAATAGGGCTGCAAATTGGGTTGGGTCAACCCGAATCCAATTGACCCAACCTGAGATAGGCTCGGGTTCATCTGGGTGTCAAGGTCTTTGGGTTGGAAACACCAACTCGATTTGAATTCAGGTTGGGTTTGGGTTGAGCAAATTTGGATTGGGTTGGGAATAATCACTTGTATTTGGGTTGGGTCAGTTTGGGTAGAGTATAGAGGATTTTGGGTTGGGTTTGGGTTGCGCACCTCAGGTTGAAATTCGTGTTGGGTCCCCTCGAGGGTGGGTTGGGCTCAGGTTATACCTCAACCCGACCCAACCACCTGAGTTGCACCCCTAGTTGCCCCCAAGATAAGGGTGGCTGTTACACACTTCTCTTTGTAACCTACTCTTCTTACTCCACTTTGGCTAGCATGCATGATTCGTATTGGTAAAATATGCCAACTAAATACTAAACCACGATTTTTGAATCTGGGAGATTTTTGGGCCATGGTCTGTCCACAGATGGTTGGCATCAGACCAATGGCCTAGATCACTGAACCTACCATATGCTGCACTAGTACAGACGGAAGAGCAAACTGACCATATACTCAAATCAAGGATCACATGACACAAAATTCCTCTGAACCTGTAGCAAGTTTTTGTATTTACTTGGTAGCCAATGCAACATCCTTCACTTTGATGCATACAACTGATTGTACCAAACATAGGATATGGTGTGTATACCATACCCCTGTAATTGGGATTTGAGAATGCAGTTCAGTTATTGGACCCAAGACACCATGGAATAATCAGATTGCTGCAACTGTTACTATGTCTTACAGGTCGCAAAAATAAGTATCCAAACCGGCGTTATATCTGAGTATACCCGTATGGTCTTACTTGAGACTGACAAACAAAAGCATGCATTGGAATCAGCTGGAGTGAAAGAGGTAAGTCTCATACTGTTTTCCTTCTTCCTACTCTTTTACATGAATTTAGGCCTAATTTGGATTTAAAATGCCAAATGATATCATTTACGGGCCCCCATCAAAACTGGCACCATTTGGGAAGTAGCAACATGCGGCTGGCTGCCAAACATATTGTGATTAAGGTTTGAGTTGCTACGATATTTGATTTCCAGAGAATAATGGCAGCATCCAAATGCCACATCTGATAAGCTTCCTAACCTGAGTTTGGGGGATGAGAATTTGTGTGACGAAAAGAGACAATAGGCACATGCACACATATAGGCACATGGAAATGATTCCATGGTATCATGTTTCACTGAAAATTCAGTGAAAAATGTTCTTTCTTTCTTTTTTGCATGAAAAATTGTGTGAGTCAAAAGGTTTTTTTTTTTGTTTTTTTGTTTTTTTGGTTTTGTTTTTTGTTTTTTTTTTTTATGCACGCACTCACACCCCCACATGCACCCACGCAATCACACCACAATGGGTACTCGAACCCAAAATCCATGTAGCCGACCCCAATTAATTGGGATAAGGCTTAGATGACGACAATGATGATTTGTGTTTGGGCCCACTATATTATCTATATGGCATCCATCCAGACATATGATACATACATGATAATGATACATATCAGATGTATCATATGCCATATAAACAACATGGTGGACCCTTGTATGCAATCAAGGGTGGGCATTCCACCTCAATTGTTTCATGTCACGTGACCCACCTGAGTCATGGATGGGTCTGATTTCTGGGCCTAGGGCCAAATGAGGGAGGGCGCTTCTAATGGCCGGAGACATACATCACTGTGGCGCTTCAAACATTTGGTGAAAATTTCACTGTGGGATCATTTCCCATGTCTTGCCCAGCAATGCTTGGTAATCTAAGCCATTGATCTTGTGAGACCCATTGAGGAATTAGTCATTCTCAATATATATTCCCAATAGTCATCTGATTAAAATGGATGATAGAAATTATATCCAACTTCTACATTTAGTGAGGCCTCAAAAGTACAGTTAGGCCACTGTTGATCTAAATCAATGAAAACTGCAGGCAAAGAAAAGCAGAGGGCGGAAGAAGGCAGACTCCAAAGAACCCAAGAATATGCCACTGCATGGCCTGTTGGTCGGATTCGGCGATGTGGCTGCGACAATGGAGAATACACCCTCTGGATTTGGTGAACGTAAACTGACTGAATCTGATATCGTCTATGAAAAGACGGTCCGCTGCTGTAACAGGCTGGGCTATTGCTGTAGGTGTTGCTGCTGCCCTTGCTGCATCAGTGCATGTTCACGAATGAATGACAAGTGCGCAATCTTGATCAGCCAACTCTGCATTGCACTCTCATGCTTCGGCTGTGTACTTTGTGTGGAAGTATGCTGTCCGGACGACAACTGAACTGGGCCTGCATTCAATGGTTTGGATTGCATTCTTTATATCAGGACTAATCCATGGTTAATCTCAGTAATTTCTTCTCTGTTGTTAAAGAGGTTTGCTAGAGCGCCTGCTCACCCGTTCTGCTCCCACCATGTTGTGATCCAGACCGCTCATCTAGCTTGGTTCATCTTGTATGGCCTACTTGCCAAAAGTCCTACGGATTAGAGATTTTCATCGTCCACATGTTGGGGACAACACAATAGTTTTCAATTCACCTTTGGAATGAACAGGTTTTTTTTTTAGTTGGTCATGTGGCCCATCTATGGTGGAATCTTCAAGATGAACGGCCTGGATCACTGTTTGTTGGGTCAGGGGAGTAGCTCGTGGGTGAGCCAGCGCTAGCGTTATCTCTTTGTTTAAATCTTATTGTGTAATCTCAGCCGTTCAATATTAAATCTTACTGCAATGACTTTTCATATTTGTAAATTACAAATCACAATGTGCTTTGTAATGTTGGTTCACACGGTTTTATAATGCTTCGCTTAGCAAAACAACCTTCTTTTTTCCCTCTGCATGACATCGACTAGTTGTGATCCAGACCGTTCTTTAGGTGGGTCCATCATGGAAAGGAGTATGCTCCAAAGTTCTTCCCTATTTGATTATCCTGATCTTCTATCTGGTCGCTTGCTAATGGTGACCACGAATTGCATGATCTAGGTCTAATGGGGTCCACTTCTATGCCTTTTGGAGCCTGATAAACCATCCACCATCCAAAGATCATCACATGAATGATCTGTTATCAATGAAGTGAGCCCCACTGCTCCCATCTTTTGGTTGCTGGAAAATGCCGTTGTTCTCCCATCTATGTTATTAGCAAGTTGTCATCGTGTCAATGCTGCGATCAGGACCGTTAACTCATGAAGGTCCCCTGAAGTTTCTATTTTAGCTTAACCCGGTGATTAGAAATGCTCATCTTGTGGGTCTTGCCATTGGTTGGCCCTGCTGAAATTTTCGTACAAATCCAATGGTCTGTTTGGTCAATACCCTTCCTTACCCATTGTATTGCAAGGATATGCAATTCTATCACGAAAGGCCTTGCAAATATATTCAAGTCATCTGATTGGATGGTACATCTATGATGGACCCATATGCCTGATTGGACAGATGATCCAGTCCATCCATCGGGTGACATGATAATGGTTGTCCAAGAACACAGGATTCACATTGATCAGATGTAGTGAACTGACCTTTGATCCCCTCAAACTGATGGTTAAAAGTCAAAATAGAACGGTTTCCACATTCAACATAGAATCCAGCGACTAGGAGTCATGTCATCAATCAACAGTGGGTCCTTATGGATTTGTGGTTTAGTGGTAGGCTCGAGAGAGCCCATCTTTCAACTTGTTCCAGAACTTTGGTGGGCCATGAAAAAAGGAAACAGTTTCACGTGACTTGATTTGCCTCTTGCTTTCTGCGGCGGCCCACCAGAGTTTTGGATCAGGTTGAAAGATGGGCCCTAGCGGTTTTTTGGGGTGTTGCATCCCATGAACGGCTCAGATTTTGGGCTCACATCACGTGCGATGAGCCAAGAAAAAGTGCTCACGAGTGTCTCTCACGAGAGGTGCCCAGGTGTGCATTACTCTCTCTCTCTCTCTCTCTCTCTCTCTCTCTCTCTCTCTATATATATATATATATATATATATATATATGGGAAATGGTACTATGAGGTCGACCTCATGGGAAGTTCCCATGAGGTCGAGCTGTGTGGGCCCCACCGTGATGTGTGTCGCACATCAACACCGTGTATTTGATGGGTCCTCTTTAGTTTATGGGATACCCCAAAAATCAGCGGTATAGGTAACTCAGGTGGGCCATACAATCTAACACCATGTGAAGACATGCCTAAAATATCTAAAATCACTTGGTGGGGCCCACCTGAGTTTTGGATGCGCCTGAAACCTAGTCGGCCCCTCTTACAAGTAGAACACACAGAATGGATGGGCTAGATTTGTGAACCACATCTCAGTGGGCCCAATCAACGATCATGAATATTTTAATGGGTGGATAACCCCTCCCAACTGTTTTCTGTGTTGTGTCCCACCTAAGTCATTGATTGACCTGATTTTTTAGCTTGTGGCCCACCATTGAATGGTGCATCTAACTAATGGAGTAGATGTTCAAAACACATCACAGTGGGGCCCACACAGCTCGACCTCATGGGAAGTTCCCATGAGGTCGACCTCATAGTACCATTTCCCTATATATATATATATATATATATATATATATATATATATATATATATATATATATATATATATTCATTTTGTGTGTGTCCACTATCTTTCCTACTCTAATATCTCTCTCCCTCTCTCTCCACATGCGGGTTAATATCATTCTTTGTCCATGTCAAATCTTTCCTTTCAAGTAATTCATAAATAAGCTTGTGGCTCTTCATTTAAGGATTGTTTGGCTCTTCAATTTTTTATTAAATGCAAAGTAATTGAGTCATTATTATTATTTTCATGTGTTTATTTAAACAGGAAAAATGCGTTATAAATTGAAAGTCGAACACACATATAAAAAAAGTAAGTAAATAATTATCATTATATTTCACATTATAAAACTATCAATTTTATTAGATGAAACAAATAATGTAATAAAGTTAGCATTGCCCTCAAATGTAAATCATGTTACCATACAATTATAAAAGTAAATAATCATTACCCATTTACCTTGTGATTGGAAAAACTGAACAAACTTAAAAGTTTTCAGTTTTTACTCAGATTTCTTCATAGGATAAGTGATCATTCTCTAAATTTGGATGACCTTGGATGTATATATTTAAATAAGAGGGTGTTTGTTTTTTCATTTACACTAGTAAATGGTGATAAATAATAGTGTAATACATGCCCTAACTTGTGATGTTGACAACCTGACTTTCATATTAATGAAGAGGAGGAGAAGTAGAAAATTCTATAGGGCCTACCATGATGTATGTATTTGATTGCCATTCATTTGTTTTACTAGTTTATTTAAGAAAGTGAGCCAGAAAAAAGAGAAAGATCGAAAGCGCTAATAGATCACACCACTTGAAATGGGGAAAATTGAACATCTTAAAAAAAAAATTTGAGGGCAGTTTTAAATGGAGCTGATATTTGTTTTTTCCATTCATCTATGTTTGTCTAACCTTATGAATTGGTTGGATGATCGACACTCATCTTTGCCGGCCCTGAAAAAGTTTCAAAGTTTCAATGGTGGACGTCATTATTCACCCTATTTCCTTTGGTGTGGTCCATTTGAGCTGATATAATCTGCCTTGATTTTGGGCTCATGCACTAAAATAAATTTGTAAAACAAGTGGATGGCATGGATCAAACAAATAGGTGGGATCCACATATTTCACTCACTCATTCCCCATCCATCTTAAATAAAGTTCCATTTCTTCCTAACACCATTCAAAAGTTATTATTACTCCCGTAAATAAAGTTTATTTTTGCATATCCTCTTAAATATACGCAGTTTTAAACATTTAACTAACTATACAATTATTTATTTGTTTATTTATTTATTCTTCCAATCCTACCGACTCTAGGTGCCCATCAGTTTCCAATCGGGTCTTTAAATAAGATCATTTGCAAGGTTGGGCACACTTGATGGATGGCTTTAGATAACCCACACATGTGCAACTCTGATACATGCATGGTGTGTAAATGGGCTCTCTTACATGTGCATTACCTGAGAAATCTTATTCCTTCCATCTACACCATTCAAGCCAGCTGGATTCGACAGAGACCCGAAATGACTAGACCCCACCAGATTTTAACGGGGTCCTAGTTGATGAACCCAACATGGATCTGACTAGACCCGAGTTTAATCAGTTCAACCTGAGACCTAGGGCTGTAAATGGTCGGGCTTGGTGTGGGTTTAGCCAAAACCAGACCCGCCCATTTACTAAATGGGTCTGGGTCCAAATTTTAGACCTAGACCCTTTTACTAAATGGGGGGGTCCAGGTCGGGTCCGAGTCAACCCATCAGACCAATTTATAAATGGGTCCGGGTCTGGTAGAGGGAGATCCACCCAGACCCATTTATAAATGGGTTGGGTCTAATGGGTCCAGGTCTGGTAGAGGGAGATCCACCCAGACCCATTTATAAATGGGTTGGGTCTAATGGGTCCAGGTCTGGATCAAGTATGCAAGCATTTTGACAAGGTTTAAAACTGGGTCTAGGCTAGACGGGTCCCTTGAAACATAGACCAAACCCGCCCACTTACTAAATGGGTTAAGGTCGGGTCGGGTTTGGCCTAATATAAAGGAAACCAGACCTAGACCTGTTTAGCAACTGGGTCTGTTCTTGGACTCAGACCCGCACCATTTAACAAATGGGTCGGGTCTAAATGGGTTGGGTCCGGGTACCTCATTGGATCCGTTGACCCATTTACAGCCCTACTGAGACCTGAACTAGACCCGATTAATCGACGGATCTAATAAATTGCAAATGGATCTGTTAAAATCTAGTCGGGTGCATTGGGACCCGTGGGTCCGGGTTGCCATAAGCAACCCTATATGTGATGGACCTCTAGCATATCCAAGGCAAAACCTAGGGCAGTTGTTGGGCGGGTACGGCCTTCTTCAGGTCGGACTTGGGCTTCATGCTAGGCCCAATGCCTAAAATTCAAGCCCATTTATTAATCATGCTGGGCTCAGACAATCTAATAGCCCGTGAAGCCAGCCCGGTCTCTTAGGTCTTTAAGGACACATATATCATGCATTGTGGGGCCCACATAATGAACAGATGATACCTTGTACAAAAGTGGGTGGCCGATCTTGTGCTGGCCTTGGGCTTGGACCCGCTTGTTTTGGCTGTCCCATGCCTAACTGGGACGGGCCTGCATCGGTCTGGGCCGGACCAAGCCAAGCCGGTTGTCCGCCCCAGCAAAACGGGCTTGGCTTCGGTGGACCCCGGATCCACCAAGGTGGGTGGGATCCCTGAACGTGATCCCACCCACCTTGATGTATGTAACTTATATCCACACCGTCCATATGTTTTAAAAACTCATTTTAGGAAAGTATCAAAAAAACGAAGCAGATCGAAAACTTGGATGGACCATAATACAGGAAACAGTGGTAATTGACAGTTAAAAACTTCTCGTGGCCCAAATTATTTTTAGATCAAGGCTGATAATTTGTGGTCTCTTCATACAGGTCTTTTTGACCTTATCAACAGGTTGGATGAAAGGTAAACATTCTGGTGGACCCCATGAAGTTTTTAATGATGGAAACTCAATCATGACCGTTTCCTATGGAATGGTCTACATAAGATTTGGATCTGCTTCATTTCATGATCATCCCATAAAATGAGCTTTCAAAATGGATGAACAGTCTGGATGTAAGGAACATACATCACAATAGTCCCCCACAGTTAGGAATCCACTGTCCTTAGTGGATCCGGGGATCCACCCAAACCGCTCCCTGGCAAAACCTCATCTACAATGCGTTTTCTATTGAGGGAGCGGGTTGGGCGCGGGCCAGCCTCAACCAACATGGTTCGTGCATGACCATGGGGTCCACATTTTTGTATTTATTGTATATCCACGCCGTCCATATAGTTTTTTAGATTATTTTAACCGATGATCCCAAAAATAAATTAGATCCAAGTCTCATATGGACCACAAAACAGGAAAGAGTAGTGATTGAACAATAAAAACTTCTTATGGGCCACAAAAGTTTTTGATCAATCTGATATTTGTGTTTTCCCGTCATCCAGATCTGTGTGACCTATCAACAGGTTGAAACCCAAATAAACATTAGGGTGGGTATTACAATGGGCCCTAGGAATTTTTAATGGTGAGCATTCAATCACCACTTTTTCCTCTGGTGTGGTTCATCTGAGTTTTGGATCTTATTCATTTTTGGAATCATGACCTGAAATGAGTTCTTAAAATGGATGGACTGTGTGGATTTACAATACATATATATAGGTGGGCCCCACGGTCAGGGCCGCACCGTGTTGGGTAAGGTCGGGGCTGTACCTAATCTGCTCTTTCGATGTCATCCATGACGAAACACAAGCCCTTGTTTATCGTTTTCTTGCTGGGGCCCATGACGTGGCCAAACCCTTGATAATGTACACATGCATGACTTTCAAATCCAACGCTTCTTTCATAATAACATGTCATTTGTACGGATCATCTGAGCCGTAAAAAAGGTGATCGGGACCACAAAGATCATCCCTGCTGAAAACGGGCACTCATTCGGCCGGCTAGAACGTAGAAATCAATGGACAACGGTTGGTCTGACTCGTTGTATGGATGTTTCCAAACTAACGGTTAGATTAGCCTGAATTTCTATCCATGTGATACGTAAGGGATGGCCCACCTTTTAAACGGATCGGATGATCTATAAAGGTGACATGTTGGTATGGTTATGAGAACATATCTGTTCCACTTTTAGGACCTTCTTGTATTCGAGGAGTCGAGTTATAAACTTCCAGATTAGGAAAGTATCTTTGGTGATAACGACATGCCCTCGGCCCTACACGCCCTTATTGGAGACACATGAGAGAGATATGGCTACTCGCGAGAATAGCCGTTCAAATACTACTCTCCTCGTACGTGCCAATGTGGCATGTCTGTGTGAGATCCGGAAAATTCATCACGTAGGGCCCACCGTAAACACTCGCCTGGCCTGAAAGTAAGGTCAGTCAGCTCATCAGGGAGGCGACCGGTGTATGAAAGAAAATGATGAGCGGTCCACATTCAAAACACATGTGTGGCTGGTTTTGACCAGGCCACTGCATGTCCGTCCCATGATCCACTCGTTTGCGATCCGGATTCCTCCAGCAAAGTCATTATGTGGGCCACATGTGTATGAGAAAGATGGCTAGAAGGAGAAAATGATGAACGGTTCACATTCAAAAGAGTTGTTTGCTTTTGTTTGTTTAGTGGGCCAGCCTGAATTTTGGGCCAAGATATTCTTGTGGTGGGAAACACCTGCTCAGCGGCCTGGATCTCACACACGTGTACGTATACGCGTGAGAGTAGTCATAGCGTTTCTCTAAAGTGAGATGACAAGCTGTGAAGAAACACATGGGTTTTGTTTTGTTTATTGAGGTTTGCTCGAATACACCCCGATGCATCGCAGTACAATACGTTGGGACTTTAATCTTTGAATCTGGCTCATCTTCGAATGATCCAAACCGTCTATATGACAATTCTCACTTTATACCGTGGAAAACAATAAATAAAAGCTTCAAGTGGATTATTTCAACCTTTTATAATGTGACTCTTTGGCATTGAACATGAGCGGTGACACAATCTTTTTATAATCAATGGTTTGAAATAGTCTATCTGAGATATTTTCTTTTAGGCTTCCCCAACCAAGGAATTCCTATCAAATAAACGGTCTGGGTCATTGAAAAAGTCCTAAATCTAATGGCTAGAGTCCTGACTTATCTTATTTTATTACGTCGCGATGTATGGGAGAAAACCCATATATTAAGTATATCTTGGTTAGAGAGCTTAAACCCTCTTTTTGCCTTTGCTTTCCACCTACACCTTGATGATTTTTAGAGAGGAAGCTTCTCGTATATGGTGGGGTTTTCTAACTTTCAAACCAGAAATCTAGCTAATCACATGGGCCACTAGATCATCTCTTGCATCTAGAGGCTTCTCTCTCTTTCTCTATCTGATTATGAGGAACCATGATAGGTATGCACTGCCCACTTGATATATCTATTCCTCAATCCAAACCGTTAAAATTGGGTGTCTTGATGTGAATTGAACATGAGCAAATAATCACACTGATCCAGCAATACTAGCCTTCAAATCATTGGTCATCCCATCAGGCACTTTGTATTTTTTTTTCTGGTGCAAAATTATATGCTAATTTGTGGTTATAAGAAAAGGTAACTTATTTACAGAAATAATATATTTTATGTATGAATATTTATTTTGATGACTTGATTGATGTTGCGTGTGGACCGATATATGCATTGGAAGTGGAACAGGTTCAACCTAACCCACTGGCTAATCCCTGAGTTTTTTTTAGGACAAAGATGCGTAGGGGGTGATGCATAAACAGGACCTTTCAGGTTCTTTACACGCACGCATGACCCTATTTATGCTTTTTAGCTGGTGTGCTTAAACACATGTCGTGTAGTCATTGATTAGTATTGGTTGTCTTATGGTCATTAATTCATGTGATGTCTTGTTTTCTTCTTTTTTTTTAAGTACACACGCCCCACTGTTAGTACACCCACCCCCTCCTAGTCACACTGCAATGTTAGCCACCCCGACTTTGGGAATCGATACCATGACCTCAGGAATTCAGGTGATGTCTTGCTAGTCAGGATTCTGTGGTTCCAGATGCTGCCAGCTATAGCCCATGGTTAAGTGAGTAACTTTGAAACATGTTTTGCTGGTGCTATCTCTGACAGCCGCGTGGCCTAATTGAATGATAGTAGATTGGAAAAATTCATAATGAGAATGCAGATTGAGGTTATGAGCCAAAAAATAGGCATATCTAAGATTCAAGCAAGCTACACCACGCAAGAAGCAGCAATGCTAATGACTCACATTGTTGAAACCTTTCTAGGACCCATCGTGATGTTTATTTTCCATCCAACCTGTTCATGAGGTTGTATAGACTTAGATTAAGGGAAGACACAAATATCAGCTTAATCCAAAACTTTTGTGGACCCCAAGAATTTTTCTACTGCAAGTGTTTAATCCCCATTTTGTGGTCAACTTTAGCCTTGGATATGCCTAATTTTTTTAGCTTATAACCTGAAATGACATGGTAAAATGTACGGATGGTGTGGATAAAACTTATACATTACAGTGGTCCCACAGAGCCCCAGCCTTTCCTATGCTTGGGACAGACGAGAGTAGTACTACTCAAACGGTGGTAGAGTTCTCTTGAAAAATAAAGGATCTATGTGATCAAATGGAGAAAATTGGCATCAAGATTGAAAACAACACTCAAGTCACAATCATCTTAAAAAATCTACAAAATAATTTTGATGCTACGAGAGTATTAATTCAATAAAATAAGCCAGATATGAAAGAGAGTAAGTATGTTATTACAAGAAGATGCTCTTCTAGAAAGACAGAGATTGGAAGTTTAAAATAGTTCTAAAATGGCATTGACGAGCTATGATGTTTTTTATTTATTTTTTACAAATACATGGTCAACTTCATAAAAGAGGAAGATGCCATGGCTTAAAAAAGAATTCTCTCTCTTTCTCTCTCTCTTTTATTAAATTCACAAATAATTCTAAAATAGTCAACAATCTCGACCATAAAAAAAACAATAACAATTAAGGTAATTCTTAAGGAGGTATAGGCCAAAATCATGTTACATATTACAATTGTAGAAAACATAGACACTATAAGAAGCAATGTAGATCTAATGAAAAAAAATTACGTACTATTGAAAATAAGAAAAGAAATGGTGAAGAGATGACTAAGAAGTTTTTTTTTTCTTTTTTTTTTTCGTAATGTAAATTTTAAAATCGAATGCAAATATATGATATATGAATTTTGCATGCTCAAATTACATAGCACCAAGAAAAGATCTCTTCACTAATAAAGAAACAAAGTCTAGTTGATTAGATATTATCACTAGAGATAACACCTCTTTTGAAGTTGAAGATAAGGGTAACATTATCTTATAAGATTCTAAAGGAAATATAAAATAACTTTCTAATACATTTCATATGCCAAAGTTACAAAAGAATTTCATATCTGTAAGATAATTTATAGATCAAGGTTACAATGTCATATTTGGTGATAAGAGTAGTAAATTTTTATTGAAGGCCTGACAATCGGATCATCACTCATGAAAGGAAAGTGACCTATCATTTGCATATACTATGAAATTATCTCCTAAAAATTTCTTATTAAGAATTGTTAATTTGTGGCATATGAGACTGGACTATTGTAACTTATAGAGCATTAGAATATGTCAAAAAAATAGATTCGTCATTGGAATGTTGGTTATAAAATATGATGAGAATCACATGTGAGGCATGTGAATTTACAAATGCAATGCATCATCCTTTCATGTAGTTCGTCATTGTAGGCTAGTGGATGCGTATACACGCTTAAGGGTACTACATATCTTTCATTAATAAGTTCCACATTATACTTGAATCTATTTTCTACGTTAACAAATCTATAGTATTTGAATGATTTAAATTTTTTTAAGCCTTTGTGAAAAAACTATTCAATTGAAAAATAAATATTCCACAAACTTATAATGGTGGAGTGTTTGTCTCTAATGTAATGCTTTTCTAAAAGCATGTTGAATCAAAACAAAGTTGATGAAAAGGAAGAACCCACATGTAGTTGAGGCTACTTGAGCTATGATGAACAAGAAAAATTCACTTGACATGAATAAGACTAAAGCCATGCGTACTGCAGTATATTTTATCAATGTATATCATTGTGACTGAGAATAAAAGTGCCACATCAAATTATCTACATCGCATGTATGACCTAAGGGTCTAGAATTAAACAATTATGAGGAAAACTCTTAATTGACATGGGGGGTACAAAAAAACCAAGGTGGTCGTTTAAAGAAAACCTTATACAGTCAAAGTCTAAGAGAATTTATTTAAGCGCGGTGATGAATCTCAATTTTAGGAATTTCTCGGGATAGAAATTTCTCTAGAATTTTCATTTTTTTTTATATTATCGAAAATCTCACTAAAAATAAAAATTTAGAACTTTTATTATAAATTAATAAATAATTTTGAAGTTAATCTAAAATTTTAAATAATTTATTCATTAATATTGAGATAATTTTGCGATAAAATCATAATTTTTTTTTTTAAATTATCAATATTTGAAAAATCATGTGATATTATCTTTGGTTCATTAAATTTTGCAAAAGTATCACAATGTTTGTCACAATGTCAACAAGGTCGAATAAATGGATCCAAGCCAAACCTAGTAAAACTCCAATTACCCCTACCCAATTTTATACTTTTCTAAGAAGTCAATAAATTTATTAATGCATACAAACTAATTCCTTGGTGGTTAAAAACCAATGAGAAGTAAAAATTCATTAAATGAGAGATTTAAGAAAAATACACCCCTTTACATGTGCAACACAAAACCCTAATCAATGCTTACAAATCATTTGAGAGAGAGAAAAAAAAAATTGTACATACAAACCAAAGATTGCAATATACCACACCAAAAGATTATATCAATGAAAAGCTTATTAGAATGCATTTTTACACATTTCTAATGAACCTAAGATCTTGCAATTATGATCGAAATACAAGAAGTATATTAAAAGTTCACAAAATTTTCAAAAAACAGAATTAGACTTTTAAAAGATATTGAAAGCTCAATGGGTCGGAATTGTGCCTACTTGTCTTTGATATCCACTTCCTCTGAGCTGCAGATCAAAGAAGAATATATACTATAGACACCTTATTGTAGCGTCCATTAAAAATAAATAGACCCAATTGCCCATCACGCCTCAACTAACTAAAAAACAAAAATAAAAACTAAAAAAGTGAGTTACGAAAATCCGCACTCTAATATTTAATTAGAGGAAAATGTAAGAAACTTAGAGAAGATATCAAAGGATCAATAGGTAGGAATCGGTGTGTACTTGTCTTTGGTATGCCACTTTCTTCGAGCTGGAGATCAAAGAAGAATATACACTTTAGGCTCCTCATTGCAGCGTTCATTAAAATTAAATAGACCCAAGTGCCCATTGGTTCTCGATTAACTAAAAAAAACTAAAGAAGTGAGTTATGAAAATCTGTGCTCTAATGTGAAATTAATTAAACGAAATGTAAGATGGAAAAAGAAAATGAATATATCACACATTTATTTATTTGAAAGTAAAAATTAAATAAAATTAAGCCACCTTTAATATTTGCATGCATTGTACTTATCATGGTTATTTTTTTTTTTCTTTTCAATTTTTCATCCATCCAGGGGTCCCACCATATAGTTACCCTGCATGAAGAATTAGATCTGTTTATTAATCGGTGGTCCATAGTTCAAGGAATAAATGTACGACTAAAGTGCATGGACAGACGTGGATACCATGAGTTCCAAGTATAATTTGGACAACTTACAGCAGTTGTATGTGAACTTTCACATTTAGCCATATCTTTCCCGCCAATGTGTCACGTGTATTGAACATCCGGACGGTGTAAAAGGTGGGCCATACCAGGTTGATTAACTGCTACGAAAATCAGCTAGATCAACTTACTGTGTGGGAAACACCAGTACACTCAGTCATACCATCGGTTGTCCAATACTTTTGAATTTGTGTGTCTCTCAATGAGTCAATTCCCCTGCTTTTTTTCCCAGGTAAACATCCTAGTCTGGCCCAGATTTTGCACGGTCGGATATTCTCCACGTGACACGTTAGCCGGGAAAAAATGGCTGTATGGAAGGCTCACGTACAGACGCTGCATAATATTATTTCTAATAAAGAAGATGTACTACACAATAGAAGTGAAGTCACTAAGCACGTCACTAAGCATGATTAAGTACGTTAATACCGATTGATTAATGATTTAGTTATGTGGTCCATAGAAGCCTGTAGAAAGTCAATCCGTGGACACACGTGTTGGCCGACACGAAACAATCTGACCGTCAGATCCGCTCCTAAAGGTACGGTGAGGATGATGACTTCAAAGAAAAAATCTGGCCGACCACATGGAGAAATAGATCATCTCTTACATCATCCATAGGGTTATCTCTGATAGAGATAAGATCAACGGTGCACATGCACGTGGCTATTTGCAGACATGGGATGTAGGCACCCCAATCGGAACCGTCCAAATTGGGTGCTAAAAATAAGAATATTCAACGATCCACATTCAACAAACGAATGTCCACGTGTCAGATTTTACAGTGGATCAACTGATCTGATCTTCGGGTTAAAATGATCGATAGTGGGCCCAACACCCTGGATGGGTTAATTTGAGTTGTATGTATATGCCACGTGTACTAGTTCTCGGTGCATGCATATGTACAATTAAGGGCTCTCAATGGGTTGGATTTGGATCGGATCCAGTTCACTCCGGCTCCAAGTCCATATATCTGTAGACGGATTCAGATCGGATTCGGATCCAACTCGGATTCAAAAGGTGATATCCATATCCGATGCATTTATAAATTGTTAGATTCATTTCCGATCCAAAATCTATATAACTATCTAATTGGATCGGATGTAGCTCCGAATCCACCCCATTGCAGATTTAACAAAATTTATAATATATAATATAATATATTTAATTTAGTAGAAAAATGATGCAAATCCCACTATTTATCATGGTATGGTCAACCTAAGACATGGCCTAAAATAATTTGTAAAACTAATGGCCAACGAGAATATAACATATGCAGTAAGGTGACAATGAGTCGGATGTTAATCGGATTCGGATCGAACTTGGATATGTTCCTGTGAATCCATATCCGTTCCATTCAAATAATTGGACCTATTTTAAGATCCAAATCCGGTCCATTTAAGAAATCAGACCTATTTTAAGATCCAAATCCACATTATAGGGGTTCGGAGCGAATGGGATCTCGGAATCTGACCCGCTCCATTGAGAGCCCTGGTACAATTGCAAGAGCCCAATATTCATCAACTAGTTCATGGAAAGAGAATGTGCAAGTCCAACCGGTTGCACCCCAAGGTACGGTCCACCAAGCTTGTAACTTCCAACCTGTCTAGTGCTTGTGACATCCAATCCTTTCAATAGATTGGCCCCACCACAACGATAATCAGGCACAGAAATAATCCCTAGTCATCCAGTGGGCCACATCAGAGCATACAATATCTAGTCATGGATAAATAGGAAAATACAAATGTGGTCCACTCATTAAGAAGAGATAGCTGAATTTTTCATAACTTGATCCTGATGGTAGGACCAACCTATTGGACGGGTTGGATTTTGTACAAAAAAGAAAGGTTTGGATTTAGCCACTGGGTAAACCATAACTATGGTCCAACTTGTTGGACGTGGGATATTTCCTTCTGGAATGCTCCGTAAGTTGTAACTAATCCCTCCTCTAACCCTTTACTCTCTATTTTTTATTATTAAAAAGTCTTTGACCAAAGTCAAAATCTTTTTAAATATAAAATGACAAAAGTACCACTTAAAAGGCACTTTTGCTCCGTGCAAGATCACGTGTGTGGGGTCCACCTCGAATAATTGCACAAGCACAAATGGACCCCACGTCCTCATGGAATTCAGCT
Source organism: Liriodendron chinense (assembly GCA_003013855.2). Taxonomy (NCBI): domain Eukaryota; kingdom Viridiplantae; phylum Streptophyta; class Magnoliopsida; order Magnoliales; family Magnoliaceae; genus Liriodendron; species Liriodendron chinense. The sequence goes on from PVNU02003263.1 coordinate 1,891,639, forward strand.
ATGGGTACGAGGTCCACCAATGTAGCATTCCTACGGTCCATAGAATTCATCAAGTGGGCCCCACTTCGGAGTTTTATAAACAAAAAATAACATCCATTAGATGGGTTTATAGATACTAATTGACAATTGCACACCTCATCTCATGTAATATGAGTCTGAAATCTCATGTAACATGAGTCCAAAATCTGAAGTATTCATGTGATGCAGAACCCTAAGAAATCATTAGGACAAACTTTTAGATTCAGAACTTTGGTGGGCCATGAAGAAAGGAAACAACTCGTCCTTTGATTTGCCTCTCTCTTTGCATAGATGTCTTACCAAAAGTTTTGGATCAAGGTAAAAGTTGGGCCCTTAAGGTTTCTTGGGATTCTACATCATGTGGTCGGTTCAGATTTTAGCTCATATCACATGAGATGAGTTTCAAAAAGTGCTCATGAGTTCTCTCGAGAACTATTGCATCCCCCTCTCTTATCGACTGGTTGGATGACAAATAAACATTAATGAAGCATTACAGTGGGCCTCGGGAAGTTTTTAATGGTGGTCATTCAATCACTGCTGTTTCCTATAGTATGGTCCACCTGTTATTTAGATCTATTTTATTTTTTAGCTCATGTACTAAAATAATCTATCAAAACGGATGGGAGCAGATATCTCTGTGCCTGAAGCTGTGTGGGGCCCATAGAGATGTCCACTACAAATCCACTCCATCCATCTGTTTTGAAAGACTGCAATAGTACAGGATTATAAAAATCACACAGATCCAATACTCAGGTAGGCCATACCACATGAATGTGTGGGTATCGATCACTTAGTGGTGACAAAAGTTTTGCATCACTATGATATTTTTTCCTACAGTTTATCTGAGTGTTAATAATTCTTTGAATGGTTTAGATGGAATATAAACATCATGGTCAGTTCCAGGAAGGTTTCAATGGTGGACGTTGGTGTTCCCACTGTTTTGTTGGTGTGGCCTACCTGAGTTTTGGATCTGCGTGAATTTTAGAATCCCGTCCTATCCTGGTCTTTCAAAACAGATGGACGGATTGGATTTGTAATGGACATCTCTATGGGTCCCACACAGCTCAGGGCACAGAGATATCCCGGGGTCACAGGCAATCCGCTCCCAAAACGGATGGGCGGCGTGAACATAGAATACATACATCAAGTTGGGCCTCACGATAAGGACTGGACCTGATCTGCTCCCGCTAATGTCATGGGATGGGTGGGGTCCATTGGTGCTAGTATCACATGGAGAGTCTCAGCTTACTCCTATTTAGGTTGGCTCACCTCGTGACACACTAGGCCGGGGCTTCCACTTGCTCTTTGGCTTGATAGGCTGTTATGTCAGAAAGTCGTACGAATTTTTCTCTTGATGCTGGCTATGATGGAAATTAGGTGGGGTATGGGTGATTGGACTGAATCACATGGACTTTGGGTTCTATTACCAAATGTTCTTTCTCGAGGATAGCAACCAGATGCAGAACTAGCTGTTCGACTCAAATTCATTCTATTGGAATTTCTAATTGATTGGCCTTATAAATGGCTAATATATCATGCATTGGTGGACCCCAAATCAAGATAGCTCTTGATTAAGGTTGTGATGGAGCCCACATAAAAAAAGGAAGGAAAATGCCATATGGGTGGCTACATGGATATCAATCAAGACAAGGAGCACTGGTATGCATGGATCCACCTTAGATGCACAGCCAAAGGGATCACGCTCTCGACAGTTTCCCACTAGTTGAAGCCCTTTTAAGGGGGCACTTTTGTTATTTTATGTTTAAGAAGCTGGCTCTTGACCTGGGGGGTGGATTAGGTCCAACCCCGGATCCACTGAGGTGGGTGGATTCCTTACTGTGGGGCCCACACTGATGTATTTTTCTTAAATCCACACTGTTCATCCATTTTGACAGCTCATTTTAGGATATTTTTCTAAAATTGAATCAGATCCAAATCTCCAGTGGACTATACCACGGAAAAAGTGGTGATAGACTATTAAAAACTTCTTGTGAGCCACAAAAGTTTTGGATCAAGCTGAAATTCTTGTGGTTCCTTTATCAAGGTCTCTGTGACCTTATCAAAAGGTTGGATGGAAAATAAACATTCGGAAGACCTCAAAGAATTTCTAATGGTGGATATTCAATCACCACTGCTGCTTCCGTGGTATGGTCAAACTAAGATTTGGATCTCCTTCATTTATGAGATTACACCCCTAAAATGAGCTGAAAAAAATGAATAGATGGCTTGGATGTAAGGAACATAAAGCAAGGTGCCCCCAAATTGAGGGATCCACCCACCCCCATGAATCCCATGATCCACCCAAGCCGCGCCTCTTGACTTGAGTCAAGAGCTTGTCAATAGAAAGGGAGCAAGGAACCTTTATTTTTTATTTTATTTTTCTAAATATAATTTTACCAAATAATGACTAAAAATATCAAAATGTTGAGAAATGCCTTTTTTTCTTAAGTAGTACAATTACCATAATGCTTCTTTTTATACATTTTCTTTAAAAAGTGGTGAAATGGGGAATTATGTGGCCGACATGATATTTAAATGATATCCAATCTGTCTAATAAATGTAATGCGATGTGATAATCAGAAGAACCAAACATAAAATGAGCCATACTAAAAAATAATATACACTCCTTAAAAACATTACATGCAAGCGCAGTCAATCAAAAAGATTTTATATCCGTGTGATTATACATGTGTTTGACAGGTCAGATGTCACATACATCTCATGTCGGTCTCAAAACTTTCTAACTTTATCACTTTCTAAGGAAAAAGAATATATGTAGGTACTTTCGTATCTTCCTCCCCATCAAGTTGATGGGCTATGCCATTAACTGGACAAAACAAAAACTTGCCATGGTTGGACTTAGCTTAGCCGTCTGATAAATGATTCCGCTGTCACTGAATCTGAGTCGTTGCTTCATGTTCATTCCTGCATAAGTGATATAAGAGGCCATGATCATCCAAAATGTAAATATTTCAGCCTATGGCCCCAAGTACTATCGACCATACTACATGAACGGCTCCGATTTGTCCATTTATGCCACGTGTGAGCCAATGACATGAAGGTACGGTGCCTCCCATGTCTACAGACGCACTGAAATAATTCTTGGAGTGCACGGATGAACGTAGACATTTTTTGTGTCCACTATACTTGTGTGTGTGTGCACGCGCAAATCAAGGGACGAAACCGTTTTCTTTTGCCATAGCTAACTAAAGTTCTCGATCAGGTTGAAGGTTGGGCCAAAGGGTTTTTTTTTAGGGTGCTGCATCACCCGTCTACATAATGTTTGATGAGTTCTCGTGCGAGAATTTGTCGCAGGTGAGCATTTCTCCTGCACTTTTTCAAAACTCATCACATGTGATGTAAGCTCAAAATCTGAACCGTCCATGTCATGCAGCACCAAAAAAAAAAAAAAAAAAAAAACTCGAAAGCTTAACTGGCAACCTGATCCAAAACTCTAGTGGGTTATAGTAGAAGATGGAGAGGCAGATCAAGAAAGTAAACTGTTTTCTTTTGCCACGGCTCATTAAAGTTCTGGATCAGGTAGAAGGTTGGGCCTCAAAAGTTTTTCAGGGGTGCTGCATCACGTGGATAGTTCAAATTTTGGGTTTACATTAAGTTTGATGAGTTCTGAAAAAATCTCACCAGCTCTTGTGTTTTTCAGAACTCATCATATGTAATGTGAGTCCTAAATTTGAATCGTCCATGTGATGCAGCACACCAAAAAACTTCTGAGACCCAATTTTCATCATAATCCAAAACTATGGTGGGCCGTAGCAGAGAAAGAGAGGCAAATCAAGGGAGGAAACTGTTTCCCTTTGCGATGGCCCACTAAAGTTCTAGGATCAGGTTGAAGGTTGAGCCCTAAGAGTTTTTTTGGGGTGCTCATCACATGGATAGTTTAGATTTTGAGTTTACACTACGTTTGATGAGTTATGAAAAAGTGCTAGCTGGTTCTCACCATGTGAGCATTACTCTCTCTCTCTCTAAAGAGAGAAAGAGACTTGGGCTTTCCATATATATTTAGGCAAATCAGACCATTTCACTTGTTAGGGTGGGCCCCAACTTATAAACCGGTGGTTAAATCAATACAATTTCTGTGGCCATCCATTTGCTCTGTACGTTGTGGCCCACCTAAGGCCACTAGGATGCAAGGAAGGTTAGATCTGTCAGACATGTTTCATATTGGCACGTGTTATATATTTCTTATGGATGGATGTGTTGGGCTTGGACGCCTCAAACCTTCACGCATGAAGACCACCGGCCGACCGGTCAGATGGCCCAAAAAGAGGTCCAGCGTTCTGCTGTCTTCATCTCCAACGTGACCGACCGGCCGACCGGCCGGTGGGGGGGTCCGACCGGTCGGGCAGTTTCCTTGTTGGACTTGGTTTCTTGCGCGGTTTTGCGCAATGAGTTTCTAATTCTGGTTTTCTCCTATTTAAGGAGATGTAATCCGAGATTAGGGTTGCCGTCAGTGGCCGCCAATGGGCCAAGGGATTGAGAGGGTTCTAGGGTGAGAGAAAAAGCTAGGGAAGAAGCTTGGAGTTCTCTGGGATGAGGGAAAGGGCAGTGCTTGTCCTTCTCATGTGAGAATTAGCTTCGGGTAGCTCGGGATTTCTCTTGTGGGCTGTGATCCAGGGTATTTCTTCTGTAATCTCTTGTAACTTCTGATTTATAGTGGATTGGTGTCGCTTTGTGCCGTGGTTTTTTACCTGTGAGGGGTTTTTCCACATAAAAATCGGTTTGCCTTCTTGTGTGTGATGATTTGTTTGTTGATTGCCATTGTGGTGTGTTCCTCGCCAGCTTTGATTGCTTCCGCTGCGGGGCTCCTAACCCCAATAGGATGGAGTTGCATATATGCATGTGGAATTAGCAAAGGTGGCACAGATCTCATAGCAATACCTTTCGAATGTGTTCTACTGTCTTGAAGAGACGGAGACGCATTTCATAAAGACATCCTTTGGGTGTTGGTGACCTCCACTTATTTATGCATCAAGAGGGTCCATTCCATCATTGGGCCCTAGAATGGATGGCATATATATAAAGAAGTTATGCTTTTTAGACATTTTTATTCATTGATCCATGGCCATTAAAACAGCAGCGGAACAAAAGTAGTCAATGGTCAAGGAAAAAGGAAAAATAATGGGTAAGAACGTTTGACAAATTCGAATTTTGAAATTCAAGCCATCCTTATTAGGGCCTAATAAATGGACAGATTTGGTTGATGGTTATAACCTATCATGTGGACGTTAGGTGGGGCCAACAGTGTTGTTTGTGAGAAATCCACCCTGTCCATCCGTTTTGCGACCTAATTTTAGGACATGCCTCCAAAAATTAGGTGGGTCCAAAACTCAAGTGGACCACACGAGAGGAAAATTTGAGGAATGAAATGCCTACCGTTGAAACGTTTCTGGGCTCCACCTCGATTTTTATATGCCATCCAAACTGTTTATAAGGTCATTCCCACTTGGATGAAGTGAAAACACAAAAACCTTAGCCCGGTACAAAACTTTTGTGGCCACATGAATGTTTCGAAGGTGGTCACTGAATCCCCACTGTTTCACTTGGTGTGGTCCACTTGAGTTTTGGATCCACCTAATTTCTAGCCGCATTTCCTAAAATGGGGTCGCAAAACGGATGGACGGGATGGATTTCTCACAAACATCACGGTGGGCCCCACCTACCATCCTAGCGCACAGGAACTTCCTGCGAAAGGCTTTTGCAGGGGATCCACATCCCTCAACATAAGCCCGAGTCCAGCTTGATCCCATGATGAGTCAAAATATTCTAATTCGAGCTTGGCCCCAAATGTTTATTTTGAGCTCAAACCTAAGCTTGAGGTTGGTCCTTTCATAGCATGCACAAAGAGAGAGAGAGAGAGAGAGAGAGAGAGAGTTTTTTTCAAAGGTGATAATTTATTGAAAAAAACAGCAAGCACAAGACAAAAAAAAAAATGAAAAAACAACAATTAAAAAGGAAAAAATGAAACTAAAGGACGACAAGCAAAAACCCCAAAACCCCATGAGAACCGAGATGGGCCAAGCAAAAGAAGAGGCTTATGGCCCGTTTGGCACCATGGATTTGATGAGAAGTGATGAGAAACTAGATTATTTAGTGAAGAGGATTTGTTGAGAATTAGATTTCATATGAATCCATGAGAATTTAAAAATGCACTTTTCTGCTCATTTCCAATTCCTCCCAAAAAGGTAAGATTTGATGAGAAATCCACCCAACGTGGGACCCAACATGATGTATATTTGCCATCTAACTTGTTGATAAGGTCACAAAGACCTAGATGAAGGGACTACAAAATATCAGTTTAATTCAAAACTTTTGTGTATCATAAAGGCCACTCTCCACTTTTTCCTGTTTTATGGTCCACTTAAGATGTGGATCTGCTTTATTTTTTGGATCTTGACATAAAATGATTTGTAAAAATGAATGGACGGCATGGATTTAAAATTTGATGGATGGTGGGATCAAAATCCAAAGTATAGGTGGGCATATGGTGGGATTAAAATCCACACCGTCCATTCCCTCTTGTATGACTTCTCTCCAAATCTAGGCTGCCAAATAGAAAATCTGGAATTGATGAGAATTCATATCATGGAATCCACTTCTCATCACTTCCTCTCAAATCCATGGTGCCAAACAAGCCCTTAAGAGCCCAATCTCTAAAAAGAACCAAGACACGGGAGAAAACTCCAGCCTTGGACAAGGACCGACTGTAAAAGCATATGTTGTTTCGTTCTGTCCATAATGACCATATGACCGCCAAGAGCAAAACACAGTCATTTCTTATTTCCAATTGCTCCTCCCGAATCAGCATGCTAGCACTTAAACAAGCACTCAATGGATTGTGGCATAACCCATTGGATGCCAACTAATCTCAAGGGTGCTCCACCGGATGTGTGTAGAGAAAGGACAATGAATCAACAAATGATCAATAGTCTCTTCATCTTGAAGGCACATCATATGGACATTTAGCAAAATCATGCCCCTCTTCTTGAGATTATTAACAATTATGATTCTTTTCTTGCCTGCTAACCATACAAAGGCTGCAATCTTTGGAGGAACCCCATAGGACCACAGGGCACGGGACCCATATGCAAAGGATTGTAGCTTAAAAGCAACACCAAAGAAAGATAGAAGGCTTTAACAGAGAAATCTCCTTTCTTCGAAGGCATTCAATGCAAGAAATCTTCAGGATTCAACTAATTGGGTACCAGAGCATTATGCAAAAACGAGCAGAGGACTAATAATTCATCAAGATCAGAGTATACTAAAATTCAAGAGGGGGGGGGGGGGGGGGGGGGGGGGGGGGGACAAGAGCATTACTTCCTTCTTGGCTAAAACAGTCCTTAACCAGAACATTGAGATGGAAAAAAGAGTCGAAAAACGATTAGCCAAAGAGACATCACCTATGCAGATGTCCAACCAAAATCTAATCTTTGAGTCTTGACCCAGGTTAAAAGAAATTCTTTTGAACATGAGCTCTGAGGATTTTCCAATGCCTTTCCAAATGAAAGAGGCTCGATACAAAGACGAGGGTTTGGTCCACCATTCCATCGGGGTGTTGTCATACTTTGTGGCAATAATCTGCTGCCACAAAGAAGATTCCTCCTTGCAAAATATCCAGATCCATTTACCTAAGAGAGCATCATTGAAAAGGGCCAAATCTCTGATATTGGCTCCCTCATCCACATAGGGAAGACAAACTTCTTTCCATCTAAGTAATGAAAATTTACCTTAAGCGGAGTCCTTTTTCCAAAGAAAGTTCCTTCTGATTTTGTCAAATTTGAAAATAATTAATTTAGGTCATAAAAAAAGAGACAAAAAGTAGAATGGAAGATTAGAAAGATAGGCTTTGATCAGGTTCAGCCTACCTCCTAAGGATAGAGTATTAACCTTCTAGTAAGACATTTTTCAATCCATCATTTTCAGAATTTTATTCCAAAGATAAACACGAGGTAAGCCTTTCCCTAGCTATTAAGGCCAATTTTATTTTTCATGCCAATAATAATTACTTGCAAATGAGTAATAATTATATACTTAAGTAATTACTGCATCACAACCTACTTTTTAAATGCTAAAAACAATGACACTGTGAAATAAAATGGGGGCCCACTGTTATATATGTGGCTTATCCACAGTCCATCCGTTATGCCAACTGAATTAAAGGCATGAGTTGAAAAATGATGCAGATCCAAAGCTCAAGTGGACCACACCACAGGAAACAGTGGGAATTGAACACAGTGGTCCACATGAAACAGTGGGAATTGAACACCTTCTGTTAGGGGAAGAAGTTTTGGATCAAGCTGATATTTGTATTTTCCCCTAATTTATGTTGTGTGACCTTATGAACCGGTTAGATGACAAATAAACATCAATGTGGGCCCTATACATGAAGGAAACAACTTTTAACGGTGGATGTATTAAGGCCACCTGTTTCCTTTGGTATGGGTCACTTGAGTGTTCATCTACCTCATTTTTTGGCTCTTGCCCCAAAAATGCTCTAGTAAAACAGATCGATGGTGTAGATATGCCATATACATCACGGTGGGGCCCACAAATTTAAGTCAGTACTTTTGAATCGATTTCCAAAGCGAAAATACTCAAGCATTTTCAAACCAGGTGAAATACACATGAATTTTAAGCCCGAACCCGACCCTCGAGCTTGATACTCTAGCCCAAGCTTGACTCGAGTTGGACCAGGCCTAAAAGCCATGTGGTCTCTTCGGGATACTTTTGAAATAAAAATTTGGAAATCGAAAAATAAACTATAAACAAATTGATTAGAACCAGACCAATGCGTGTATAAGATACATTATCTTTAAAGCATGATTCACTCTCCTTCTAGATTAGAGATTGCTAGGGGGTTGCTGGTGAATTGCTTCTAGGGATACGACAAGCCTTGTTTGGTCCTACTTATAGCAATTAGGAAGGGATCATTTTAGGAACTTAGTTAACTGCAATCACCTGTCTCTGGCAGACAATGAGTTTTCAGATTCAGTAACCCAATGAGTTTGAGAACTCGGTTTATTACAAGCCTAACAAACAAAGAAGAAAAGAGAGAATTTTGTTATGGTTTTTCTTACTTGAGTTCGCATCTGACCGTTTCCAGAAACTTATATAAGCTAGCATCTTTAACACTTCACAATTTTCACACCACAATCTCGTGTGCTCCATCTCCACACTAAAACACGCAACCCAAGCTCTCTCTCATTTTTCTCATAATAAGCTCTCACAACATAGTTTATAAACCCCAAATTTTTTCATCTTAAAGTGGTGTTGGACAAAAGAAAAACTAATTTTTGTATAATTTTTCAAAATAATTTTAAAAGGAAAAATTTTAACTTTTAATTTTGATTTTAAAAAATAAGTACTTTTATTTTATTTAACCAAAGAAGGCATTCTCAACAGGATCTAGCCTGGCCCATTTACAGCCCTACTTGCTACTAATTCCTTGCTAAGAAAATTCGCTCCAATATATCTGATAACCTTATAAGGCTAGGGAATAGTAGTGCAAGTGGCTGCCTCTCGGAGCTCTTTTCCATTTTCTCTAATTTTTCATTTTTATTTTTAAATGATGAGAGGTGTGAGTAACCGCATGGAATATTTGGTAATTTGGACCCAAAAAGTGGTTGTAAACGTATAGTGTCCTTAGATTTTTGGGCCCGCACATATAAAGAGTGGGGTCCATATGTTGAATGACTTGGATCTTAACAAACTTTCTACCCTACATCATTAAGTATTTCCTGTCCACATATATGTACCTAAAATATAGTAATGAAGCCTAAGAGAATGTGTGTGAAGTCACTAAGTACGTCACTAAGCATGATTAACTTAACTTTATAGCCGTTAATTAATGATTTAGTAATGTGGTCCCTGGAAGTGTGTAGAAGTCAACCACACGTGTTGACCCGTCACGAAACATTCTGGGATTAGCTCTGATAATGGTCACGATCAACGATGCCCATGACGTGGTTCTTTGTAGGCCTGATGTGTATTTACTTCCAATCTCAACCGTCCAAATAGTGTGCTTCGGTAGTGATGGGACATAGGTCATCGATAGGACGGTTAAGACAAAAGGTAAACAACAAGCCATATTGAAAAATTCATTGATCGGATGGTTAGGATTGTTCTATCAATGTGATTTTTGTGGTATGATCTATCAGCCATGGGAGCCATGATTTGAATGGTTTGGATATCACCTAATATACTGAGTAAATTATGTGGGGCCACAATGGATGTTTGTATCTTATCTGCACTGTCCATTCAATTTTTCCTGCTCATTTTAGGGCATGAGCACAAATGATAAAGATCCAAAGCTCAAGTGGAACACACTATGGGAAACAGTGGAGATAATGATGTGCACAGTTGAAATCTTCATACGGCCCATAAGTGAGGTTTATTTGTCATCAACCTATTCATAAGATCACACAGACATAGACAAAGGAAAACACAAATATCAGCTTGATTCAAAACTTTTTTGGCCTCCCAAGAAGTTTCCAACAATAGGCATTCAATTCACATTGTTTCCTGGTGTGGCCCACTTGAGATTTGGATATGCTTCAGTTTTGAGCTCATGCCATAAAATGAGCTGGTAAAGCGAATGGACAACGTGGATAAGACACTTACATCACTGTGGGCAGAAAGTTTGCACAGTAGGAACTCAAAAAGGCGCTTCGCGGTTAACATAAAACACGTAAAATGCTCCGTGATTTTTCTTTAATTTTTTTTCGCAAAGGAGGTTTGGCTTACTAGTAAATACAGAATATACTCCATGAATTCTTCTAAAAAAAAGTTGCTTACACAAGATAGGAGTTGAATTTGTGAGAGTGATATTGGTATTGGTGGGTGTTCGATGACTAGAGCTGGGCATGGGTTGGGTCAACTTGGTTGAACTGTTCAGACTCAATTTGAAATCGTCCAATTAGCTGCGTTGGCTCGAATCAAGTATAAAATCATGTATCCGAATCTTACTCAGGTCGGTCCTAAATTAGCCTTAAACCCGACCGAACCGACCCGAATTTGAATCGAAGTAGAACCGAACCTACCCGAAACCTGACCCGATTCGGTATCGGGTATAAGTAAAAAAAAAAAAAAAAAAAAAAAAAAACCTTTAACCTAACCCATTTACCCTACTCGTTATAGCACCTGACCCAACCTTACCTCTCTTGGTCTCTCACTCCCCTATCCTCCTCTCCCGAGCCCGATAGCCACCCACCACCACCAAGCCACCCCACTCCTCTCTCTATATAAAAACTAAACCACCAAACCTGCCTTTTACTGCTCTCTAAAAGACCCCTCTCTCTATATATAAAAAAAAAAAAAAAAAAACCTCGTATTTTTTCATTCTGCTACTCTATCTCTCTCGATTCGTCTTCCAAATCTCTGCAACCCTCCGATCAGATTGTGGCCCACTCAGCAATCATTTAGGTCAGAAGAAGCCCCTGCACCTCCTATATTTCCCATCTTCTCCTCTCCATTTCTGATTGTATTTTTACCATTTTTTGTTTGAAAAAAAAAAAGAAATTTTACCCTATTTCAAAAGAGTATGGAAGGTCATACACATGCATACGAACTTCGTACACATGGCATGCAATCAAGATCGTTCGAATGGTGGGCCTCTTAGCACACGTGGGAACAATGCTAACCAGACAATTCAAATAGTATGATTTTTCATGTTGAATATGAAAAGCTAATTTTTTTTTTCTTTCTAAACCGTTTGTTTCTTGGGCCACTGTTCAAATGGTTGTAATTGTTCGATCGTTGTTTTTCATTGATCATGCTTTGTCCATATTCGGACCGGAGATTCGGACTGCCTTGATTGATTTGTATGGATCATGTGTCCATAGTAAATGGATGCACATGTACGAACCATTATATACTACTAGAATATGGTATATTTCCTATGAAAGGGATTTGATAGTCCTGATGAAGGTTAATTGCACATGCATGATGAGAGTTTGGGTCTCGAGGCCACGTGATTTGACTATGACCCCCAACTAGCGATGTTGGTGTGATCCTTGAACATACGGCTCACCTTGATGAATGCATTGAATATCCACATGGTCCATCATTTTTTACGGATTATTTTAGGATGTGTTCTAAAAAAATAGAAAAGATAGCAAATTTAAGGTGGACCACCCCATAGGAAATAGTGGTTGTTCAATGGCCATCATTAAAAACCGTCTAAAGTCCACTGTAATGTTTTTTTTATAATCCAACCTAGTAATAAGGTCAAAACAACCTGGATTAAATGGGGGAAAAAAAACTACTGCTTGATCCAAAACTTTTATGGCCGAGAAAATTTTTTATTGGTGAATAACCATTTTTTCCACCGTCTCCTATGGTGTGGTCCGCAAAAAACCTTTGTCTCTTTCATTTTTTATTTAACCAATAAAATAATATGTCGAAGCCGATGGACGACATGGATATACAATGAATATATTGAGGTGGGCCCTACGGTCACACCACATCATTGGTTATGAGCGTGCTCTCATACGGTGATTCATTTAAATAGTTAGAGTAGTTGAGTAGGTAAGGTGGTGGATAGATGCTGGATGCTAGAGTAGTTTACAAATGCTAAATGCACTCGCTCGAGTGAACTTTAAAAGTGCACTCGCCTCGCATGTGTGATGGATCACATATTTATAAAATCACATCCGTTCGTCAGGCCATCTACTTAGTTATTACTCGATCCAACTCAGTTATTACTCAATCCGACTCGGTCATTGTGACCAGGTCGTACATGAATCGAATTTGACCAGGCCATGAACAGTTCAGATCGGTTCAGGCCTAACTCGATACTGAGTCCGATCCAACTCGGCACAAGCCTTTTCCTTGGATGGTTAGGATTGGGTCAGCCCAAACTCGGTTCGACCCGACTTGATGCCCACCTCTGTCAATGACCATCATTTCACATGCTTTGTAGAGATTTTCATTTAATAAAAAATTAAACCCTCCATAAGGTAAAATATCTTCAAATATAAGACATGGGTAAATGTATTAAATTAACAAATTTCAGACATTTCATATATTTATTAATAAATAAGTTGTTCCGTATTCAGCTCCTTCAGTTTTAAGCTTTATACTTGTGATTTAACAAACATGCCTCGAAATGAAATCAGCTACCCAGTGGGAGGGAGGAAGCAAGTAGGGGTGTCAATGGGCCGGGCTCAGGCCTGAAAAATCAGAATATTGAATAGGCCCGGCCCGACGGACCAACCCAAAACAGTTCAAAATCCGGGCCGTGACCTACTCAGGCCCGGTCCGTTGACAGCCCTGGCGAGGAGGAGGTTGGCTAATTACAAACTCGGGTGGAGCACCACCCATCCACACGCAGGCATGTGTGCTAATATAAAGCACATGTTCAGGATCTGAGCTTTCCATATTGTTTGAGATAATATTTAAGGCTCCTTACTAAAAATTCAGACAGTTTTAATGCACAGCTAGCCTAAAATATACAAAGCACATTGACGGTTAGAATATTTTATTTCAACCGTTCATTTGTTTTGGTATTTTCTGCCCTACACGTGTCTTCAAATAATCGGATTTTTATCAAAGAAGATCTAAATAGTGTAGCCCACCTGATGGAAAGCTAAGATCTTATGAAAATCGCATGATACGGCATAAATGCCTGTGTGTACACGTGTACGGCTCCCACAGGCATATTAAATTAGCAAACCTCGTAATTGAGAGACAAGCTCACAGGCAAATACATACACAGGAAAAAGAGAAAGGCTTGGGCACCCTGGCAGAGCGTGATGGATGATACGCAGGCACTTAGAAACTGCATACTCGGAATAAAAATTTCAAGTTAAACCATCCATATTATGGTACCTGCTGTTAATCCATTATTAAGAGAAAAAAAAAAGCTTATTTTATCATTTGACTATCTGATTGATGGGAATTTATTGGATGGTTAAAAATGCAAATTATCCAACAGTCTTATTTCCACAAACAAGTTGTTAACCCTGAAAGTGGTTAACAGTTGTTGATCCGAGACTGACTTGAATCTCCGCTTTCTGATTTATGATTGAGGACGAAGGGACTGGATTAAAGGATCTGCAATCACCACAAAGGGTTAGGATGGCCGCCGGTGGGACTGACTGATGGCCCTCCGATGCTTAAGTCAGTATCTAATGGAGAAAAAAGCTTCTAATATTGCCAATAATGATTAATTGTGTACCTTATGATGAAGCATGGAAGGCCATTTATAGGCTCCACATATAACTGTTTAAGGATAAGATTAAAACCCCATCAAGGGCTAAAATTAAGACCATATAAGAATTCCGTTACGGATGATTGTGCTGTGATTATGGCCACGTATGCATTCACGTCCGAAATGGTAGTGATTGCGGCTTCTTTGGACGGATTTCCTGCTTGACGTTTGTGAACTCCGTACCTCACAGAAAATGTTCCTTATGCCGAGGGTTAGTGCATTGGTCACCCATGTAGATAGTTCAAGCCATACTTGGTTGGCTTGATATATCCAAAATGCTTATTGAAAGGGGAGAAAACTCCAAATAGGGTCATCAGAGTCGTGCGGTCACCTTGCGATCCGCGCATGTTGCGGTCCCCTTGCTGTTATAGACGTTTGGTTGATGATATGAGAAGCATCAATCTGCTCGGTGAAGTCACGTAAGAACCACGTGCAAATGTCAATGGGGGCCAGGTGGTGGAAGGGCGGTCCCCAATACCGAGCGCATGTATGAGTTGGTTATCGTCAAGCAAAAAAGGCCGAGCAGTAGGCACATGCTCAGTTAAACCGAGCGCTAGTAGGCACAGTAGTAGCATTGACTCATGACACAAGAAATATACTCGGATACCGTAGTTGGAGTCATAGCCTATAAAAGGTTCCGTCTTCAATCCGGACCATTGATCAGAACCCTCTCCGAATCCCCATAACACAAGTGTACACGAATAAGAGGTTAGGATTGTTCAACTAATCTGATCTTGCAATCTAGTCGGTTTTATATGAGTTTATATGTATCACGAGGCACAATTTTTGAGTGCATGCATATCAAGCGTCATACGAAGCAGAGTATCATATAACTCCTCTAGTTAAATAAATAAATAAAAACCCACTCGTAATCAAGTGGTTTTAAAACAAACCACGTCACTAGCAAAATTAATAAACGCTAATCACGATTAGTAATGATTTAGTAGTGTGCTCCCTGGAAGAGTGTGGAAGTCAACCCCACCTGGACACACGTGTTGACCCGACACGAATCGATCTAGCCATCACATCCGGCATCGATCGTGTCTGTGATGCGCTGACGTGGCGTTGGCCCACTTGGCTGGACAAGCTCACGTGAGGAAGTGCTGATTGGAGAGGGTGCATGATTTTGACCGTGCAGTATAGTGTGCGTTTCATGCCGTTTTGTAGTCATAGTGGCTCATCTGCCGTACAAGTGGATCAGTGTATGTCCGTCCAGACCGACCAGATTGCAAGTCTTATTGCGGGTGGAGTAAAGGCCAAAGATTGGATTAATGTGACGATCTTAGCCGTTGGATTAATCACCTTTCTGAAGGCCTCTGATTGGATTGGATAGTATCATCCAATCAGGTAAATTTTAAATGAGCACCATTTGCAACAGGGGGACTACGATATGGACGGCCTAGATGGATGCATGTGCATGCCACGTGTATGGTGGATTGGAATGACCTCTTGATAAATAGTGGAAAACGCAGATGATGGTCTATCCCACATAGAATATACTGGGAGAAAGAGAGGAGTCGGTCAGCCAATGGCCGGATGGAAAGGGGATCTCGGGGATGGAGAAAAGCATCCGCCGGATCCGGATCCGATAAGGTGGAGTTGGTTCGGACCGTTCCCCAATGTTGCGCTGGGATCTCTCTAATGCTAGTCTCCCATGGAGACATGCTTAGACTATTTGCTGCATACGTGGCAACGTGGCACCCGTTAGAAGTCATCAGGTGCACCACACCATAAGCATGACGTGGTCCAAAAGTTGAAAGGTCCTGAACTCGACAAGCGGACTGGATCCCACATTCCTGTGCTGCCAATATGTGAGGGGTCCTTTGGCAGTAGGGATTCTATGTAAATTGGAATTCAAATTTCAATTATCAGGAATCTATGTGAATTAGAATGGTAGGTAGTGTTTGACATTATAATATTGATTTCACTTGAATTCAAAATTTGTGTTTGGCACTTTTATTATGCATGACATGCGTTTTACGGTATTCTTAATAGTGACATATTACAACGTTTATGTGAAATCCACTCAAATCACCAAGTGTGTCACTTTATATTAATCATAAGGCCCAAAACTCAGCCCAGTCCGAGATTCAAGGGGATCATATGACCGGAAACAATATACGATATACCTCTCCCAATTGTTTCCTTCATATGGTCTACCTGAATCGTGAACTAGGCTAATTTTCGGGTCCTACGTTTAAAATGGAGTGTCACGCCTAACGATCAGAGTTGATTTCATATAAACATTAACGTGGAGTATACCAATTCTTGAAGCTAATAAAGTCATTTTAAGACATACATGTCTTAATGTTAATATGACCTTAAAAATATTGCAGGATATAGCCATTATGATGTTTATGTAAAATTCACTCCAATCACCAAGTGTGTTGCTTAATGTATGTTGGTAGTAGATGTTGAAAACAACTGACAAATATTAAAATTAAGATAAAAATTAAAACGAAAATTAAAGAACTTATTGATTTGAAAAACACTGAGTCGAGGCGTGACGAGTCACTGGGCTTGAAACCAAATCTGTCCTCATTGGACCGCTTTCCAAATGTAACAGGAGTCACCGACAGTTGGCCTTCAGGATACAACAACTATCACCCTAATCCCGGCTGTGCACTTGCTGTACAGGGCTCGAACCAGCAAGTATACCGCAAACTCGAGATGCAGTGACTTAGTGAGTCAGAGAAAACAGAAACAGAAAAATCAGTCCAAAGTTTTAGCGAAGTTGAGAAAGAAGATGATTTTTCGGATCTTTAAAAACGGATTAATCAATTCTATATATAGACTTGATTAGGTGCTTAATGCACCGTTTTGAATTGGGTTAGGTCCGTTGAGTTTAAACCCAACTAATGTAACCACCCGAACAGATGCTTCTCTGGATGTTTAAAACAAAAGACCGTTTGTGCGAGTACACTTTCAGTGTCCGTTGGAGCAAAAGGAAGGTGCACAAATATACTCATAATAAACCCAGACCCGAGCTCGCCCGGCACCAGCACCGGCGACGGCGACAGCTCGGCCAACCGGCGGGCGGGTGCGCGCGTGTGGTTTTTGGCATAGTGTGGGTCAATGTGCATAGCCCCCCACAAACCACAAAATTCACTTGCCCCTTGAGGGCCTAGCCCCATATGTAAAGCTTCTACTTATATATTTGTTTTTTCCTTGGTTCTTTCGATGCGGGACAAAGGAAATGCACAAAACCCAAAAATAAACTTGTAGAGGGAAACCTCTTTCAAAGGGAAAATTTGAAATAAAATATTTTAAAATCTTTTAAAATACAACAATCCCCGTCATGTTTCAAATTTCAAAACATTTCAAGTTTAGAGTAGAACAGTTGTGTAATAGTGTTGATGTCTATCGGACTTTAATCAACATTTAGAGTAAGCAAGACAGGTTTACAAGAATTAGGTGACCATCGGTCTTTAACCTAACCCTTTAGCGTAAACGGTCATACATGCCACTCACACAACTATTCCGATATTGCTGGTTCTGTAGTTTGGTGCGTTTCGGCCATGCACCTTTACCTAAATTTTCATGAGCGCTCTAGAGAATAGCTTAATATCTCATAGGAAGCGGCCTCAACCTCCACACTCATATAGGTGAATTACATCAAGTGTACACAGCAAATAGATACACCACTAATCTTGGTTATGGATTCATTAAGAGTTCAAATTCATCCTCTCAAACATTGCTGTTTGCACTGCGTACATCTCAGGAAGGGGTAACCCACTGCAGTGCTTCTCAGTCTCCTAGTGTCTTGTTGTTTACCCAATGAACCTATCGCATGGGATCTCCACTTGTATAGGTTGGGTTGCTGACACTGGTAGCTCATAATGTTAGGCTCAATCCCATTCCTTTCGATGTTTCTATGACTAACCCTTTGGATAGTCCTTTGGTCAGAGGATCTGCCAGATTCTTTTCCGATCGTACGAAATCAATAGTAATAACATCATCGGTCAGCAAGTGTCTAACAATATTATGTCGACGTCTGATATGTCTACTTTTACCATTGTAGATCTTACTATTGGCACTGGCTATAGCTGTCTGGCAATCACAATGAATAGATACAGCTGATACAGGCTTTGGCCAAATAGGTATATGTAACGCCCTGAAAATTTCAATCCTCGAGCCTTGAGAGTACTCGAGCACTTCTAGAAATTTTTCTAATTTAATTATCAATTGAGAGTGCAGACACCCGATTTAGAACTAAGACTCTAGAAGATTTGTATTGAAAACCCTAGTTTGGACGATTCGATTTGATCGAAACTTCGTAAGACATTTAGACACATCAATCTAACCGTACATTCTTTATCAGATATCATGGATAGTTAAAGATTCCTTTTTAATTGTCTAATCCTACATCAAATCCGTTGATTAATGGATCTCAATCTATGATTTACTGAAATCACAATGGATTAACATATATAACCGACTTACAATGCAGATCCACCTTAGACTACCCTAATCAATGAATCAAATCTCGATTATCTTAAGTTTAGAAATCAATTTGACAAAATAGCCCTTTTGACATGTAAAACCATACGAATGAGATTAACCGCCCTTAACCTGCAAATAAATGCACCTCGTATATCACATCATATACCTAGCTATGCCCACTATGACCTAGTGAAAGGATTCGCTAAACTCTGTTCTCTATATCATCCAATTGGTGTCCCAAAAACTTAGAATAGCTATACACCGTTCGTTAGTGGGTCGTTGATCACGAATTTACACGAAATTGATCGTCTTACTGGACTTGACCTTTTCCCTATATCAGATACTCGACACCCTATCCCGAACTGCACAACTTAGATAAAGACCAGAGAGGGTGAGTTGTGTGACTCGTCCTCAGCCCTGGGTCATCTGGAACTATAAATACCAAGCCCATTTGAGAATTCCATTTGAAATGAAATTTGGGGCTTTTGCTTGGGTTTTATTCTAGGGTTTGCTCAAACCCTTCTACTCTGTAGTCATTTTTTCCACCGATCGAAGGCGGGCCATGCCTTGAGGTAAGATATCTCTCCTATTGTAGAAATTAGGAAGTTTCATTAGGGATTCTCATTTTTAATTAGGATTTTTGTCGAATTTAGGTGTTCTAGCTGGATTTTCTCCAAATCCTTGAGGAATATTCATTCATAGCTCGTAAATTCGTCAATCAGGTGAGGACTATCTTCTAAGTTGGCTATTATCAGCCCATGAGGTTCCAAATAGTGAAAATTTGGTTTTTCTTGAATTCCATTCAAAGTTAAGTGCCGAGTGATTTATGTTTATGATTGATGTTCTGTATGTGTTGATTAATTACATGCTTACTTCGATGTGTGGATTGATTTTCCATTTAAATCGATTTTATGAAAATATGAGATTTGATGTGTTGTGCATATCAAGTGTTTGATGGAATTCATGAGTGAACAGAAGTTCACATATGCTTGAGTAAGTGGATTACCATCCACCCAGGCTAGTGCCTGATTGTGAATTTGATGAGTTGGCCTGCAATAGCACGCCAAGTGTTTGATTTTACGCCCATATATGAAATGAAGAATATCGCATATCAACTGTTTGGTTTTATGCCTGATTGAGACAATGAATGCTATGGTGTTCTATTCTTCTCACAACATGCTTAGTATAATATTTAATTGACATGATTGGAATTAATCTCTGAAAATCACAATTTATGGACTGCCTACTTGGGTTTGGTCGTCACGGACTTATTTGGTCGACTTGGGAGTAACACGATCGACCAACCCTAGCTACGCCGGTTTGGTTGATGTTTCGCTCGGCCTACCAAGTCAGTCAATTTCAGGGTTAATCATATTGTTTGATCATTGTTACATATTCTGTAGAATCTCGAATACCACAATTACCATTGTTACGCAGTCACTTATAACTGTACGTATCAAGTCTCATGAGCCAAACATGAAATATGGGTAACTGTGTTTGTGCTGTCTTTGGCTGGTGTGGGTGATGAGCCCTCCAATAGCCTTGAGCATTGAATCCTACATACTGAAGCTCATGGGCCAGGCATGGTATATGGGTAACTGTGCTTGTGCTGTCTTTGACCGGTATTGATCCTGATGGTCTTATCGAGAGTCTTGAGCACCGATGCTAGGTGACGAGCCTACCATCATTGATCTTGGGTGACGACCCATTACCATGCATATGACATTCTAGGGCATTGAGACCCTTACCATTTGATTCATTATTCAGTTATGTTAGGTGACGAACCTAAATTGGGATTCCAGGAGCCGGGCATAGGACGCCCTAGCCTGGCGGTCGGCCCCGGCCTGGTAGAGGGTACCCCGACCTGTCACTATCCAGTGTTCGGTAAGGCCACTATCCAATGTCCGGCTTTCCTCGCTGTCTAGTGTTCGGCTACATTCCTGTCGGTCGTGTTCCTGTTTAATAGATTTTTGATAAGATTGAGGTATTCTGGCTTCGCCAATACTGCTGATTGAATACGGAATTAAATAAATACTTGGTAAACATGCATGCATCACATTTTCACTTGCATTGGTCCGATGCTGCTGCTGGGTGGTAACCCCACCGTTTATTTATCCGGAGCATAACATTTGCATATCATGACTGCATGCATTATTCAACTAGAATAAGATCTTGATTGTGAGGTTATGCTATCTGTTGATGCTGGGGTGGTAGGTGTGAGAGCCCCACCATTTGTTATACTTCACTACTTGTATTTGATTGTGTTGATGACATGTTTAACTTAAGGAATGGTAACACTGAGTATGATTACTCACTCCCACCTGGGGGAGAGTGTTTTAAAACACCAACCAGTTATCTTTGATGCAGGAGTTTCTACTACTTGATGAGTGAGATGTAGGATTTGTTGGCTTGCCTATCGGAGTGGCTTTAGACTTATATTGTATTCATTTTTGAGCATATATATATTGAGCCCCAGCTGAGTGGATTCCTTGATTGTGTGGATAATTGTATGTATTTACACTTTAAATTCAAACTGAATTATACACTGTTTAGCTTAAATCTCTATTTATGAGTTGATGCCATCGATTTGTGCCGTTAAAATATACTTCTGCAAAATACAGTCCGCCCGGAAGAGTCGGGAGCCGCGGACTACTTGACACTTGATTTTCGGGGCGTGACAGTATATCTACCAAGAGATTTCTTAACCATTCAGCTTCTGAACCTGCCTTTTCCAGTGCAATGAATTCCGACTCCATTGTCGATCTAACAATGCACGTTTGTTTTGTAGATTTTTAAAATATTGCTCCTCCACCAATTGTAAATACATATCCACTTGTGAATTTAGTTTCATCAGAGTCAGTTATCCAATTAGCATCAGTATAACCTTCTAATACTGGTGGATAACCTGTATAACATATATCATATGTAGCAGTACCTTTTAAATATCTTAATATTTTATTTAGAGCATTCCAGTGATCATAACTAGGGTTATGTGTATATCTACTCAGTCTATTTACAACAAAAGCAATATCTGGTCTTGTATAGTTCATCAGATACATTAAACTACCAATTACTTGAGAATAAGCATGTTGAAATACACTACTTTCTATATTCTTTTTGAGTTGCACAGAATGATCATATGGTGTACTGGCAGGTAAACAATCGAAGTGTTCAAACTTCTTTAATATTTTTTCAACATAATATGACTGAGATAATGTAATATTATCATCTTTCCTGATTACCTGAATACCTAAGATCATACTTGCTTCTCCTAAATCTTTTATGTCAAAGTTAGAAGACAAGAGTTGTTTAGTATTATTCACAAGTTTTACATTGGTTCCAAAGATTAGCATATTATCTACATATAGACATATAATGACACCTTTATTATCAGAAAATTTACTATAAACACATATATCTACATCATTTACAATATAACCGTTTGATTTTAAGACATTATCAAACTTTTCATTCCACTCTTTAGGGGCTTGTTTTAAACCATACAAGCGAAAATTAAAATTGACAAATATTAAAATTAAGATGAAAATTAAAACGAAAATTAAAGAACTTATTGATTTGAAGAACATTGAGTCGAGGCGTGACAAGTTACTGGGCTTGAAACCAAATCTGCCCTCCTTGTACCACTTTCTAAATGCAACAGGAGTCACGGACAGTTGGCCTCCAAGATACAACGACTATCACCCTAATCCCGGCTATGCACTCGTCGTACAGGGCTCGAACCAGCAAGTATACTGCAAACTCGAGATGCACTGACTCAGTGAGTTAGAGAAAACAGAAACAGAAAAACCAGTCCATAGTTTTAGTAAAGTTGAGAAAGAAGATGATTTTTTCGGATTAATCAATTCTATATATAGATCTAATTAGGTACTTAATGCGCCGTTTTGAATTGGGTTAGGTCCGTTGGGTTTAAACCCAACTGATGTGACCACCTGAACAGATGCTTCTCTGGACGTTTAAAATAAAAGACCGACCCAGACCCGAGCCCAGCACCGGCGATGGCTAGGCGAGCGGGCGGGCGTGCGCCCGCACGTGGTTTTTGGCATAGTGTGGGTCAATGTGCATAGCCTCTCATAAACCACCAAATTCACTTGCCTCCTGAGGGCCTAGCCCATGTGTAAAGCCTCTACTTATATACTTGCTTTTTTCCTTGGCTCTTTCTGATGTGGGACAAGGGAAATGCACAAAACTCAAAAACAAACTTGTGGAGAGAAACCTCTTTTAAAGGGAAAATTTGAAATAAAATATTTTAAAATCTTTTAAAATACAACAATGTAAGCCGTAGAGCTCATATATCATATTGTTCCGTAATTCAAGTGGGTCATATAAAGGAAAATAATAACTCTCACGCTCTGAACTATTTACTTTCATGTGGCTAATATGAAATGAAGATGGGTTTGCTTTTTTTTGTACATCTATATTTTAACTTTATATTTGACAGTTTGAGTGGATTTTATATAATCATCACAGTGGGCTAAATCAAGGGTGGGTGTCACTCTCTTAACTTTTTCTTTAATATGGCCTCACCTGAATCATACATCATACAAATTTATTTGACTTTATGATTAAATTAAAGAGACACATTTATTGATCGAGGTAGTATTTATATAAACATTATAGTTAAGCTCACCAATTCTTAAAGTAAGAATAACATTAATTTGGATGCTTGCATCATCCATAGTTAAGGGTGGTGATGAAATTTGAAGACATAGCTATTAACAAGAAATTTGAAATGACTGAAAATGCATTTAATGGAATTCATTTACCATCTCCCTGCCACTCTCCAAACACACTTACTTTATACCATTATAACTGATTCTCACCATTTACCACCATTTCCATGGTGCCAAATGAACCCTTAAATAGTGGTAATTCATCCAACGTACATTGTGGCATTTCTAAGTAAATCCAGACCACCTGAATTATAGACCGAACCGTGGATCGATCTACATTGTTCATGTGTCCTATCCGATCACCCTGTTGAGTATGGAGACTGAATGATTTTTTTAGCCGTCTATTTGATGGCCACTGATTGCACAATTAAGACCGTTCGATCTCAATACTTTTCAATCTATCCTCCATCCATGATGGTCATGGATTGATGTATACGTACACGTGTGCAAGGTGAATGATTCATCACTCTCTAGAAATTGGTAATGAATCTTTTCTTCAAAACAAGGCTGCCATATCTTTCTTAATATCTCCAACGACATTCCCGAAAATGTAACGGTATCGGTTATGGAATGCACATCATATCACATCAGATATGCTGCTTCCTTTATTATTATTATTATTATTATTATTATTATTAAAAAGAGAATAGAGCTGAGATGGAACACATACCCTACACGTGGCAACCCAATGTGGGTCCCGTAGGCGTATGCTACCACCGTAGGACTCGGATTCGGTAATGACACCTCCTGTGCCGAGGTCGGTACTGATTAGTGTTGTGGGACCCACAATAATATATGTGTTTTACCCATGCCGTTAATCAAAATTTTCAGCTCATTTTAGGGTAATATAAAAAAAAAAAAGGAGAAATTTTCGTCTGTAAACGTCAGTTTTAACCCAGCAGCTAAAGTAAATTCCCTAAAACTTTAGTTTCCAAATCTAAACTTATGGGCTTTTTTCTGACGAAAATGCCCCTAATTTTTTCCTCCATAAATGTCTTCTCTTCTTTCTCGTCTGTAAACGTCTTCTCTTCTTCCTCCGTCTTCTCCTTCTTCGTCTGTTAGGCGTCCTCTCTTCCTCCTCTGTCGCTTCGATATCTCCAACTCTAAAGGTTGAAGATGGCTCCCTCATCCAAGAAATCAAGCACAGGTATTTTTTTGGCTAAACCGAAAAACCTCCAAAAACTCATATTCGTCTTCATTTTTCTTCTTAAAAAACCTTCTTCATTTTTTTTGTTGAAAAAAACCCATTCTTCTCGTTTTTTCTTTTTAAAAAAAAACACCATGTTCCGTCATTTCACTCTGTATTCGGTCAAAATGCCCCTGTGATCGGTCAAAATGACCGATCACAGTGAAATCTTCCCCTGTGATCGTCCAAAGCCCACTGTGATCGGTCAAAATGACCGATCACAGTCAAATATGCCCCTGTGATCGGTCAAAAGCCACCTGTGATCGGTCAAAATGACCGATCACAATGAAATCTACCCCTGTGATCGTCCAAAGTTACAACATGATCGGTTAAAATGGACCGACTTCTCCTTTTACGACGGACTTTAGCCGTCGTTTTAGACAAATAAACGACGGCTGAAGTCCGTCGTAAAAGGAGAAGTCGGTCCATTTTGACCGATCATGTTGTAACTTTGGACGATCACAGTGGGTTTTGACCGATCACAGGGGCATATTTGACTGTGATCGATCATTTTGACCGATCACAGTGGGCTTTGGACGATCACAGGGGAAGATTTCACTGTGATCGGTCATTTTGACCGATCACAGGGGTTTTGACCGATCACAGGGGCATTTTGACCGAATACAGAGTGAAATGACCGAACATGGTGTCTTTTTTAAAAAGAAAAACGAGAAGAAGATGGGTTTTTTTCAGCAAAAAAAATGAAGAAGGTTTTTTAAGAAGAAAAATGAAGACGAACATGGGTTTTTGGAGGTTTTTCGGTTTGGCTAAAAAAATACCTGTGCTTGGCTTCTTGGATGAGGGAGCCATCTTCAACCTTTGAAGTTGGAGATATCGAAGCGACAGAGGAGGAAGAGAGGACGCCTAACAGACGAAGAAGGAGAAGACGGAGGAAGAAGAGAAGACGTTTACAGACGAGAAAGAAGAGAAGACATTTACGGAGGAAAAAATTAGGGGCATTTTCATCAGAAAAAAGCCCATAAGTTTAGATTTGGAAACTAAAGTTTTAGGGGATTTACTTTAGCTACTGGGTTAAAACTGATGTTTACAGACGGAAATTTCTCAAAAAAAAAATGAGACCAATCTAAATCTAAGGTAGACGACACCACAGGAAACAATGGTGATTGAACTCCCAATATTAAAAACTTCTTGAGGGCCATATAAGTTGCATGACCACCGAACTATGTGGTCCCAAAAATATACTCAGAAGACGATCCTAACCATCATTTAGATGGCCATATGAATGATCAAGATGAAAATATCACCAATGGATGGTTCAACAAGCAAACGGACGCCACATGCGTGTGGCCATACCGTAGACTGGAAAGTACCGGTATGACAGGGGAAAGAGGTGGGCTTACTGATGCAGGGAGTGTATAGTCAGATTCAGCAGGGTCCATGATTTTGGACGGTTAAGATTGAGACACGTGGATTGGATATCAATGTGAATGTGTATGAGAATCCGTGCTCTGGCAGAGTACGTTACGGTACTAATAAGTAATGAGTGGGGTGGGCTGCCGCTGCCCAAAGCGGGTGGTCCGGTCAGTAAGGGACAACCCCACGATAAGGTGGGCTGGAACGTGACACTGGCCATGCTTTTGTGGGGCCCACTTAAATTACATACTAGTTGCTGCCCGGCGGGCAGGTGAGAAGTTAGCCGACTCTCTCTCTCTCTCTCTGAGGGAGCGGATTGCCTGTGACCCTGGGCACAGAGATCTCTATGCCCGGGGCTGTGTGGGGTCCAAAAATATGTCCGTGATAAATCCATTCGGTCCATCTGTTTGGAAAGAAAACAAAAGGACAGTGATCTAAAAATTAGGCATATTCAAGACTCAGGTGGACCACACCAATAAAACAGTGGGAACATCAACATCCACCGTTAAAACCTTCCTGGAGCTGACCGTGATGTTTATATACCATCCAAAACGTTCATATAATTATTACTACTCAGATAAACGGTAGGAACAAATATCATCCTGATACAAAACTTCTGTCACTGCCATGCGTTCAATCTCCACTGTTTCGTGTGCTATGGCTCACCTGAGTTTTGGATATTCCATATTTTTAGATTCCTCTCCTTTTATGGTCTTTCAAAACAGATGGACGGAGTGGATTTATTACAGACATCACTCTGGACCCACGCAGATCCGGGCACAGAGATATCTGTGTGCCTGGGTCTCAGAGGCTTTATCACTTAAGCACTTTTCTGCTTTTGGGGCAGCAACGAATCAGATGGGACCAACTAATCTGATGGTTGGGTGGACCGCCTAATCTAATACTTGTTTAGTTGGAGTGGGTGTGACGTTGTCCACAGTAGAAACTTTCAGATTGTACGTAGGGCCCAGTGTACTGTGTATATTCCATCCGATCCATTCATCGGACGTGTCCCACCAGGATGAAGGGGCATCTGAAAAGATCAGGTGATTCCATGAATCAGGTGGGCCACATCACGTGAATCTAGAGGTTTCATGTTAATTTTACATTATTTTATGCCGAGTGTGGTGCGTGGTTTGGATTCAAAATACACATCACGGTGGGCCCCACATCCCCACGGACGAAGGTCCAGCCGTAAATAATAAATATAGCAATTTAATTAGCCAAGTCTTCTAAATGCTGTCCATCCATGGATCTGGAACGTCCATGGTACGGCCGCCACAGTGCCTGAGAAGATCCAACCTTTAATATATTTTGGAGAACGTGTCACCTGACTGGCTCCATATCATAAACATAAAGATAAGAGTTGTTAGGAGACGTTAATCACTTTAGTTCATGATTATCCATGCAACCATAACGTATGCGTTTGGTGCATTTTGTTAAATGGTGTCAACTCGCTCACTGCACTCACGCACTACTCACGTGGCCAATAAGACTGTCCATATATATCCTAAGGCCCATCACTTATGGAGCACAGCTCCAAATTCACACTGATCAGATGGGCCTGCCCGTCCAATTTGCAGGCATGATCGACGGTATAGATCTCATGTGCTAAATCGGATGTTTAAGGCAATCGTATCAACATGATTTTCCGGCCATACTCGAATACAAATAGAGCCCACGATTTGGACGGTCTGGATTAGCATACACATATGCTAAGTGTAGTTTGGACCGATCACCACCATTTAAGGCAGTATGGCCCACATGGAGTCTAGCCCAAATCAGATAGGAATCCTACGGTTGATTTCTTTGGGCAGCAACGGGCAGCGGGCAGGTTTAAACATGCTCGAGAGTTAACACAAAATAAAATTGGGAATAACATAGCAACATATATTCTATTATTATTTGAAGACAAGAATGACTTGAAAAGCTCGCAGGAGATTAAAAGTGAGTATTTCCACGCGAGTAGCCACTAAAATCCTACTCTCCCCCACCTGCCAACGTGGCAAATTGCATGAGAGATCCGTGATAGTAGGGCCCACTTATTACATTTCATGGACTTCGAATCTTGCTGTTCTTTTGTACGTGCACAAACCACTTGGAAAAGAATAAAAGTTCTCCATACTTAAAGAGAACCATGGAATAAAGAAGATGATCTCCCATGGTACGGTGATATTTAAATATAAGACCCTTAATGTACTTATGAAAAATATGAAAAATGAAATAATATTTTTTTAAAAACTTAAAAAATCCTTTTTTACTGTATTTATTTTTTTTACATGATGTACAAGCCACTTGGAAAAGAATAAAAGTTCTCTATATTTAAAGAGAACCATGGAATAAAAGATGATGAATTCCCATGATGCGGTGATATTTAAATATAAGACTCTTAATGAACTTCCGAAAAGTATGGAAAATGAAATAATATTTTTTCAAAACTTAAAAATATCTTTTTTTACTCTATTTGTTTTTTAACATGATTTTTCTATTAAAAAAAATTTTTGACATGTTTTTTAATGTGTTGTTTGGCGAAACAAAATTTTATTGAAAAACATTTTTGGGGCATGTGGGGCCCTTCAAATTAGATGGCGGCACATACGAACATTAGCTCTCACGTACGGAGGGGTCGAAGATGAATAATGGCTAGTGGAATACTTTTCTCATCAAAACTACTCTCAAGGTTCCACTTCCGACTATAAATATGTATGTAAAGTACTCACCGTGGTTAGATATATGTGGATGTAATTTTTTCAATATGTGTTATATCTACACCGGACATCCAATTTGCAACATCATTTTAGAGTATGACCCACAAAATGATCGAGTAAGATCCAAAGCTCAAGTAGACCGTACCATAGAAAGCAATGGGGGCAATGACACCTACTATTGAAACCTTCCTGGGGCCCACCAAGATGTTTATTTGCCATCCAACTAAAGGTCATGCAAACCGGATGAAGGGAAAACACAAAGATTAGCTTGATCTAACACTTCTATGGGCCTTAAGAAGTTTTTAATGGCGGGCACTTAACCCTCACAACTTTCTGTAGTGGGTATAAAATATGTATAATTCAATGTGGGGCCACAAAACTATGCCACATAAACATGCCTCCGCCAATTGAAGTCTTTGGGGTGATTTCGTGGGATTTTCATGATGTAATTAATGGTAGGGTATGATAATGTGTGTTTTCCACTCCATTGCTATAGTATTCAATGATCCAAGAAGGCCCTTGGTGTTAAAAACAATACAGTAAATAGACGACATCAATAGAATTGGAACTTCACACCTTGATCAAAGTTCGACTGTGTATAAAAACTTGTAGTTTGCAGTTGGGACGAGGCGCAGACGACGTCGCTCTCTTTGAGATAGTTCGCGCCCGCTCAGACAATTTTGACCAGTGCAGAGGCTTCCGGCGCGCTACCCTCAGGATACAACGCCCAACAATTGACCTTTCCGGCTAGCACAGACCGAATAGATCCTAAAATCACCAACAGAACCACATCTTCGATTGCCCAAGATCAGATGAAGATTTGTAGAAACAGATTAAGGTTTTTCGTATATCTTTTCCTGACTGAAAAAAATGGTCATTTTATAAAACAAAAAATGACCGTTTAAGAAACGGACATGCTTATTAAAACAAAAACCGACACCCGTTTAGAATATAACTGACGCCTGTTGGAATGTGCCCATTCGAGTTCAAGCACGTTTTACACAGTGGAAACGGCCATAAAATTACTGGGCCACATCCAATTGTCGTGTACAAAACCAACAGTAAAAAATCATTGTAAGTTTTAGCTACTTAGCTCATCAAGACTCTAATCAAACCGACCCACCGGGCCGAAAGCACCCCTCTGCACGCGAGTATATGTGGGTGTGCACGTGCGCACACACCCGGTTCAAGGATTCTGGATTAGTTTTCCCACCGATTACACCCCTCCTTGGGAGCACATACGGGCTTATGTATAGTAATGCACTATACAAAATAGATTCTACATAAACACCTTTTTGTTCCCATTCCTATCCGATATGGGACAAAGGTTTGCCTTTGAAAAAATTCCTACCAAAAACACAAGTTAACAAAAATATTGTAATTTTTGAAATACCTTTAACAATCCCCCCACTTATTTCAAAAATCAACACAACTTGGGCAATGCGAAAAGCTACTGTGCATAAATGATGGTGACTTACAGTTTTGAACCTTATTTAGTGAAATGTGTTTGGGCCACAAGAAATTAGTATATTTAATCTTGAATTAAATTTCTTTAATGTAGACCGTACACAAGATGTACACAGTAGATTTTTTTTAAGAGTATATGGTGTTTTAGAGCTGCACATTACAGTCATGTGAAATATTCTGAATTCATGAGCACTCTAGAGAATTAGCCCATTCTCATAAGAAGAGAACCCACTTCCATACTCACATAGGTGAATTTATCAAGAGTGTCTCTGTAACAATTATCACCCCACCTTAAAGGCTATAAATTTATTAAGGGATTTACCCATCCTTAATATGTTACAGAGATTTGCATTACTTACACCATAGAGAGAGACTTTGAGAAATAAAAAAAAATTCTAAATTTTGTAATGCTTTCTACCAAGAATCACATGAAAACTTGTTTTTCCCATTGAACCTAATTCTTGGGATCTCCAGTCCTTAGGCTAGGTCACTATTTTCAATGATTCATTCTTCTATGGGCCTGTCCCATCTCCCTCGATGTCTTCCAGACTTTCTCTCTAACTAGGCCTTTTGTTAATGGATCCGCTATGTTCTCATTGGATCTAAGAAAGTTTAGAGTTATTACATCATTTTTCAGTAATTGTCTCACACAACCATGTTTCAGATAGACTTGTCTGGATTTACCATTATAGCACTTGTTATTGGCTCTTCCAATAGCAGTGTTGCTATCACAATGAATGGATATAAGAGGTACCGGTTTTACCCAAAATGGAATATTAATTAATAATGTTTTAACCAATTCAGCCTCCTCACCTGTTACTGCCAAAGCTATCAGTTCAGATTCCATGGTGGAATGAGCAATGCTAGTTTGTTTTTTTTATTTCCATGATATAACACCACCTGCCAAAGTAAAGATATAACTATTAGTAGATTTGGAATCATCAACTCCTGAATTCCAATCCGCATCACTATATCCTTCAATCACAGTTGGGTATGTCTGGTATTGAATACTATGATTCCATATCCTTTTAAGATACCTAAAGACCCTGTATATAGCATTTCAATACATATAACTCGAACATTTGGAATATCTACTTAGTTTACTCACAATAAAGGCTATGTCTGATTTTGTGCAATTCATAACATAAGTCAAACTATCAATGACACTGGTATATTCAGTTCAAGATACTTCTTCACCATTATATTTCTCTAATTTTATAATAGGGTCAAAAGGAGTACAAGCAGGTTTGCAATAATAATGCTTATATTTTCTTAAAATCTTCTCTATATAATAAGATTGTGTTAAGATCATACTAGAATCATTTTAAATCATCTTAATCCCTAAAATTACATCAGTTTCACCTAGGTCTTTCATGTCAAAATGAGAAGATCAAAACACATTTGTTTCACGAATTATTTCTAAGTTTGTACCAAAGATTAAAAGATCATCCACGTACAAGCATACCAAAACAATATAATTTCCTGACACCTTAGAATAAAGGCATCTCTCACCCTCATTATATACAAAACCATTTAACATCATAACATAGTCGAATTTTTCATGCCATTGTCTCGGAGCTTGTTTAAGTCTATATAAAAACTTTAAAAGCCTACACACTTGTTTTCTTGTCCTGATATAATAAAACCTTCATGTTGCTCCATTTATATTTCTTCTTCCAATTCACCATTTAAGAAGGCAATTCTAATGTTCATTTCGTGAATTAGAAGGTTATTAATCGAAATTATGGCAATCAAAATACGTATATATGTCATCTTAGATACAGGAGAATATGTATGAAAGTGATCAACACCTTCCCTTTGTTTAAAATATTTGGCTACCAACCTTGCCTTATATTTTTCAATAGAACCATTTGCTCTACGTTTTCTTTTAAATATTCATTTACAACTTTTTTTCCCTAGGAGGTAGGTCAATTAATTTCTACGTGTTATTAGTTTTAATTGAATCTATTTCATCAATGACTGTTTTTTTAAATTAGCATCGTGCGAGGATAACACCTCCTTTAAAGTCACTAGATCACCTTCTCATGGAGCTAAAAACACATGAAAATCAGGACCATAATCCTTAGCAATCCTAAGCCGTTTACTTCTCCTAATTTCTAGTTCAGATTCAGATTCTTCTAACTCTACTGGATGAGAGCTAGAGGTTTCATCTATATCAAGAAAGGAGGAATCCCCACTGGATTGACCCCTACTATTTTTTAGTTTATAAGGAAATGTATTTTCATGAAACTCTACATCTCTAGACTCAATAACTATATTCCCACTGATATCTAGGAATCTATAGGCTTTGCTATGGGATACATACCCACAAGTACACACCTAGAAGTTCTTGATCCTAACTTAGGCCTCTTGGGATCAGTAAGCCTTACATAGGCAAGACAACCCTATACTCTAAAATAATTAACATTTGGTTTTCTACCCTTCCATAATTCATATGAAATTATTTTAGATTTAGTTGTAGGTACTCTATTAAAGATATAACAAGCAGAATATAAAGCTTCTCACCAAAGACTTAAAGAAATCTCAGAACTCAAAACCATAGCATTCACCATATTGATAAGGGTTCTATTTTTGCGTTCTACAATCCCATTTTACTAGAGAGAATAAGGGGCGGTTACTTCATGAATAATATCATTAGATTCACAAAAATTATCAAATTTATTAAAAGTGTATTCGCCACCTCTATCACTTCTTAAATTTTTTTTTTCTGTCTAGCTGATTTTCTACTTCATTTTTAAAAATAATAAATTTAGAAAGTGCTTCATCTTTGGATCTTAACAGATATACATATGCATATCTGGAATGATCACCAATGAACGTAATAAAATATTTTTTACCACCTCTAGTAAGAGTTTCTTTTAGGTCACATATATTAGAATGAATTAGACCTAATAATTCAAAATTTCTTTCCACCACAGGAAAAAGGTTTTTTGGTTACCTTAGATTGTGAATAAGATTCACACTTTTCAAATTCATTATTTTTTAAATGAGTTATAATACCACAAGCGGTTAAATTCTTTATAGATTTAACATTTATATGCCCTAATATACAATGCCACAAAGAAACAGAACACACCATATAAGTAGAAACATGTTTATTCATTTCAACATTTAATTTAAACATCCCGTGATCATGATCTGCATAACCCTTACCCACAAATTAACCATTCTTAATTATTACAATATGATCAGATTCATAAACCTGTTTCAATTCAGCCTTGTTCAAAAGGTAACTCGAGACCAAGTTCTTGCGCATTTCTGGAACATGCAATACATTGGCTAATGCAATAGCCTTGCCTCAGGTAAACAACAGGTCCACCTTTTCACAACCTGCAACATTTACAGTAACTGCATTTTCCATCTTAACTTGTCTATTAGATACCTCCTTATATGTTTTGAACCAGTTACGGTCGAAACACACGTGTGTGTTAGCACCCGTGTCAATCCACCAGCCATCACATTGTTCCATGCGAACAACGTTAATCTCTGTAACCATCGTCATAATTTGAGGTTCTTCGGTTACGTTTACTTGAGGTGTAGGTGATGCCTTCTTTTTACGATGGTGACACTCTCTTGTAAAATGACCTGGTTTACCACATACATAGCAACCAGATGTTTTGTCCTGGTTTTCTCTAGATTTCTTATTGTTATTGTTGTTCTTAAACTTGGGGTTGAACTTCTTTTTGAACTAACTGGTTTGATTCAGTTTCAGGTTATAGGGTTTTCCTCTTGGCTGGACCTTATCATTCAGCAGATTAACCTTAGAAGCCTCCTCCTTCGATTCTTCATTTTTATCCTGCAGTCTGGCTTGTTCTTCAATACGCAGACGTACAAGGAGATTTTTCATTAAAAGCTTTTTAGTTTTGTGTCGGAGGGAATTTTTAAAATCTCTCCAAGTTGCAGGCAGTTTTTCTATCACGGCTGTAACCTGGAATAAATCGTCCAGTTTAATTCCCTCAGATATAATTTCATGGGCTATTAGATTAAACTCATTTTCTTATTTTACTATAGATTTATCATCTACCATTTGGTATTTAAAATACTGACTAACAGCATATTTCTTCAAGCCTACCTCCTCTATTTTGTATTTCTTTTTCAGGGAAGTCCATATTTCGACAGAGGTTGAAAGATCACAGAACACATTATAGAGTTGATTGAATAGTGCACTAAGGATGTAATTTTTGTAGAGATAATCATCATCATCCCACTTCTGACAGACAGCGGATGATTCAGGTTCGTTCAGATCCTTTGGCCTTTCATGTTTGATAACATAGGCTACATGAAGGTCGTGAGGTAGAAGAACATCTTTTGCCTCGTCTCTTATAATGTTGTCCATCAAAAGTATGTGGACGAATTGATTTGCTGTCGACCGGAGCACTTACCACGAGGGCCATTTATCTCAAAATTGTTAAAAACAATACAGTAAATAGACAACAGCAATAGAATTGGAACTTCACACCTGATGATTAGAGTTCAACTATATATATAAAAAAAACTTATAGTTTGCCGTTGGGATGAGGCATAGACGTCGTCGCTCTCTTTGAGATAGTTTGGCCCCCTCGGACAATTTTGACCGGTGTAGAGGCTTCCAGTGCGCTACCCTCAGGATACAACACCCAACAATTGACCTTTCCGGCGTGCATAGACCGAATAGACCCCAGAATTACCAATAGAACCACACCGTCGATTGCCCAAGATCATATGAAAATTTGAAGAAACAGATTAGGATTTTTCGTCTGTCTTTTCCTAACTGAAAGAATGGCCATTTTATAAAACAATGAATGACTGTTTAAGAAACGGATATGCTTATTAAAGCAAAAACTGACGCCTGTTGGAATGTGCCCGTTCGAGTTCAGGCACGTTTCACACAATGGAAACTGCCATAAGATTAGGAGGCCACATCCAATGATCACGTAAAAAACCAACGGTAAAAAATCATTGTAAGATTTAGCAAAACTTGGCTCATCAAGACTCTAATCAAACAAGCCCACCGGGCCGAAAGCACCCCCCCTTGCGCACGAGTATACGTGGGTGTGCACGTGCGTACACGCCCTGTTAAAGAATTCTGGATCAGTTTTCCCACCGGTTGCACCCCCCCTACGCACGCATACGGGCTTGTGCATAGTAATGCACTATACAAAAGGGATTCTATATAAACACATTTTTGTTCCCATTCCTATTCGATATGGGGACAAATATTTGCCTTTGAAAAAACTCCTACCAAAAATACAAGTTAACAAAAATATTGTAATTTTTGAAATACCTTTAACACTTGGTTATTCCCACATGCATTGGTACACAAGGACTCCATAATTCTACAGTTTATATTAACTAAAACAATGTTCACTTTATAACCAGGACATGTGCCCCAAGTATTTCACAGGGGTGTGATCCAGTGTTGGGGGCGCTGGGGAATTGTAATCACAAAGTCTAATCAAATAAGTGAACAACAAATGCAATCCAACCACACATAGAACACACGAATTTTACATAGAAAAATCCCTTGCGAGAAAAAACCTCGGCATAAAGCGACGCCAAAATCCACGGTGAAAACAAATTATAAGATATGTGATCACATGCATGTAATAAACCTTTTCTCGTCAACAAATTCCCTTCTAAACCCTAGCTCTCTTTAGAACAAGCCTTAATCACATAACCTTAAACCCTAATCCCCATACATCCATATATATAGTGTTACAAAATAAAAAATAAATCCCACAATTATGCAAAACTACACGCATCGTTGATCTAAGCATTGATCGATCGAGTGCCATCAACTGAATGGTCGATTCAATCGATCGAATATGGCCAAAATTATCTAGTGAATAAATTAGGAAAATTGAAGAATTTTAATCAATCAACCAAGGTGGTCGATGGATCAAGGACCCTTGAATCAGTATAGATTAAAGGCACCCAAATTTCAACACAAAGTTAGTTCATCAAATAAATTTATTAAATGCAAGCTCCATAGTTAAAAGACACAACACTTGTTATTTGACCATTTACCTTTTAACATTTTTCCTGCTAAAAGCATTCCTCCTCTATAAATGACCGTGAAAACAAAATAAAGATAAGGAAATCTCTTTCCTCTATATTCATTTCAGATTTGCCACTCTGTCAATTCCAAGTTTTTGTTTTACCATATTCATAACACCCTCTGTGGTAAGTTTAAGAAGGAAATTAATCTAATTTTCTTTTCTTTTTTCTTTTTTTCAAAATGGAGTAAATCCGCAGTTACAAAGGACAGATTATTAGATTGTCGCAAGGATTTTGTAGGGGTTTTTTACTTCCATACTTTGGTTTCTTTCTATCAAAACAAGCTACACCGGGCCCAGTCATGATAGTGTTAGACAGCCAATGTAAGACTATGATGTTGATAAGAACATCATAGCCCACACATGGGGGCCACGTGACACAGGTGTGGGGATGGCAAGATGACCAATCCTTTTGATTTCATGCACATGTGAATGTGAGGGTAGAGTAGGATTTGGATGGCTACTCTCGCGAGTAGCTATTGCACCTCCCATAAAAAGGCACAGAAGCTTGAGCGGCAAAAGGCCGTGTTTGGGAACTTGAACCTTAAGAAGTACTTGCCTGGCCATGGAATTGTTCAACGCCCATATATCTATTTAAACCATCCGATCCTCTCATTGGGTTGAACTGAATTCCACTCATTCTCTAACATTATTCAATCTTTTTCAAGTGTTCAAACTGCATGCCCTTCAAATCTTAGTGAAGCTTAGTGATATGAGGGTATGACACTTGGAAGAATGGTTATTTTTTGCATTGCATGGTTTGTTATTAGATTTTAATTGGATTGAATTTAGTTTGGGTTTGGTGATGACAATTCTTGGATCTTGTTTTGGTTGTAGATCTTGAATTGG
Source organism: Liriodendron chinense (assembly GCA_003013855.2). Taxonomy (NCBI): domain Eukaryota; kingdom Viridiplantae; phylum Streptophyta; class Magnoliopsida; order Magnoliales; family Magnoliaceae; genus Liriodendron; species Liriodendron chinense. The sequence goes on from PVNU02003263.1 coordinate 1,928,659, forward strand.
ATGCAAAATAAGCTCAATGGGAGGCATGGGGACAAGAAATGGACGGTTGGATCGAGCAATCGTAAGTGTTCTTTTTCTTCTTTATTTTTTTGGTTGGGTTTTGGGTTTTGTTGGTAATCTTGAATGGATTTAAGTGTTCTTCTTCTTTTTCTTTTTCTTTTTTTTGTTTGGATTTTGGGTTTTGAATGGATTTTGATTTGATTGGTTTTAGTGAAAGAGATTGGTGGTTTGGGTTATGGGTCTTCTTTTTTCTTTTCTTCTAAGTTCAAGTTTTTGAAGGGTAATTGCTTTCCAGATGTGGATAGAAGAGGAGTTTTATGGGCTTTTCATTTTGAAATGCTTTTGTATGAAAAAGAAAAAGAAAAGATTTTGATGTGTTTTACTGAGCTGGGCCAGATTTGGTTTTGAGCATCTTTGATGAAAAATGGTGTTTTGGTTTATGGGTATTTCTTTAGGAACTGGCTAATAAAATGGTGTTTTGGTTTATGGGTATTTCTTTAGGAACTGGCTAATAAAATGGTGTTTTGGTTTATGGGTATTTCTTTAGGAACTGGCTAAAGATTATTAGCTTTAACAATCCACACATCTCTCTCTCTCTCTCTCTCTCTCTCTCTCTCATGTTAGTTTAGCACCATTCAAAAATGTTAGTGACTCGTCCTCCTCACTTGTGGCACTGATGTACAGTTATCCAGACCATCCAATTTGTGGTGTCCCATTGTGGATGGAGCATATCTCTAAAGTCACACTGACCAAACAATCCTAACCATCCAATTAATGGTTTCAAATGATTAGTTAGAAGTAAAATAGTGAGTTCTCCAAATAAATAAATAAATGATGGCCAATACCACTCATTGCATTTTTTTCAATTATGCTTCATCGACAGTTGGTTCACCTATTTGGACAGTCTGGCTCCCTGTATAATTATTCCATGTGTATGATTGACAGCAATTTTTTTTATTTGAAATTATATTGAGGTCCACCTTTCCACCCCACCATGTGGCGATCCAGGCCATTCTCCATAAGGTCCCACTACAGATGGGTCACATGGCAAAAATCTCAATGTAGAAGTAGCCCTATCCTCATTTCAACACATGTACATGGACAATGAGGATCTCTAATTAGTGGAATTTTTGCCTCGTAGGCCATCCATGGTACTGGGAACTACTAGATGAATGGTTTTGGATCAGCTGTGGTGGCACAATTAGAGTGGCCCACAATAAATTCACCATTAATAATGATAATTACGGCAAAAAACACACTTTATGAAAATAATTGTCAGTTTTTATTCAAATAAAATAACAAAACTTTTTACCAATAATTCCGGTATGACGGGGAAAAAGCTATAATATTTAAGAAGTTTCGAGGCAAATGGATCATATTTTACCCATAAAAAGCCTTTTAAGGGCTTTCGATTTTACCTATTTACATTCGTATCGCACGCAACATGTCTTTCGAATCTCTCCTCTCTCTTACACCACACCCACCATCTCTCTGCATTCTACGTCGCACGTTTTTGCAATTGTATAAATTTTTTTCTTTCATACATTGGGACTTCAACTTTTGGATATGGGGTCATTTGCCAACGATACTGCAAGCCATTTATACGATGGGCCTTACCTTAGATGGGGATATCCAAAAAATAAAATCTCTTAAATTAGAATATTTCAACCCTTCCATCATTGGACTTTTTTTTTTTTTTGGTGTGTGTGTAACCATGGATGGTCCCATAATCTTTGAATGATCAATATGTTGGAATATTTTGATCTGTTTTATACATATAAATTGTTTGGGTCATTGAAAGACCTAGATCCAACTATGTATTTTATTGCAATTGTAACATATCCGGTGTATTTCTATTGAAATACAACATACAATGATATGCTTCGAAGAAAATGAATATTTATGTTTCTAATTTCCTCTTTATTATTTAATTTGTGCCATTGTAGGCCATCCCATGCGAGAACCTATCAAAGAAGAATTCAGCGATTGGCCACACGGATTGTTGGCGATCGGAACTTTCGGAAATAACCAATTAAAGGAGGATTCAGAGAGAAACGGTTCGTCAGAAAATTCACATTCATCACGAGATTTATCGGATTTTACAGAGGAGGAAGTGGGCAAATTGCAAAAAGAACTAATAAAGCTATTAGCACTTAAGCCAGTTCCTAATTCCCCTGAATTGGTAGAAAGAGAAACAGCTAATCTTCCATTAGATAGGTTCCTAAATTGCCCATCAAGCTTGGATATCGAACGGACGATCCGCGAAAGATTTTGCAATGATTTGGACGGTGAGGATGGCAAGGATCTTTTGAGAAGTACTAGTGTCATTTTGAGCAAAGGCAAAGAAGTGTGCGTAGATGATAAGAACACAATTCGGCAAAAATCCATTTCTTTTCTTCTTAAGAAGATATTTGTTTGTCATGGTGGTTTCACTCCAACTCCAAGCTTAAGAGATTCAATTCCAGAGTCTAGAATGGAGAAGGTATGGATATGCACATACATACATAGACACACACGATATATATATATATATATATATATATATATATATATATATATATATAGAGAGAGAGAGAGAGAGAGAGAGAGAGAGAGATGGAGATGCTCACACGCAACTAGTTGTACGTCCAATTAGTTGGCATGTGGGGGCCGCTATGGTGTTTGTATGATATTTTGTGTCATCGTGACGGGATAATCTTAATGGACAGGCAAGATATATATATATATATATATATATATATATATATATATATATATATATATATGTGGGAGCTTCCCATGAAGTCTTTGTGGGCCCCACTGTGATCTATGTCGGACAACCACACTGGACATTTAGTGGGTCCATTCTAGTTTATGGGATATTAAAAAATCAGCCATGTCTACAACTCATGTGGACCATACCATCTGAAACCATGTGAAATTGTGCCAAAAACGTCTAAAACGACTAGGTGGGGCTCACCTGAGATTTTGATACGGCTGAAACTTAATATGACCCCTCATCCAAGTGGTTCACACACAATGGATGGTCTGGATTTATGAAAGACATCTCATTTGGCCCTATAAACGATCATGAAGGTTTCAATTTCAATGGGTGGGTATCTACTCTCAACTATTGTCTGTGGTGTGGTCCACTTAAGTCATTGATTGGTCTGATTTTTAATAATGGAGCGTACAATAGAAGGTTTCATTTGATGCATGGTGTGGATGTCCAACATAGATCACGGTGGGCCGCTAGAGCTCAACCTCATGGAAAGCTTCATGAGTTCGACCTCACCGTACCTTTTCCCCGAGATATGCTGGGAAATCCATGCTCTTGCCATTGAGAAGGTGATTGGCAAAGAACATGCCAATGTAGAATGGATGTGCTAGATCCAAGCCATTCATCGGGTGGGACATCTTATGAACATGTCCTGGTGCAACAAAAAAAAAAAAAAAACAATGTGACCCACCATCCATTCATCAGATTGGACCACATCAGTACGAGAAAAATGGACTCCAAGAAAATTATCAATGGTCTATATTCAACATACAAGTATGGTCCACCTGATGAGTGAACCAGCCTGCCCTGTTCATGGTGGGCCCACCTGACACATCCACATGCCATGTTCGCACGAATCCTGTTGTTTATCTTTGTCTATTTCATCTTCATCCACAGCTTTTGAGGAAAATACTTCACAAGAAGATACAAAACAGTACCGGTGCAACATCAACGGCTAAGAAATACTTAGTGCACAAACGTACGACCAAGACGAAGGACGTAGAGAATCCAACGGATGAGAAAGAAAGCGATGGATGTAAATGGGTCAAGACGGATTCCGAATGTACGGCATCATTTATTTTTGCACCATGCATACATGCAAATTGCAATTGCATGCACCATGCAAAACACGTATAAATACAACATTCATGGAAACCCATGTGCATGATGGATGCATGCATGCATGCAAATTAAAATATCATGCATTCGCACGTGCACACGTGTGAAGATATGACTCTAAAACGTGTGTACTGATGAGATCTTTTCTTCTTCTTCTGCAGTCATAGTTCTAGAGATGTGATCTGATCTCTCCATTTTCACTAGATCCGGTAAGCTTACACACTTTTCACATGTTCTAATTCCAAACACGTGTGAATCCCTGCCAGGCACACGTGCAAACATGATGCGTGATATATGAGTTTTCCATCCATCTGGTTGGAAATAATGTTTATATCTTCTGCCTCAAAACTCAGGTTCCTCAGGTGGGCCATAATATATTCAAATTGATGGTTAAAACAATTATTTCTAGCCATCCATTTGTTTTTTGTTATGTGGCCCACATGAGGTGTAAAATAGCTTGATTTTTAGGCCACAATATCTAAATAGTGTTAGGGCTGTTAACGGGCTGGGCCTGATGAGTTGGGCCTATTCAACATTTTGATTGGTGTAGCCCACCTGACGGAAATATATGATCATTTGGCTCAAAATTCAGGCCTGTTTGGATCCTCAGGTGAGCCATGGTAAATAAAGTGAACCGACGGTTAAATGATTATTTCTAGCCATCCATTTGTTCTGTATGATCTGGCCCACCTGAGGTGTGCAATGGTCTGATTTTTAGCCCAGAAGATCTAAACAGAGTAACCAACCTGATGGAAAGATCTGATCTAAACAGTCTTAGACATATTTTTAAAAAGAAAAATATGATGAATTGCATGTATTTCATTTATCTATATTTTTTTTTAAAAGAAATGCTAACTTAATTATATTTTTTTTTCAGATATTGAATATTATATAATTCAAGTATCCAGATCAGAGCCGTTCAAATTTCAAAGGCCACCACGAACATTAAATCCGAGGTGTCCGATACAAGATCGATTCAAAGCTATGATCTCAAAGTGAAATAGTTCTGAAGCGGGGAAATGCAGGAAGAGTTTGGAAGTTATGATCAGAGGGTGGAGAAAATGTCCTCTTGAGAATCTGGACCGTCCATCTAGCGATCCCAATCAACCGCGGATGCCCCACAATGTCACAATCCTGGCTGTTCGATTTTTGGCCTTGAAGCAGACACTAGACATGAAATGGCTCAACTGTCCACATTCGAATCAGAAAAAAAGTATACCAAATGGATGGCTATGATTCTTTAACTAACGTCGTCAACCATCCTTAGGTACCAAATGGATAGATGGATGGTCGTGATTCACTGGCCCTAAGCTGTACGTGAGAACTCGGTAGTGTATGTGTCTTATATATTTTCTTAGTGTTCAAATACACAGAAATTATATCTTTACAAGGCAAAATCAACGGACTCGATTCATGTTCTTTGAATAATAATAATAATAATAATATTATTATTATTATTATTATTATTATTATTATTACTATTGTAATACCCCATGTATAAAGTGTGGACTGCACCTTTGATTTGTCCAGCAGATGAGGTCCATTTGCTTGGACAATCCATATGTGACCAACGTGATTGCACGGATGGATGATCTGGGCCGTCCAAATGGTGGGCCATTTTCTGGATGGGTAGCCATGTGAATGCTTCATTGTTCGGAGAATAGTAACTGCCAAATTTGATGGCCTTCAATGGACCGTTTAAAACAGAAATGATTAACGGCCCACGTTTAATGTGGAGAATGAGATGGTCAGGAATTGGATTTGCCCTTTTAGTATGATTTTTCATAGAGTAGCCAACCGATGGCCCGTCCCATCAGATGGACAGTTGGGATCATCCGAAGCAACGTCCACGATCATGGACCCTCAAGTGTATCCCATGACCGTCTGATATTGCAATGCTTATGGATACATCAGTTCTGTGTGCATCGATGGGCTGTGATGGTCCATTGGCTTTCATGCCTGGGCCATGATGGGCTGGGCCTAGAACGAATCTCAGGCCTATAAAGTAAGTGGGCTGATGATAATCGTCGATGCCTGGCTGGGTCTTGGACGCAAATTTCCTACAACACTGGTTGTACGGATCCCATGCAGCAAAAAGCTCTGTGGGACCCACCTTGATATCTGCACGACAATCCACTCCGTCCATCAGTTTCACCAACTCATGGTAGGTCCTGAACCCAAAATCAGGTAAATGCTAAAGTCTAGTGACCACATGAAAGAGTGAGGATGGGATGCTACCGTCAAAGACTTCCTTGGGCCCACCGTGATATTTCTACACCATCCAACCTGTTCATAAGGTGAGTCTCACCAGAATGAAGGGGAAAACGAATATCCACCTCATCGAGAACTTCGGTGGATGGGATATAAACATCATGATGGGCTCACGAAAGTCTCAATGGTTGGCGTCCCCCTTCTCCCTGTTTCGTGTGGTGTGGTCCACTTCATTTTTGGATCTGGCTGATTTGTGGGCTCACATCCTAACATGAGCCGATGAAACTAATTGAAGGACTGGATGTCACAAAGATATTGGGGTGGACCCCACAGATCTTTCTCTTGCAGGGGCTCCAACAATGAGTGTTGTTGGAAATTCGGGTCAGGTTGGTCCACTATATGAATTTTTCAGATGGGCTCAGCCTATTTTGTGGGCCCAATAATTCATTTGGGCCTCACTTTGGCCCCACAGGATTCTATACATATGGTCCATGATATTATGCTGATTGGAAGATTCAAAATCATTGATTTGATAGGGCCCTGCAGTGGATGAAGGATGGACGAGGATGGCTGTGGTCAGCTTGTCATCTGATTTGAAGTAGGAGGTCGTGGGTACTCCTCAGGCTGTAATATCAACGGTTTGGATCCCAAAGCACTAGCCCACTGGGCCCATCATATCAATGGTTTGGATCCCATGGTCCCCAAATAAATGGAATCATACGCTTCCATGAGTTATACATTTGGACTCTTATGTTTCCTCTCTTCTTTATCCTAGGAACTGTTTAGGATCCATCCAACGATCAAGCTCATAAATTTAGGTAAAAAACAAAGCACAATTTTTATTTTTTTTTTTCAGTCATGCAACGCACCCACCTAGTCAATCAGGCAACACACCCGTGGATTTTCACCACTGATGGGTTTTGAAACCAAGACCCCCTGTTGAAACTCTGCAGAGTCTACCAACAAGGCAAGGCTCTGAACCTCATCGCAGTCCATTATCATCCAGGTCTCATGTGTCTATTTCTTTGTGCATGTGGGGCCCACTTGATCAACAGATAGATTTGGAACATTCAAGTAAAACAAAAAAGGGAATTTATCAATTTTTGGTCTGGACCAAGTCGGGTTGGATCTAGGCCCAGCCAATTTTTGAGGCTCGGTATTACGCTGGGCTAGACCGTGGACCTTAAGTAGCCAGGGCCTATTCCAATGGCATGACCCACCTAATGAGCAGATCAGCTTAAAAAAATTTTCAGGTGATCTTCACTGTAGGGTCTACCAGTTTAACGGTATTGATGTCCTTTACAAGTGACATGCTGGCAGCAAAAGATGGTATGGTGCCAAGCTGTCTTATTTGAATGGTTGGCTAGCTGGACCACAAAAACCCATGTGACCCCCAGCTGTTCATGTCCCCCAAACAGTTCTATATTCAACCAGACCAAGTAAGTCCACCAGCTCCAATCCCAACTAGTCCTATTACCCACCTGCCTCGGCTCTAATGCCCTAGTCTTGGCCTTAACCAGGTTAAATAGGCATTAGCTAGCCCTTGGGTCTACTTTTGAAAAACGAGTTTTTATCTGGGATCTGACTCATAGGTCAAGTCTGGGCCCATAGGGCAGGCCACCTGGTCCATTACCACCCTGGCCTGACTGTACCGATATGACTGCAACTTGTGATGGTGCAGGGTTGTTTGTGGGGCCCACTTGATGTGTGTACATCAGATTTAGCCAATGCATTCCATCATAGCGTGCGCCATGTAAAGCCCAAAATTGCACCGATTCTAAACTCAAGTGGGCCATGCTGTACAACGTCTAAACTCACTCGGTGTAGCCCCACTTGAGACTTGAGATTGCTTTTTTTTTCTTGGTGGGGTTTGTTTGGTTCATGGTATTTGTGGTGCATTTCAATTATGATTACATTCTACAGTGTTGTAGTATTTTGACCCAAAGAGAAAGAATCCAGGATCCTCTGTTGAAACCGAGCAGAGAACCTCTGCTTCTGTTGGTCTGATTGGTCCAGCTCATCCTGACTGTTTCAGAGCAGCTCAGCTCTGACACAGTCAGGCTGACCTGGACCAATCAGAGAAGTGACTAGCAGGGTTTCTCTGCTAAGTTTCGACAGAGGATCCAGTCTCAAAGAGAAATCCTGTGTTTGGATAACAATGATTATAGTGTACAAGCCTTAATTCAACAAGAAAAATATACTTAAAACCATGTTTGGATAAGAGATTTTCATCTTAGCCCTTATTGATTTTTCTTTTTTGCACTAGAAATGCATGGTAAATGGGTTATTATTACTCCCTATGCATGTTTGATTTTTGTGAATATTTCGATCAATCCAAAAAGTACTGAATTAAATTTGTAAGCCCCACCATGATGTATGTGAGATATCCACATTGTTTTAATGGAACATCTTAGGGTAAAGCTTAAAAATGAGGAGATCCAAAGCTTAAGTGGCCCACACCACAAAAAGCAGTGGCCCTAAAACTTTTATCACTGAATTTTTTTCTCCCTACACTAAGAAGGTTGTTTATTTGTCAATTAACTTGTTCATAAGGTCACATGAACAATGGTGTTGGGAAACCTGCGAAAGCAAAAATCAAACAAAGGCAATCACACAACGACAACAATCAAGCAAATCAACACACACAAGAATGTAATTCAAATTTTTACTTTGAAAAACCCTTGAGGAAAAAAATCAGCGGTAATAAGCGATCACTATGAAATCAAAACTTACAAGAGAATGAGGAAAACTTACCCGGATCCAAGCCTCACAAGAGAAACCCAAGCTAACCCTAGCTTTTTCTCTCACCCTAGAACTCTCTCAACCCTTGAACATATCTAAGACTCCTTGTGTTACCCTAATCACACATTACACCCCTTTAAATAGTATAAAATTAGAATTAAAAATAAATTCGCACAAACAGACCTATACAGGTCGTCATCGGGTGCCCAACCCGATCCCATCGGGCAACCAACAATGGTCACATCTGTCCAGAAAGTTCACAGTTCCTGTTCGGAAAATTTTGGGCACCCGACCAAACCTCGTCGAGCAACCAACGATCCCAAAACATCGAATTGAATAGTGTCCAACAAGATTCCAAAAGCCTCATCCTAGTAGTTTCGGGCATCCGATCACATCTCGTCGGTCGTCCAAAACCCCCTCGATGTCAAAGATTGAAGATAACCTAAACACATGGATAAGGGGAAAACATAAATATCAGTTTGATCCAAAACTTTTGGGGCCCTCAAAATGTTTTTAACAGTGGGTCATCAATTCCACTACTTCCTACGATGTGCTCTTCTTGAGTGCTAAATCTACCTCATTTTCGGGCTCATGCCGTAAAATCAACTAGCAGAATGGATGGACGGCGTGGATAGCCAATATACATTATAGTGGGCCTCACATGAAATTCACATTCCACCTTTTGTTACCTCTACCTTGAAAATGATGCTGGAATTACAGTAGAAAATTAATAATACTTATTTCCAAGTATTTGCCATAGTGAATTAGAAACCAAATAGCCCCCTAATATGTTGTATATTTGTAATCATTATAAATTCCAATTCCTTTATCCTAAAGGTTGTTTGGTTTTACAATAACAATGGTAGATAGATGTAAATGATTAATGATTATTTACTCTTGTAATTGTGTGGTGGCATCACTTAGGTTTGAGCTAATGATAATTTTATTATGTCATTTGTTTCACCTAGAAATTATGATAAATTTGGTGGTTTTATAATATGAAATTGTAATGATTACAATTACTTTATATCCTTCTTTTACAAGTGCATTTGACCCTCGATTTACAAGCTACAAATCTTGTTTAGACAATCACTAAAAAATGATAATAATGGCTCATTTATTTTGTTTTTCGTAAGAAACTGGAAAATCGAATAGTCTTAAGACATCTGTATTTGACCACATAATAAGTCATCGGAATACTAGCTTAAACAAATATTGTATTAATATAAAGATGGATATAATGCATTAGAATAGCAGCTGAAAATGCCATGGGAAACATGCACACAACTTTTTCTTTTACACTGGATCATTAGTTTAGGTGAAATAGAGTGTGTTATGGACTTAGATTGTTAAGCACAATTAAACTAGTCACCAATAGTCAAATGAAATTTCAAATCTATGGTCAGCTAAAAACTATACAATCACCCGTGGGTTCAAAAATCACAAAATCTCCTACTCACATGACTCTTGTGGTTGATCTTCACTATAGATTTTGGGTAAGAACCTCGGTTGTGAAAAAAGAAAGGGTTAAATACCATTTTCTACTCGCACAATGTGTGATCTTTACTTCGTAGAATTTTACGATTTTTTTTTTTTTTGAATTTGACGAAGCTTCAACAGTACTATATTAAGCCATATTTCGCAAGGTATCAGGGATTCTAGGTAGGCAAAAGAAAAGGTAAAACGAGAAGAGTAGAAGATATAGAAGTATGTAAATTAGTGCCTGTGCGTGAATGTTGTGGATGTCCTTGAAATATGTGGAGTGTAATATGGATTGATTCAAGATGTGAGAAGGAAAAACAAAACCCGACACCCTTTTCTGACAAAAGAGATGGTCGAATGCATCCAATTTCAACCCTACCCTTTAACTTTCACGACTTCTTTTGCCTTAATTATTAACACTCTCTAGTTGGGTAGAGTGATAGTATAGTTAGGCATCTTACGAACTTGGTGGGTGATGGAGCAAGCTTTGGTACATGTGGTTGCCACTTGGCGGACAATGCAGAGACATTGGCTTGCCTTGAGCCACACCTTAGTCGACTCGAAATGACCCACACACTCCAGCCAACTCAAAATGATCTCGATAACCCTCTACCTCTCTCAAGGACCCTTTCAACTTGACTTTTGTGAATTTCATGTACTATTGGAGTATGGCAGATGTGATTTGATGATTATGGCAGATGTGATTTGATTATTCATAAGTCATGGACGCCTTAGACAATCGATCTAGATCTGATTTGAAAGGTCGTGGGCCTACCAATCCCACCCATTAATCGTCGGGTCATGTCGATGATCCTTTTTAATTGGCCCGTCTAGGGACTTAAGGACTTTTAGGCCCAACAAAGATGGTTTTAGTGGAACAATGCACCTTTGAACTCTGAAAGGATTTTGGTAATATGGTTAAAATAAAAAATTTTGGCCTTTTAGTCTATCCATCTAATCCATCATCTGTTTCTAGAGGTGGGCATCCAATCGAGTTGGACCAAGTTTGGGCTGAACCGGTTCGATTTTGGAAAAGGTCTAACTCTCCTAGTTTCCTTCCATTTTGAATTCACAAATTTAACCCACATGTCTACACCCAGCCCGAGTTGAGTTGGGTTCGAATCGAGTTGAGTTCATTCGAGTCGGCCGGACTCGATTTGGTTGGAGTTTGGATTGAGCGACATGTACTTGATTCGGATCGACATAGTCATTTGGTTTGGATCAAATCGAGTCTGAACTGAGTCGGACAAGTCAAGTTACTGAGTTAACTCAACTCGTGCCCAACTCTAGTGTTTTTTAAACCTACTTGGGACACACCTAGGGCTGTAAATGGGTCAGCAAACCCAATGGGGTACCTGGACCCAACCCATTTGTTAAATGGTACGGGTCTGGCTCCAAAAACAGAACCAGTTGCTAAACGTGTCTAGGTCTAGTTTCCTTTATATTAGGCCTGACCCGACCCGACCCGACCCGACCCGAAGCCATTTAGTAAGTGGGCGGGTTTGGCCTATGTTTCAAGGGACTCATCTAGCTTAGACCTATCCTGACCCGATTTTAAGCCTTGTAAAATGCTTGCATACTTGATTCAGACGCAGACCCATTAGACCCAACCCATTTATAAATGGATTTGGGTGGATCTCCCTCTACCAAATCCGGACCCATTTATAAATGGGTCTAATGGGTTGATTCAGACTCGACCTAGACCTGCCCATTTAGTAAAAGGATCTACGTCTAAAATTTAGACCCAAACTCATTTAGTAAATGGGCGGGTTTGGTTTTGGCTAAACCCGCCTCGAACCCAACCATTTACAGCCCTACGCACCATATCAACTCGTATGGTAGTAGGACGATTGCCAAACTATATGGATACTTTTTATTAAAGCTTAGCTGAAATTAGTTTTAGTTTCATTTTTATGTGAAGTGCCTACAGCCAGGTGAATTATACAACCCAAATACGCCCTAAGTAAATATCATGCACATGAAAAGAAAAACTAAAAAAAAAAAAGAAAAGAAAAAAGAAAAAGAAAAGAAAAAAAAAGAAAAAGACGTGCTTCTTATCGAATTCGAATCGCCATTTGGCAGTCTCTGGCTCTTTGCCTTGACTTTGCCGTCTGTCATTTCGGCTCTGATTTTCAGCTGACTGCGATTATTAATATGTGAATTATCCACAGTAGGGCCCACCTTACGAATGATTTAGATCTCCTCCACGTGCGAGAAGTTGGACTGTCTTGAACCACGTCGCCATTGCCATGTACGTGGCCAGCGCTTCCTGAACGAGAAATCATATGATAAACGTCGCTTGCATCCTTGTATAGTACACACGCTTTTTCAATTATTACAAGTGAGGCCCATGATTAGGTAATCCAGACCATGTATATTGAGGCCCACCTTATATGGATGATTCCATGAAAATATCCAAGAATTCCTCCTAGCGATTTGACTACCTTCTTTAGTAAAATGTGGATCTTTGTCTTAATTCTCGTAGTCACTGCATTACAAACATCTCATGATTAATATTGTCCTTTAAATGATAATAAATAGTCCATACGTTCTGGTAAACGACGTTTAACGGTCTGGATTAACGAAACGTGTGCCTTATTTGTCATAATTGAAGATCAGTGTGTACTTTGCAACGATGCATGCAACGTGTACCATTTTGTTCCTCTTTCTGCTCCGTGAGCGAGACGTCAAGCGAATTTCCACAGTGTTGACCCGGCGTAAGCGGTCTCGGTATTCTCTACAAACCTTTTGTAGGAAGAGCGTGCCCCACCCTAGCTATATAGGCCCACCGTAATGTTTATGTGAAATCTGATCCGTTCATCAGTTTCTAAACATCATGGTAGAACCTGATGCCATTAATCAGGATAATCTAGAACTCAGGTGGGCCATATTACAGGGAGAAGTCGGGATGGGACTCCCACCATAGCAATCTTCTGGGGTCCAATGTGCGGTTCATATGCCACGAAACCCGTTTGTCAGTTGAAGTCAACCAGAACGAAGAGAGATCCTAAAAATCGGCGTGATCCAAAACTCAGGGTGGGCCCCACAATGTGATTTTAGAGATAATCTCGCATTGTTCCTCTGCTGTGAACTCGAGTTTTGGAGCATCTGATATTTTCTATGGACGGTGAAAATGATGTGAAGAAACTAATGGACGGAATGGATTTCACACGCACTTCAGAGTGACCAAGCTCTTGCGCCCCCCCCCCCCCCCCCCAAAAGGAGTTTTCAACGATAGGCGTTCAATCCCCACTGTTTTCTTGTGATGTGGTTCACTTGAGCTTTGGATCTTCGTCATTTTTGAGAACATGTCCCTAAGATGATAAAGAAAACGGATGGACGGCATGGATAAAAGGTATACATCATGGTGGGGCCCACAGAGCTTTTCAGACGGGATCACCACCGAATTTCGAGTTCAAGTAAACTGAAGCCACGTGATCTGGACCGTCGAGTTTGTCCCATCAAACTGCAAGTATGATCATGCCTCCGATCATGGGCTGGGGCCCACTCAGGCAAACAATCCTGATCCCACTACTGAACTTGGACGGCACGTGCGACTACGAGCGTATGATAGCAATATGCCATGGGCTAGAATTCTGTGTTAGTTTTGACTCTTACGCCATTTTAATAATGGTGGTGACTCTTAAAACGTACACATGGCATAGTTGTAAGGCAATCCGGACCATCCAAATCACCGAACCAACTGTGGATGGGCCATAATCGAAAACTTTCACTGAGAAGATGACATCATCCATCTCAATTTCCCCTCTCGAATTTGGACAACTCAATGTTTTATATATAACCATCCATTTGATAGAACATTAAATGGATGGTTAGGATTTCTTTAACTTGTGTAAAATGACTCAAGCGCCATGCACGTGAGCATTTAAGGGCCTGATTGCGTGGCACAATGCGCCATCATGGCGCACGTTAGTTCTGCCTCGTCCTAAGAAACGACAGACGGGACTCTTGTAAATTATGCAAAATGACCAAAATAGCCTTGAGGCTTGATAATTCTACACGGAATGCGTGGGAAAAAAACGTGTGAGATATGAGATCTTTCCGTCACGGTATGGTCACTACCATGCGTACGAGGCTGCACGTGGGGCCGGATCGAGACTGCATCTGGAATCCAAACCGTCAATCTGGTGCATCTCCTTATGGGACCCACCTAATGAACGGTCTGAATGGAATATGAATAACAAGGAGGACCCCACATTACATCTGGCAGTTCATATGGTAGGCGTCAGCCTGACTGAGTTATGGATCAAGGTTTATTCAGGGATCTACTTCTAAGATCCAGGGGTTCAACTAATGGACGGGTTGGATGGCACTAACGCATCACGATGGGCCCCACAGCAGTCCATCGAGTGGGCTAATTTCCCATGGTTTGTCTTGCATGTTTCGTCGTGATCCTTGCATCATGGGCCACCCATCACATCAGGCCCACCTACTCCATTCAACGACGGTGGGGACATTTCCATCACTTTCCATCCACGAGTGGGACCCACCGTTGACTCTGCAGAATACAACTTTTCATTACTCCTGCGAGCTACCTACCATTTTTTTCGGACGAATCCTGGGAGCGGATTATGCGTGACCCGGGTAACACGTTACTGGGTGTTTCTCCGACCGTGGGACCCACCTTGATGAACTTTTTGTATATCGCCGCCGTCCATCAGTTTTTACATATCATTTTGGGGAATCTTTTTTAAAAATGAAGGAGATCCAGATCTCAAGTTGACCACACAGTTGGGATTGAATGCCCATCATTAAAAACTTCTCGAGGAGATATGAAGTGATGGATTAAGCTGATATTTGTATTTTCCCTTCATTCATGTCTGTGTGGCCTCATCAAAATGTTAGATGGGAAATAAACGTTATGGTGGGCCCTAGAAAGTTTTTAATGGTGAGCGGTCAATGACCACTGTTACCTGTGGTGTGGTCCACTTTAGATTTGCATCTGCTTAATTTCTGTGGAAAATACCCTAAAATGATATTTAAAAATTGATGAATGGCAGTGGACATACATTAAGGTGGGCCCCATGGTCAGTGGAGCACCCGCTCCTTGAAAGGTTAACGACTAATATGGCCCTTGTGTTTGATCGGTTCACAAAAGCACTCTACTATGTCCAAAAGATATTTTTATAATCTTAGAGCACTGTTTACTTAATTTTTTGTAACATTTTGCTCGTCTATCCATTTTCAAATGGTACAGTAGTTGAATGACATATAAGCTAAAGTCAGTTTCAACTCAATTGAGAGTTTAGGTCATAACAAAGAGATAAAGGGTCTCTCATATAAGTTCAAATCCATTTATTTAAACTGTCCACCCTTTGGATCTCAGGTAGGACCTTATCAGATTATCAAGCAACCCCTTAATGGCCCACAAAAGTACTAACAGTATACATTAATTCTAGTCATAACTCTCTCATTGCACGAAAAAGTCTAACAAAAATTGTCATAACTCCCTCGTTACATGTTTGATTTGGGTGATCTTGTATTTGTTGGAAAGGTAATTGAATGAACTTTCAAATGGCTTTAGGATCACCTCATTTGGACATCATTTGATTGCTCAAAAGTATATCTAAGTCACTGTAGATCGCAAATACTTACTATGTCCCACGAAAACGATCATAACTCCCTTGTTACATGTTCGATCTGGGTGATCTTATACAGTTATACTTGTTGAAAAGTTAACTAAATGAGCTTTCAAATGACTTTGGAATCACTTCATTTGGACACCATTTAATAGATCAACTAGGTCCTAGTCACCGTGGAATGCAGATACTCACTGTGGATTGTCGATGCTGACTTTGTCACATGAAAATGGTCATAACTCCCTCATTACATGTTTGATTTGGGTGATCTTGTACTTATTGAAAGTTAACTGAATAAGCTTTCAAATGACTGTAGAATCACTTCATTTGGACACCATTTAATGGCTCAAAAGTAGGTCCAAATCAATGTGGATTGTAGATACTCACTATGTCCCATGAAAATGAGCATAATTTCCTCATTACATGTCCAATTTTGGTGATCTTATACTTGTTGGAAAAATAATCGAATAAGCTTTCAAATAAATTTAGAATCACTTCATTTAGACATCATTTGATATCTCAAAAGTGGGTCCAAGTCATTATAGATCGTAGATACTCACTGTGGATCGCCGATACTCATTGTGTCCCACGAAAACGGTCATAACTTCCCTTGTTACATGTTTGATTTGGGATGATCTTGTAATGTTAATTGAATGAGCTTATAAATAACTTTGGAATCACTTCATTTGGACACCATTTGATAGCTCAAGAGTGGGTCCAAGTCAGTGTGGATTGTAAATACTTATTGTGTCCCTAAGAAAACGATCATAACTCCCTCGTTACATGTCCGATTAGGGTGATCTTGTACTTGTTGGAAAGGTAATTGAATAAGCTTTCAAATTACTTTAGAATCACTTCATTTGAACACCATTTGATAGCTCAAAAGTGGGTCTAAGTCACTGTGGATCGCAGATACTCACTTTGGATTGCCGATACTCATTATGTCCCACGAAAACGGTCATAACTCCCTCGTGACATGTCCGATTTGAATGATCTCATGAGCTTTCAAATGTCTTTAGAATCACTTCATTTGGACGCTCTTTGATGGCTTAAAATTGGGTCCAAGTCACTATAGATCACAGATACTCACTTTTTGACTTAGACCCACTTTTGAGCCATCAAATGGTGTTTAAATTAGACATTTTCATATAATGAGGGAGTTATGACCAGAATTAATATAAATTGTTAATACTTTTGTAGGACACCAAGGAGTTGCATGTTAATCCGTTAAGGTTCCACTTAGGATTCGAAGGGTAGCCGGTTTAAATAAACATATCTGATCTTGCATAGGAGGCCATTCCACTCTTTGTTCGGACCCACTTCCTCGATTGGATTGAAACTAATGATTATTTACCTACACATTTTCCAAGAATGAAAATTGATGTTTGCTTTTTGTGCATGCAGATTAAGGAGAGTGTGACTTTTTTATGAGGCCCACTATGATACAAATGGCTTATCCATTCCATCCATCCATTTTGTGAGTTAATTTTAGGGCATTCACCCAAAATTGAAGTAAATCCAAAGCTCATGTGGGCCACGCCACGCAAAATAGTTGATTGAATTCCTACCATTACAAGCCTTTTATGACCTGAATTTTCTATAGTGTGGGCCACTTGAGCTTCAGATCTGCTTAATTTTTGGACTCCTATCCTAAAATGTTTTGATAAAATGGATGGATGGCATGAATATCTCACTGACATCACAATGGGGCCCACAAATGTATGTGGGTCTTTTTTATACCCTTTTTACATGGAGGAGTTATCAATTTTTATCAAACATAAGAAGTAATAAATTACCTACCTACGTGCATTTACGGCTGAGGCAATGAAAACAAACAGGCCCTTAGCTTGCAGGTCACTTAACCACTATACCATCTAAAAGGGATAGAAGGGTAAAATAGTCCAAAAATTCAATGAATAGTACTCCGGGACTTGAAAGATATTGCTCGAAAGCTACAAAGATATCTTTTAGCTATGGTGGAGTACTTTTATTGACCTTGCCAAATGTAAAGGCCATATTTAGTAGTTAACTCCAGTGCTTCTATTAACCTCGTCAAACACGTAAGGGCCATATTAATCGTTAACCCCTCCCCAGAATCTACTCCCAACACCTGTTTTACAAAACAGCTGCGTAGAACACCCAAAACAGCTGCCTAAAACACCCAAACTTGTGTTGCCCACTATCTTGTAGATGTAAAATCCACTCCGTCCATCGGGTTCAATCCTCAATTCTATCACCTGAACCAAACAATCACCTAGATAAACGACTCAAGTGATCCATAGATTCCATACTGAGGTAAAAATAAGGATGGGATACCAACCGTAGATTTGTGTGTGGGGCCACCTTGATATGTATCTTTCATCAAACCAGTTCATCACGTGTAAATAACCAGGATGAAATAACAGTACAAAACTCAAACCTGATACAAATATTAAGTGGGCCAAACTGTGTGAACTTGGATCTTCTAGGAGCAGTTTTACATTGTTACATTAGTGTGGCCCATATTAATATTTTTATGATCTAATATTTCGTATGTACGGTTACAATAGTGGTTCTCATCTGATGGACGGAGTAGATTTAATATAAAATATGGTGGACCCGAAAACGAGGGTGTCTTATGCAGCAGCTGTTTTATAAAACAGGTGTTGTAGTCTGCTCCCGTTTTCTCGCCACAATAAATCTCAGTCGTCCCTTCTCTTTCTTTCGCTAAAGACAGAAAGATGGCATTTCTCGATTCCGTCCATCATCTCCTCCTTCTATCCATCATCTACGTGTACTGCTTCTCTCTCAATCCCACACGCGCGTCCGTGCACGAGTACGCACGTGCGAAGTTCACGAGCAAGGGAAATGCGTTCGTGCTCCACGGCGGCAGCGAGGGCCTCTACGCCTCCTCCCTTCTTCCCTTCTCCACCAGCAATCTCTCCTCCTCGGAGTCCTCCGACTCTTATATACGGTACTCTCGGTGTATATTCCTTTCTCCAGCTTTTTTTCTTTCTTTCTTTTTCAGTGCATGGAGTGTCGTATCTCTGGAAAATGATCAAACTGCAAACGTATTCACCGCAATTGTTTTGTAAACTAGTTGTGTGGGCCCCACCTAGATGTGTTTTTTATGAAATCCATTCGGACCTTCATGTACGGCCTGCCATTTTTGGGCATGGGCGCGAAAATCATGCCAGTCAATGAACCAGGTGGGCATACTGTGGGAACGCTTTAGAGGCCACTTACTCCCCTCCTAAATATTCCTTCTTTTGTGGGCCACCTGAGCCATTGATTGGTCTGGTTTTTCGAGCCATGGTCGAATCAGGGATGGCAGTGCGTGATGGTCGGAGTGGATTTCATCAATATATCGTGTTGGGGCCCACACAGCTCGTTTGCATTATAGTTACATGTAAAAGACTTATTTTTATATCATGACCCGAAAGATCCATGAGGTCGGATCCGCTACAAAGCTCTGTAGATTAAGCTTAGTATACAACTATCTGTGTGGGGCCCACTGTGATGTTTGTATGGCATCCAATCCGTTCATCATGTGCGTCCCGTTGGGTTCTCCTTGGCGCATGAAAATCAGGCAGATTAGAAGATCAAATCGCCCACAACGCAGGGAACGGTTAGGATGGAGATTGCCAGTGTTAAAAACTTATCCGGATTGTCTGTGGGATCCACAGTGTTCTTTTTATTCCCATCCGGAATACCCAGAAGATTGCTCTCCAGAACGACCCAAGAATCTGAAGGTTTTAGACATGATGGTGTGGCCTACCTGAGCTTTAGATTGGCATGATTTTTGGATGCCAGAATTGCATGAGGGGGCACACGTGATGGACGGATTGGATGTCATGCACAGATTACGGTGGGCCCTACAAATTACTTCGTAGGTTAGAGCTTTGTAGTGGATCCAGCTCTGTTTTTCTTATTAATTACTAGAGGTCCGGAACTTTTCTGGTCCATCACGCTTGAGGTCCAGTTGCATGGGCAGCTTGGACAGGTGATCTGGGCCGTTCATCTGGTTGGCACAGCAGTGGATCGGTAACTCTACGGACGTTGTATCCTTCGGTATAATCAAGTGCTGTTAGTGCCGATCGTCGGATGGACCCATGAGCACGGCTGAGGGAAAAGGGAAATGCCTTGTTGATTTATGTTGGTTATGGAGATATGGGACAATGGTTGGATCGGTCAGATCATGCTGCTGGATGCATTTACTGAATCTAGTCCATCCAAATTGCTGGTCACATTGTGGATGATGAAGCATTGCCAAAAAATCACACTCACGGATGATCCTAACGCTTGAAAAGCAGACATTTCCACATTGAATTTGGACTATCAACCAATTTGGCCACTTATGAAATGGATAGGATCCTCCAACCAGTATGCCCCATCTAAAGTGGGATCCATCGTTTGGACAGTCTGGATTGAGTGCACTATACTATATGTAAATGAAAGATGGCCTGGATGGGTGGGCCCACAAGATCTGAGACTCTACCTGATCTTGGAACCTTCACACAAAGTTGAAGATGAATGGTGTATCTTCAGTAGTACGCTTAACCACTACGGGAGTAGAGAGGATCTTGTCACCTCTCTTATTCTACAATTAAAATAGGCCCCACATCATGATCAATGGCTTAGATTGTTCAAAGGCAGGCTAGGTGGAGAAGTATTCTCTCTCCTTTCTCTATGGAATACTCTCATCTATTATAATTGAATGCAATTTTGAATTTAGAATTAAATCTTAAGAGAAAGCATAAGGACAACTCGGAAGGAAACTCATGTGGGATCCACCCACTAGTGGTTGCCCACAAGCCATTCCAACACTAAATGCAACATGTGTAAATTCTTGAAAGTGAACAACAGAAGAGAAATCTCTGACCTTTGGCTACAAAAACTTGTTTGGATGTTTTGGAATTGGACTCAGTCCATATCTTGGAATGAGAAAAAAAAAAAAATTTGAAATTCATGTGTTGCTTTCTATAAAACTGATTTCACCTGTTCGGTGATTATACCGCCCTTTTGAAGTGGGCAGGCGGTGTGCGTCTTGGCAGTGGTTATGGAAATGGGTATGTGAATGTTTTCATTAATGCTAGGTGGTTTTTATTTGCATGCATTGGCCTTCTGATTGAGATGGAATTTTGAACGAAGACTGTTTTTTTAATGAAGCTGAGCAAAAACCCAACTTAGATAACCCGCACCGGGCTTGGGCGAACAGAAAGCATCATGGATGTGCTCCCTACAGATGCGAGTTCGATTCCCCTCCCTGAAATTACCCAATGCAAGTGGTTTGCGGGTGATTATGTGCATCCACAGGGAATAGTCTCGCCTCAAAATGGAGTAGGGACACCCTGATGTCATTAAAATAAAATAAAAATAAAAAAACAACTTAGATATTCATAGTTACCAGGAAACTCATTTCCCCTTGCAAATTCCAACTTTTGCTACTTCCCATTTCTCACATTCGTTTCACACTTTTAGCTAAATACAGCTGTTGTATGCATCTGATTCTCACATCACTTCCCATATCCATCTATTATTCTGGTAACTATGGGACAGTGTTTAATATAGCATTGTTCACCTGCTTATGAGGTAGAAATTATCCAGTGCTCTCAAAGCACTATAAGTAATGGTGTTCCTAGTTGCATTTGTGTACTTGGACTGTCCAATCCATTTATTTACTGTTCATTAGGCCCACCGCACATTTCATGGGCAACCATGCAAACATCACACCAATCTGAAAAATATTAACCATTCAATCAATGGTCTTTTATATGGATAGTCAAGATCATTCACACAAAAATAGCTCCAATCAACCATTTGAGCCATCTATTTTTTAGACAGCACCATGGATTGTGTATGATTCTAAAGAATCACTTTTGTTTGGAGAAAGGATGGCATTAGAAAATAAGTCCAAATCAAGGATGGATTGGATCATCCAATTCGTGTGATTTTTGCATGGTAGCCTGGGAAATGTGTTCTGGGTGTAATGGACAATTCAAGTCATTGATTGGGCTGTGTAACTGAACTTAGGCAACTAAGAGCACTATAACTTATAGTGCTTTGAGTGAACTGGAGCATTTCTCTTTAAGATATATCTCATAACTGGGAACTTCAAATGGTTTTGGAAGGTATGAAGTATAGACTATATAGACCACATACTAGTAGGTGTTTGGGGTGAATTTCTGTATTGGTTTTTAGAGAAGAAAACAAAGAGAGAAAAAAAAAAAAAAAAAAAGGGGTGACTGTCCCATTAACTGAATCATGTAATTCATACAGGAATGGACTCTGTAAGAGTGTATGTCACTTGCCAAGGATGAAATTTTGTCCTCCCCAGTTTTTATTGCAGACATGGCATATGTATCATGATCCAAACCATTCATTCATCATTAATCTTCATTAGTGGGCTACAGATTCACAATACAATAATGAGACACTCTTAATCTGGTGCAAGATGTGTACAAAAATTATTGACTAGATCTGAGCAATCTCTGTAAACCATTTTTAAATGGTTAGAATTTCCTATAACTCGGTTTTCTATCCATGACCAATTTGTGGTTTTCCTTGATGAATGAATGGTTCAAATTGGTATACACTTCCCTCACATAAATATTATTAGTTTGTAAAAGGATAAGCTCTATCCATATGTATCCACACACAAAAGATAATATTCCAAATTCAGGATCAGGATTTTTTTACAGCACGAGAAGCCATCCTAATTGTCGACCAAAATAATTATACAAATCAATATTTACAAACAATAGGAGAACAATTAGATAGAGTAGAAAATACCTCTAATAGGATAGAAAGTAATTAAGTATAAAGGTGTGTTTTTTTTTTTTTTTTGGGGGGAACTTGGGCTTGGGTCAACTTGAACCCAACTGACCCAACCCTGAGTCCAGGTCCGGTTCTCAAGGTCCTCAGGTTGGGTTTGGGATGAAAAACACCAGCTTGATTTGAATTCGGGTTGGATTCGGTTGAGCAAATTCAGGTTGGGATAGGTCAGGTGGGGTTAGGTCAGGTTGGGAATAATCACATGTATTTGGGTTGGGTTAGGCTAGACTATAGAAGACTTGGGGTTGGGCACCTCAGTTTGGAATCCGGGTCGGGTTGGGTCCTCTTGAGGTCAGGTTAGGCTCAGGTTGACCCTCAACCTGACCCAAACCACCAAAGTTGCACTCCTAGTTGACATATCTAACATGTATGTTTGAAAGAAAAAAAATTCTTTGGATGTGGAGATTGCTTGTTGCATCAGCTTACATTCTCGCTTTCTTCCTTTTGACATTGTTCCCATTTCTCTGAAATCAGTTTTGAAAAGATTACATTCAAAAGGACAAAGGAAGCTGCCAAATCTAATAAAGAAACCAACTCTGGGTTGGTTCAAGCCATCATTTTCGAGGTTGAAGATCGAGAGACGATTGGCGGTTCGGCCTATGGCGGTCAAAGGGCCGTTTGCTGCACACGGGATTTGGCCAAATTAGGTGCTTGTACACAAGGAGAAGTAATCTCCCGCCCCTCTACTACCAATCCTCAGTGGCCACAAGTATTTGGTGTCTCTTTCAAGGGAGATGATGTCGTGGCTACTTTGGAATCGAAATATATACAGATCACGAAGAAAGGGATGTATAACCTGTATTTCATTTATTGCGATCCGAAACTCAAAGGACTGGTTATAGAGGGGAAGACTATATGGAAAAACCCAACTGGCTATCTGCCTGGAAGGATGGCCCCACTAATGAATTTTTATGGGTTCATGTCCCTTGCTTTCGTGGTCCTCGCAATCTTCTGGTTCTCTCAGTACCTCCGGTTTTGGAGAGAGGTTCTTCAACTACAGAACTGCATAACTCTAGTGATTGGATTGGGTATGTTCGAAACGACATTGTGGTATTTCGAGTTTGCTCAATTCAATAAAACTGGAGTGCGGCCGATCGGGATTACTATATGGGCAGTGACCTTTGGTACTGTTAAACGGACGGTTTCACGTATGATCATCCTATTAGTTTCGATGGGTTATGGCGTCGTGAGGCCTACATTGGGTGGTCTCACTTCGAAGGTGATTATGCTCGGAGCTACATTCTTTCTGGCATCAGCGGTGCATGAAATGGTCGAGAATGTCGGTGCTATTGATGATGTTTCAGGAAAGAAGAATTTGTTCTTGGTTCTTCCAGTAGCAATCCTCGATACGTTCTTCATTCTCTGGATATTCACTTCCCTCTCCAAAACACTGGAGAAGCTCCAGGTATTCATCCATCTACGTTTTTGTCCTTTTTTCTAAGGGATTCATCCCTTGTAATCCAACCTTGTACATGTCTTCCCAAAAATAAAATCTAGTCCAGTCAGCATGTGGACCCCAGTATTGGAAGCAGGTGGGTGGGTTAGAAAACTTCATCCAAGTTTGTGAGAGCCATTTGTTTTGCGAACTATGGCCCACGCCCACCGGACCAGTGGATCAACCTGATTCTTGGGATGGGGCATCAATGTCATGGTGCCATTCTGATGGATGGGTTGGATCTCAGACCTATCATGCCATGCTGGCACATTTGTGGCTCGTGCATACACATATATGAATGCTAGAACTTGATGCCTGAAATTTCCAATAGAAACTAGTCAATAACATATTGAGTTTTGCATGTGATTGGTAACAGGCAAGAAGAATGGTGGCCAAGTTAGACATATACAGGAAATTCACATATGCATTGGCTGTAGCTGTTATCGTATCAGCAGGTTGCGTTGGTTATGAGGTAATTTTTAATTTCCATTTTAACATAGAGGGGTAAAAGTCAGTACTCTTTCAAAAAAAAAAAAAAAAAAATCTTTGATACTCAGACAGAGCAATGGATGATATGCAGGCACTTATAAATTACTTAAAACTTGCATAAGAGAACATCTTTGATACTTTGGAAGAATGTGATGGATGATACGCAGGCACTTAGAAATTGCAAACTTGGCATATGAGTAATTCAAATTCAAGTGTCCAAATTGTGGGTCCCAACTTCCAATTTTGATGTATCATGAGCCAAAAAGCGAGATTATTTGATAACAGAACTTTGGTATTGGCGGACATTTGTTGGAAAATTAAAAATGAAAAATATCCAATGGCATTATCTCTACAAACAATTCTCCACAAATTAGAGGTTAGGATTGTTCGATCAATCTTGTTTTGGGATTGTGACTTAGAGACAATGGGTTCCACAATTTAGTCGGTTTTTATTTGATTTAATGTATATGCCACGTGCACAATTTCGAAGTGCCAGTGTATCAAGCATCATATGCTGCCAGACTGTCAAATACTCCCCCATGATAATGGCTTTTTGCAGTTCTCGAAATTTAGGTGTGGAACCTCTGTCAAATTACTTGTGTTGATGTAAAGTTATCTTCATACTTTCCATCAATGTTTTAAAACCCAGACCGGACCGTTCTATCCAACCAGTCAAACTTGTGCTGACCCATTCCAGCCTGGCAAGCTCCTTAAAACTAAGGGTCTATTTGTTTCGCCAATTACCCCAGTAATATAAAGGAAATGTGTCCTCATTATGATTTTGTCACTCCCAAACCAAACATGGGAGTTGTTGGTTGAATGTAGATGTATTTAGGAGACAGGTAAAGAAATTTGTAATCATCACACTTTTTCATGGCATTACCATGAAAATCACGAATCCAAACAACAACATCAGCATATTTTGGTGATGATTTGACAATTAAGCAATAAAAAAAATACCATTGTTACAATTTTACCATCGATAAACCAAACAAGGGAATTCGTGGTCAAATGCAGATATAGTTACGAGAAAGGTGAAGTAATTTGTAATCATTGCACATTTCTTTTACATTACCATGGTAATGGGTGAAACAAACATGCCAAAAAATCATTAAAATATAAGAATTTGCACCAAAAAAGTTACTTGTAACATTGGTGGTCTTGGCGTATGGTTTATAAATAGAGGTCATTTCAAATGTTATCAAAGTATTTGTATAGAATAGGTTTGAAATCAGTCTGTTATGTAACGTTTCCACCACCAGCACCACTACATATCGCCCCATATTGTCCTGTTTCGGCTGTTTTGGACCAATACATGGCCGATACACCTATACCATTCATGGGCAATAGTGGTATGTATTGGTTGATACTAACCTGTTTCGGATGATATTTTAAACTTTAGGATAGACATCAATATGTTTGGTTTTCTGAGCATACTCCCAAGTGTGATGTGAGCAGACATGCATTGTCCAAGTTGAGTAGCATGTTACTAAGTGCCCGTTTGTCTTCCACGCAGCTCTACTTCAAGTCAAACGATATGTACAATGAGCGGTGGCAGATTGCCTGGATCATCCCGGCCTTCTGGCAAGTGCTCTCCTTTTCTCTTCTTTGTGTCCTCTGCGCGCTTTGGGCTCCCTCTCAAAATTCAATGAGGTAAGTCCCTGACCCAATGTGATCTTTGTTTCTTTTCCTTCTTCTTTTACTCTAATTACTCGATTCCAAAATGGCTTAGACTGCAGCTAGCTGGGTTGGGCCATGAGAAATATTTCACAAATGTTGGAAGAACTACTTGTAGTGGAATTTCAAAAAATCGTGAAATGATACATGTGGATGACAAACAAGCGGTTTCTTTCCTATACTGCACAAACATCTCCATTTCATGATTTTTGGACAGGATGAGCTCCAGTTGTACCGGGCAGATGTGGGGCCAATGATGTGTTCACAAAATCCAACTCATCCATAAGATGTGTCATCTCAGTAAACTCACCAATGATTAGTGTAGGGGGCCCCACCTTGTTGTGTATCTATAATCGAGGCTGTTCAGACCCTTTGTCCATTCCCATTTAAGTGTCAGGCCAAGATTCAGGCCGTTTTGTGACTCAGCTGAGCTCCCATGAAATTCAAGGGTGGGCGTTCCCCATGAATAAGTAACACGGTCGCCACGTCTGTCGGGCGCACCCCTTTTTGAAAATTCTACCCAAAGTAGAAATTCAAAAACCACAAACTATTTTTGTCCCCTTCAAGTCGCAGTTGACCAAAAAAATAAAATAATAAAATAAATAACGTACATCATAGATTTTATTAGAATTCTGTCCATCATGATACATTATCCTATATTTTTGTATTCTGATCAAATACATCTTTTATAGTCGTAATAGAAGTAAACAACTGTATGGAAAACAGAGCATTTAAAGTCCCTTTCTTCTTCTTTGGATTCATCAGATACGCCTACTCAGACGAAGCAAGCGAAGAATTCGACGAGGACACTCTCACACTGATGAAGCCAATGCCGTTGCCTTCAAAGGACGTCTGGAATGCTTCTGCTTTCGCTGATACCAGAACCTCCTTGGGCGACAACGGCATCTCTCTGAATGGGGATCCAGAAGAAGACAAGAGGGAGTAAGCTGACCTCTCTGCCTGCATTGTTGTTATTTAACAGGAGCTGATGGATGGATTGACTTGGCATCTGATCCTTGAATGGATGCATCGGATGCTCCCCTGATTGATATGGCCCAGTGTTGTAGAAATCCGGGCATGGGATAATACATATACAGAAAGGAAGCCATATGTGCTTTTACTGCCTTTTTTTTGTATGTCTATTAGTGGCAGATAGCATAGGGAGTGGACAACCATTATATGGTTTGTTTTGGCCCATTTATAAAGAGCATCTGAACGATTGATTTGAGCAAATCAGAAAATGGAGGGTGGAGAGAGCTTCTATATAGCGGTCCCACCACAAACAAGCAGTGCCTGTTCACACTTATCGTACCGTCTAAATTGCGGGTCCCGCCATAAACTGGTTATGACCCAAAAGTCACGTTGATGGACGATCTGAACCGTCTGATCAATGGATTTATAGCCATTGAATGTGAGTTTAAGTGTCATGAATCACAAAAGCCAGTTGCAATCTGACATTTGGAGAGTCCAATCGATCAATCTCGACTGCTGACTATGTCCCCGCATTCCATGAGCTACCATGCAGAAATGGAGCTAACCATCCAATCAATAACCTATGAAATGAATGGTTAAGATCTGGCACACGTGAGAATCTTTAAGCAACTGTAGGACATGTACAAGATACGGGTCATTCAATGGTGGGCCCTACTGAAGATAAGCCGTATTCTAGATTTAGATTAATGTATGATATTTGGACTGGTAATGCTAAATAGGCAGGCTTCAGGCTAACATAGATGGGCTACCACAGGATCCTTATTGGGGGCCAACCTTCCAATATGGACCGTCATTTATTGGTCCTACTCAGTCGATCCTGATTATAACCTGACCACAGTAATCAATTTACGGTAGAGATTGTGCCAAACACAACTTCAGTTGCAAGAGGAACTCTCAAATCCTTCTATTTCCCTTTCCTCTGTGAACAAAAGAGGAGACATACAATGTCCAATCCAACAAACTACACATGGGGCCCACCAAACATCTGCTTCAGCTGATGGTCTTAACCGCCCAATAAATTCCTTGTTAGAGTGAAACCATTAATCACAATCCTCCATTTGCAGGACCAATCAGATGGCTAGGATCATGAGGCAGATACCCCACCAATCACGATTCAAGGGACAACTTTTGTCTTAGCATTAAGATGATCCTAAGCCACAACAGCAACACAAACTAGCAGACTTCAAAAAGAAATTCCAACAAGCTTAAAAAGGCAATTTTTTTGTTTGGTATATCATCAAAATACAAAAATCCCATAGGGGGCATTTGGATCTTAAGTTACTTAAGATAAGCTACTTATGCCTCAAGTAGCTTATCTTGATTTCTACTTATTAAACTGAAGTGATTAACTTCAAATAAAAAAGTTACTTATGAGTGATCATAAACCAAACTTATCTCAAATAAGTTACTTATCTATTGTTATAAGTAAAAAAAAGTAACTTATTTGGAGGTATCCAAACGGGCCCCGTAAAATCCCCACCATTTAAGACTCGAAGCGGATCTGATCAGTAAAAGTGAGGTAACTGATGAAAGTCTCGGCGTGGGGTGCAAAAGCAAGGACATTGGCACGAGAAGCCAGCTCAAAGTCCTGGAATTGGAAGGCAGGCGCGCATGTACACCCGACCAGAGAGTAATGGCTCTCGGAGTCCTTTGCTGGAGCCTTCACAAGTGAAGTCCCGTCAGGGGAATAGGATTCAACGTCCCCTGTCGGAAATGATCCGAACCACACATTCGGCGGCACTGTGTATTGGGGGCGCTGACCAGCTTCTAGATCAGTACCTAGGACAGTCAGCTTAATCCTCCCATCTTCACCGAGCTCAAACACCTGATTCATGCTCCCAAAAAAAATCAGATCTTTGTGATGTATAGAAGAAAATTGCTGTTTCTCAATGTGGTCTAGGGAAATGGTAATATGGTTGGACATGAAAACATGTATGATGATCAGGATACTTGATCTAGTGGACCATCATGTGGATGGGCAACAGCCCAAAATTTGTGGCAATTGAATGATCCCAGTCGTCTTAGTGGACGGTTGTGTGGATGGGTAATAGCCACAAAATTTCATGGTGAGATGGGAATCCTAGTCATCTGATTGTCTGTTGCTGCTCATTTTCACTCAACTTTTGGGTTGGCATCCATTTGCGGCTCGGCCCGCCAATCAGGTGGCTACCATAGTCACTAGCATGGTCCTCTTATTTATGGACTATGGCCCATCGACGTGATGACACACCAGCTCAATGGTCCTGACTATCACCACACAGACATTGCATGGAATTCAATGAAGAGATCATCCTATGTGTCCCATGCACATGATGACCTATCTAAGGGAGGAAAGATCATATACAACCACAAAGTCTCACATGTGTAGACATCTGGGGTGTCCAAAAGCTGGGCCTCACATGAAGACCACCCGATGCAAAAATCATACCAGTCCACTCATCAGGCAGGCCAACAATCCGACCCAGCGTATAGGTCTGACCCACCTGATGTTTGGATTGGCCTGATTTGCATGGTAGGTGACCTTCATGGTGGGACCCAGCTTTTTCACAGTTCAAATGCCCTGTGAATGTGACATGTTAGATGGGGAAAGAGAAGATGCAGCTTGCTAACTTAGCATGCAGTGGGTTGTCGACGATCATTCCTTGCTACTATGATGGGAGGAGGTTCCATACCGTTAGTGGTTCTCCCATGTAAAAATGCCAGGTTTCCGCACATGGGATGCGATGAAGGTGCGAGACGCTCCCTGATGGAAGAAGGAAGTAGATAGCTGTGCTGATGGGGCGGTCCACCTTGTCTGCAGAAGCTTCAATTAGAGGGTGCAATGAAAGGAAACAAAAATAGATTTTCACAGAGCATCATTTCAGAAACCAAATTGGAATGTAAAATTCTTTGAGAAGTCGCATCAAATCAATCTGTAAATCATTCCCCCCCCTTTGGGTGTGTTGGGTTTGCATCAAATATCATGAAATTTCATGGTATTTTGCACCAAATTAGACTGATTTCTCACGAAATTTCATGATATTTAGTGCAACCAAATGCACCCTTCATATCTTTTAAAAAATAAGAAACATTTAGATTCTTAGAGGGCAGGAAAAGCCCAAACTAGTAATAAGCACCACATCTTACCCAATCTACTCATGAAAGTAGGATTTTCTATACTACATTCCCAACACATGACAATGAGGAACACATGCACAAGATCCAGTATGTCATTCATCAGACAGGGTCCAATGTATGTCCCATGTCCCACAAAGATCAGCCCAGATCAGTCCTCAGGTGGACCATACATATGTCAAATTTGGACCATTGGATCGTCCATTTCGAGTACATGCCTGGCCTACATGATGATCAGGCTGGCCTGATTGTCGAGCCACAAGCCAATATATTTGGTGGGGCTCACCTGATGAACAGCACAGATCTCATACACCCACCCACCCCTGATGATAGCGGATGGAAGAAGATTGGATAGAAACCAGTCCCAAGTGAAGTAGTAGCCATTAGAGAAAGAGAGTGGAACAAGCTGAAAGCACAAGCTCTCCTTTCAAACCACTGCTTGTTACAAAACCAACCAAGCCTGATCCAGCATCTTCGAACACTTACCGCGACATGCAACTATATCAGCTCCTCTTCATGCCGGTGTTCAGAAACTTGATAGAACACTAGATACTATCTTGGTCGACTCAACTCATCCAGTCTCGGTAGATTGGTTTTAAATACCAGAAGGAACTTGGAGTGATGTAGACTGATAAAACAACTGCATCGAGCATTACCAAGATGCGTGTTCAAATGAAATTAGTGAAAATATTCATCTATCAATTAGACTGAGCAGTTATCCCATGACTGTTTCCGATCTCATCATGAAGGACAAAAATTGGAACATCCCTACCATTCAATCCATCTGGAATCAATTAAAAATGCAGAAAATCATGACCATCCAGATAAGGAGAATATTGAAGACTTAATCTGAAAATTCTCAATGAACGGGGAATTCACTGTGAAATCAGCATTTCACCTTCTTCACTCCCAACCATTATGATGAAAACCGAGTACTTAATCACGAAGCCTTCAATTTGAGGACTGTTTGGACAACTTTAAATGGGTTTTCCCACAAGAGCAAGTGCCTATCAACTTTGTCCGTTGATCTTCCAAAAACCAATCCAATGGGTTTTTTGCAAGTGGGCATTTTTTAGCATCGATTTCGAAAAGTTGACAAGGTAAATTGGGTTTTGCAAAAGTGCATCCAAATGCGCACCATGAGAAAGGGTTTGGCTCAAAACAGCACTTAGGCATCAAAAGCCAATTTTGAGGGTGCATCAAAACAGGCCCTCGAGTCAGGCTAAGGTTCATCTGTCCATTCTGACCACCTGTGTACTATGTAGCAATAGAGTCCAGAATCAAACTCTCACCTTATTTATTATTATTTTTTTTAATGTGCCTTCTCCAAACAAATCTGGTCCTTTTTCTTTGAGCTGTTAGGAATTCAGTATGAAACACCCACATCCCAATATCAAGCATTCACCTAACGGAACAACCAATATATATATATATATATATATATATAGTCATGCTCACCTGGGAACCAGTTCTCACGAGGACTCATGAGTACTTTTGAACTCATCTCACATAATGTGTATATGCAATCCAAACAGTCCACTAGATGAGTCATCTCATGAAACCCCTACGGCCCAAAACTTAGCCTGATCCAAAAATCTAGCGGGCCATAGTTGAAGTGAGAGGCAAATCAAGGGAGAGAATTCCCTCTCACTTCGGTATGGCCCACCAAATTTCTGGATCAGGCTAACTTTAGGGCCTTGGGGGTTTCATGAGGTGATTCATCTAGTGGACTGTTCAGATTTTGTGTTCACATCACGTATCAAAAAGTGCTCACGAGTTCTTGTGAGAACTGGTTCCCAGGTGAGCATTCCACTATATATATATATATATATATATATATATATATATATATATATATATATATATATATATATATATATATATATATATATATAAACAAGGGGCTTTCTAAAACTATCTTTTGAGACAATTTTCTGATGTAGAGGGCGTCACGGAAGCCTACATGAACGATATGGACCATCGGAAGGGGTCCAAGCGAAGCGACAAGTCGACGACCCAACGTCAGAAAATTCCACCCAGCCGGGCGCCCGACCACACATCACCTGGGCACCCGACCATGAGCTCGATCGTCCAGAGAGTTACTGGACTGAACTCTCCAATATCGGGCGCCTGACCATCAGGTCATCAGGCGCCCAACCAATTTTGACCGGGCGCTCGAAATTGGACTGATTTTAGTCCAAACCATCTGGATGAATTTTTGTTCCCTCGGGCGCCCGACCAGTCCTAATCAGGCGCCCGACCATGAGTGAACCAGTTGCGCAATTTTGCAGAAACTTTTCAATTTGAGTTTATTTCTTTCCTAGTTCATTTAAGATACTTTAAATTTCACAATTAGGGTTTCTACTTCGTAGTTGAACCTTTAAATACTCTTTTATTTGATAGTAGAAGGAATTAATTATCTTTTATCAAAGTTCTCTTGAGTTTTTTATCTTTTGCTTGTGGATTCAAGTAATCCTTCGAAGAATCGAAGAAGATCGGTTGAGGATTCCCGATAGCTCCGTGGATTCGGAGTATTTATCCGAGTGGAGAGACGGTGATCGATCCCTCACCCGTCTACGCTGCGCCAAGTTGGTATCAAAGCGAGGAACAACCTCGGGAGGATGGCTTCTAGCGATGGCAGCGGCAACCGCCCCTCTGACGTTGATCAAGGGTTTCAATTACTTGCATATAAGATCAACAATCTCCAGGAAGCAAATAGAACGCACATGGAGAGGATGATCGCTGCTCTAGATAGGGTATTGCTGGCTCTACCCCAGCCCCAAGCCCAAGTTGATGCGCCTCAACCAGCAATTGCAGCGCGGAATAATCCAGTATTCCGTCAAGCACCACAACTGGCACTTCAAAGGGGTGGACATGATGACGAGGAACACAGCGACGAAGACGTCGAGAACATCATTGTTCAGCAAGTCGTGCAGGGGGATGCTCGCGCGGATCACAATGGCAGAGGCTTCCCGGGCAAAGGTGAGCTTTCCTCCTTCAATGGTTCATTAAGCATCGAAGCTTTTATTGATTGACTCGCAGAAGTTGAAAGATTTTTCGATTATTTTGGTGTTCCGGAAGATAAGCAAGTGAAGCTCGTAGCCTACAAGCTAAAGTCCAAAGCTTCCGCATGGTGGGAACAATTACAAACTTCCTGTATCCGACAAAACAAGTTACCAATCCAAACTTGGCCAAGGATGAAGCGATTAATAAAATCCCAATTTTTACCTAGCGACTATGACCAAGTCTTGTTCCAGCAATATCAGAATTGCAAACAAGGGTCCAAGACCGTCGCCAAATATCAGGCTGAGTTTGACCGGTTAACAGTTCGAAATGAGTTGTCGGAAACAAAGTCTCAGAGGACCGCTAGATTCATAGGTGGCCTACGACCCGCGATCCAGGATCAAATACATCTTCTCCCAATCTGGACTGTTGGGGATGCGTCCCGAATGGCTGTCTGGGCTAAAACACAACTCACCCGAGTTCCTGCCCGTACATATCCCACGACCCGTGCACCTTCGACGAGCTCAACACAGGATATAATCCTGGCCGAAGGAAAATGATCAGTGGGTGGGCGTGCACAACCGCCCCAAACCACGAACCGCGATGCGGGAAGCGGTCTAACTAGACCACGGAGAATCGCCCCTACGACAATGGGCCCAAATCGAGCCCCGAACCCGTATGCTCGACCGAGGCCTAGGCAATTGCTTTCGTCGTGGCCAACCGGGTCACTTGTCCAATGTGTGCCCCCAGCGCCCCACCGCCAACTTGGCCACTAATGAGGGTGGTCAGGAAGAGGATTATATAGAAGAAGGGGGCGTCGGTGAAGAAGTCGACCTAGTCGCTAACGAAGAGGAGGGATACACGGAATGGTTATCAGAGGACCGAGGTGAGTCCTTGGTTGTGAGACGATTATGTTATACGCCACGACAAGAAGTACACCCCCAGCGCCATAACATATTTCGCACCCGTTGCACAGTGAATGGGAAGGTGTGTGACGTCATCATCAACGGTGGTAGCAGCGAAAACATAGTGTCCAAGGTTATGGTGGACAAGCTTTGTCTTCCAACCACAAAGCATCCAGCCCCATACTCCATTGGATGGATCAAGAAGGTCGGAGACACAAAGGTAACTGAACAATGCCTCATCTCCTTTTCAATTGGTAGAAGTTACAAAGATGAAATCCTATGTGATGTCGTAGACATGGAGGCATGCCACATACTTCTGGGTCGTCCATGGCAATCAGACAGAGATGCGATCCATCGTGGGCGTGATAACACTTACACGTTCATTAAGGATGGAAGAAAAAGGATCCTTGCTCCTAGAGCGCCGGAGGGCCAACCCGAAGCTTCTAAAGTAGAGGGGAGTTCCCTCATCGCCCTACGAGAGTTCGTAAATGAAACTAAGGAAGCCGGTGAAATCTTTGCTGTAGTAGTTAAAGGTGAAATTCAAGAAGGATCTAATATTCCACCAGTCCCACAACCATTGTTGAATGAATTTCGAGAAATCTGGCCCGAAGACCTTCCTTGTGGGTTACGTCCGATGCGGGATATTCAGCACCACATCGATTTTATTCTGGGTGCTAGTTTACCCAACTGACCGCATTACCGAATGAGCCCAAAAGAATGTGAGATCCTACAAGACCAGGTGTAGGAGTTATTGAACAAGGGTCTACTCAGGGAGAGTATAAGTCCTTATGCAGTTCCGGCTTTATTAACGCCAAAGAAGAATAGAAGTTGGCGTATGTGTGTTGATAACAGGGCTATTAACAAGATCACCATCAAGTACCGATTCCCTATTCCCCGACTCGATGACATACTATATATGCGAGGGATCCAAGGTATTCTCAAAGCTGGACTTACGTAGCGGGTATCACCAAATCCGTGTTCGTCCTGGCGATGAATGGAAGACAGCCTTTAAAACTAAGGATGGGTTGTACGAGTGGTTGGTGATGCCATTTGGGCTGTCGAACGCCCCAAGTACCTTCATGCGCCTCATGAATCAAGTCCTAAAACCATTTATAGGCAAATTCGTCGTGATGTACTTTGACGACATACTGATATATAGTCAGGGAGAGGCAGAGCATGTCGAGCACCTCAGACAAGTCCTTCAAGTGCTACAGGAAAACAAGCTGTATTTGAACCTGAAGAAGCGCAGCTTTATGACAAACCACCTATTATTCTTGGGGTTCGTAATATCATCCACCGGCATCCGGGTCGATGAAGACAAGGTGAAGGCCATCCGTGAGTGGCCTACCCCCACCAATATCCATGAAATTTGCAGTTTTCATGGGTTGGCCACGTTTTATCACCGTTTTGTTAAGAATTTCAGTACGATCGTAGCCCCAATCACAGACCGTATGAAGAAAGGACCATTTGAGTGGACGGAAGAAGCTGATCACAGCTTTGCAAAAATCAAGCACAAATTATCATCTACCCTGGTTCTTGTTTTACCCAGTTTCGACAAGGTCTTCGAGGTGACCCGTAGCCTTCTACAGTGAGAAGCTCAGCGAGGCCCGCAAGAAGTGGTCCACATATGAAATAGAGCTGTACGCGGTAGTACAGGCTCTTCGACATTGGCGGCACTACCTCACTCAGAGGGAGTTTGTTCTTTTCACTAACCATCGAGCCTTGAAGTTTATTAACGGCCAGACTAATGTTAGTCGTGTACATGCCAGGTGGATTTCATTTTTACAGGAATTCATATTTGTTTTGAAGCATAAATCTGGTCAACAGAACAAGGTTGCTGACACTTTAAGCCAGCGTGCCGACTTGCTCGTCATTATTAGCACGGAAGTGGTCAAATTCGACTGCCTTAAAGAACTCTACGCAGTAGACAATGAATTCAAGGACATGTGGCTTACAACCAAGGAAGGTAGGCCGACTGATTTCCTCATGCAAGACAGTTTTCTCTTCTATGGGAATCGACTATGCATTCCGCAATGCTCCCTTCGAGAGAAGATCATCCTCGAGTTGCATGGAGGAGGTCTTGGAGGCCATTTGGGTCGAGACAAGATGAAGACTCTAGTCGAGGAGCGATATTATTGGCCTCATCTAGGCCGTGACGTTGGTCGGATGGTTCAGCGATGCCACATTTGTCAATCCTCCAAGGGTCATGTGCAAAACACGGGCCTCTATACTCCATTGCCCGTACCAGAAGGCCCTTAGGAGGATATCTCCATGGACTTTGTCCTAGGTCTCACACGGACACAACGCGGTATGGCCTCCGTGTTCGTGGTGGTAGACAGGTTTTCTAAGATGGCTCATTGCATCCCTTGCAAAAAGACGTACGATGCGACGGGCATAGCTAATCTCTTCTTCCGAGAGATCGTGCAATTACATGGCATTCCTAAGACCATCACCTCTGACAGGGACACAAAGTTCGTGAGCCATTTTTGGCGAACTTTGTGGAGTCGGTTCAATACGCACCTTCAGTTCAGTAGTGCGTATCACCCACAAACAGACGGTCAGACTGAAGTAGTGAATTGTACATTGGGGAACCTTATAAGATGTATTTCCGGAGATAAGCCCAAGCAATGGGACTTAGCACTGTCACAAGCCGAGTTCGCCTTCAATAATATGGTGAACCGATCCACAGAAAAGTCATCATTTCAGATCGTTTACGGAAGGCCTCCCCGACACACCCTCGACCTAGTCCCGTTGCCAAAGATTCCGGGTAAGAGCATAGCTGCGGAACACATGGCCGAACGAATCACCGAGTTACATGCGGAAGTTCGGTATAAGCTCATCGAGTCCAATGATAGTTACGCTAGGAGTGCTAACAAACATCGACGTGCTAAGGTGTTTGAGGTCGGAAACCAAGTCATGGTCCATTTGCGTAAAGAACGTTTCCCCATCGACACTTACAACAAGCTCAAACAGAAGAAGATTGGGCCGGTTCCGATCCTCAGGAAGTTAGGTGATAATGCCTATGTGGTGGACCTCCCGGAAGAATATGAAATCTCACGAACGTTCAATGTAGCAGATTTGTTCGAATACTATGAGCCAGAGCCGAATGAGAACTCGAGGTTGAGTTCTTTTCAAGTGGAGGGGATTGATGTTGAGGGGGTCACGGAAGCCTACATGAAGGATATGGACCATCGGAAGGGGTCCAAGCGAAGTGACAAGTCGATGACCCAATGTCAGAAAATTCCACCCAGCCAGGTGCCCGACCGCACACCACCGGGCCCCCGACCATCAGGTCATCGGGCACCCCACCATGTCATCAGGCGCCCGACCAATTTTGACCGGGCGCCCGAAATTGGACTGATTTTAGTCCAAACCATCTGGACGAACTTTTGTTCCCTCAAGCGCCCGACCATGCGCGAACCAGTTGCGCAGTTTTGCGGAAACTTTCCAATTTGAGTTTATTTCTTTCCTAGTTCGTTTAGGATACTTTAAATTTCGCAATTAGGGTTTCTACTTCGTAGTTAGACCTTTAAAAACTCTTTTATTTGATAGTAGGAGGAATTAATCATCTTTTATCAAAGTTCTCTTGAGTTTTTTTTATCTTTTGCTTGTCGATTCAATTTATCCTTCGAGGAATCGAAGATGATCGGTTGAGGATTCCCGATAGCTCCGTGGATTCGGAGTAGTTATCCGAGTGGAGAGACGGTGATCGATCCCTCACCCGTCTACGCTGCGCCATTTTCCCTTGTACCATTTAGGGTGTTTGGTTAGAATGAAATGCCAGAAATTTAAAAAATAAGATTGATCAAGTTAATCAAACAATTTTCAAAGTCGACTGAGCAGTTGAACATTGTAATACAATCAACCCCAAATCGTGATCGAAACCATCCATCTCTTGGAATAAAATCAAATCAATGTAGCTGCTCCTAATAGGCAAATATCCCCTGTAAAATGTTACCCCCCCAAGGCCAGAATTCTTTAACGCCTGTGTTACGCTGCAATACCCATGGCCTGTATTGTAGGGTAACACAAGCCTGCAATACCCATGGCCTCTGCCACCACTACCATAGAGGCCTGTGTTACGCTGCAATACCCATGGCCCCTGTAAAATGTTACCCACCAATGTAGCTGCTCCTAAATGCTGCAATACAGGCTTCCAAGCTATTTCTGACTAAACCTCCCATTCCATGACGATTGTTTACCACATCGACTGAGCCGTCAAAATTCAATTTGAACCAACCCAGATTTGGGGGTTGCCATTTCACTAGGGCCAAACATTACCTAGTGGAAATTACATTCACTTGGCCACAATCCTCAAGGATGTTGATTTCTGAAATGGAAAGCGCCAGTTGTGGAGAGAGAATATTGCAGAATTCCTCCACTCTATGAGTTCAATTTTTTATATAGCTTGGGATGGCTGGGAAACAAACATTATTAAATATTCTAATATTTCACTCAATCCAAATTTCCCAGTTCATATAAGAGAAGATAGCCAGCCAGATTTTTTTGCATGACCTCAGAAAGTACAACTGGTGTTCCAGGCTTGAAACTCTGGTTTACAATCAAGAGAGGATGGGATGTTATTTTTGAAGAAATTCCAGATATGTTGAGAATGAGAGAAGGAAAAAACAACTGGTGTGTTGACTCAGACTCCACGGTGAACGAGACAGGTTGCTGTTATCAATGGAATCAACCTGTTTAGATTGGATCTGGTTTGAGTAATGGATTTCAGCACTGTCCACAGAAAGAATCGAATTTTTGGAGTAGAAGGCAGCTTCCATACTCTATTCCAGTTGAAGCTTTCTGTGCGGATGTTGTGGTAGTGACTACTGGCTAGGAATATGCCAACTTAATTGTAAATGCACCATTCAGGTTGTGTTTCCAGATCAATCAGTCTCAACAAGATGAATCATTTAATGGGATTTCTAAAATCTTCAGTGCCGTTTGGTGGTTCCAGATTGGAAATGATCTTGTTTGCATTTCACTCCCCCATATCCATTAATAATGAGCTGACCGTCCTAATTTGGTCCTTTTGACTGGTTGTGGTTGTTTCATTGATTTCATCCAAGGATGAATCAGGATACCGGTTCTCTCCATGCGTCAATATTAGTCTCATCTCCTATGATCCACAACAAATGTTGGTTGGTCGATCAAGTCTTTCTGATTAACTATATTTTTCCAAGTCAATGATGAATTTGTAGACACCCTGCGATCCCCCCAAGATTTGTTTGTCATGTATCCACTTCTCATGGTCTTGACTAGTGATTTAAATATCGATATATCAGTTGATACTATCGATATCGCATGTGGCCAATATGATATACAGTATTATTAAATTCCCCTAAATCACACAAACTATCAC
This sequence comes from Liriodendron chinense, assembly GCA_003013855.2. NCBI lineage: Eukaryota > Viridiplantae > Streptophyta > Magnoliopsida > Magnoliales > Magnoliaceae > Liriodendron > Liriodendron chinense. The sequence goes on from PVNU02003263.1 coordinate 1,968,362, forward strand.
AACATATCACCGATATTTTGATACACTGAGATTTTTCCAAAAACCCATAATAAAATTCCCCCATATTGTTGATATATGCAATGCATTGCCATATGCACCGCAGATACATTCCCTCAAAGGAAATTTGAAGGAAAAAAAAAAAAAACCCCACAAAACTCCATTTTATCCCAAATTTGTTTGGGGTATGATGAACTAATTTTGGATATCAATGCATCATTTTTGTCAAAAAGCACATAGTTTAGGACCCTATACAACCTATACAAAGGAAACTTGTTGTGCATACTTGTTTTGTGTGATCTTTTAAGTTCTAAGTGTATAATCATGTCTCTTTCAACATATCTTGAAGTTTTATTGAAAATTCCACCATTTCCCAATGTTTCCTTCACACAACGATACATTCCCTGATACATGCAATATTTTCCATGCAATACCAATACATTTTTCCTATCCCAATGGTGTGATACGTGCATCAATACCAATATTTAAATCACTAATCTTGACCCATATGTTGTTTGGCTGATTCCTAATTCTTCATCGCAGTTTCATCATAAAAGCTATGTTCATTGTTCCCACATCCCTAAGCCTTAGTCCCCCACCCCCCCCCCCCCACCAATTTGAGGGGAAGATATGTTCTCCCAATTAGAGAGGTTTTTAAGGAAGCTTCTTCCATTATTGTCCCATAAGAAATTCTTTTCAACTTTTTCAAAGTCCTTAATAGCTTTATTAAGGATTTTGAAGACCAAGAACAGATGATTAGGCATCCCAGCTATAACTGATTTCAAGAGGGTAAGCCGTGGATAAGATTTTTGCCTTCCAAAACTTCATCCTTTTGTTCAAACGATCTATTAGAGGTTGGAGGTAAGTCGTTTTTGGATTCTTTCCTAGAATAGGGAAACTAAGGTAAGAGAGTGGGGCGATGGTAGGAATGAGGTTTTTGGTTTCTCAATTAGTGTTTTTGGAGAAATAGATGCATGACTTGTTAGTGTTTATCTTTAGTCCCGCCTAGCAGTAGAATTGATCAATTACCTTCCAAAAGGTCTCACATGTGCTTGGGTTGGTTTTAACAAAGAGGAGGATATCATCTGCAAAAAAGAAGTGAAAATTTGGGTCTACCTCTCACCATGATTACTAGAAGAATCTTCTTCTCTTTTTTTCTTTGGAAATGTTAGTGGATAGTACAAATAGCTCATATATTGCAGTGTTTCAAATAGCGTCTATAGCGTACTCTATGTAGCGTAGCATAGCCGTAGCATTATGTAGCATAGCTAAATAGCGTAAATCCTTTGTAGCGTACGCTACAACTACGTAGCGTGTAGTGTTTGTAGCGTACGCTACAATGTATTTTTTTATTCTCTGAAAAAATGTATTTTTTATTTTTTTAATTATTGTTTTTTTAAAATGGTGTAAAAGTCACAACATAAAAATAAAAATTGAAAATGTAAAGTCAAAACCAAACCTTTGTATGTTTACTTTCACTTAAAATGGTGGTGATCCTTTGTTAAAGTTGGTGTGAAATTCACACACTAAAAAAACCTTTAAAACTAAAAAGAAAAAGGGTTTTGAAAGACGGTTTTCGGAAACCCCTCTTAACCTTTGGGATTTTTATTTCTTTTCATACTTGTGACTTGTGACTTGTGGTTTCATTTAGAAATTATTAATTAAAGCGGTTTGCTTAGAGAGTTGTTGATGTGAATCGTGATAATTATTAACTTTATATATGTGGATTAGCTTTTGATAAATAATAACGAATAACTTGCTTGAACATGCTTATACTTGAAAAATTGAATCATTTGTCAGGCATTTATATATTTTTTTTCTTTTTCCTTACTAATTATCATAATTTTCTTATTTTTAAATTAAAAAATAGAAGTATCATGTAGCTTATGCAGTTACTCTACACGCTATAGAGGGTTGAACACTACGCAACACGCTACCGCTATTTAAAACACTGATATAATGAAAAGGAATGGAAAAGGTAGTCACGTTATTTGAGGCCCCTCTTGGCCCAAATGAATCCCATGGGAGTGACGTTAACTGATTAAGTATGGTGGTATTGAAACACATTGCATAAGCAAAATTGTCCATTTTTCGTTCAATCCAATCTTCTTGAGAATACTTTTGAGCAAATTCCATCAATTCTATCATATTCTTTATAAAGGTCAATCTCGAGGCAGAAATAGCTAGATTTTCCAGTTTTTTATTCAAAATATGGAATATTTCACAAGCAAATAGGATATTGTCATGGATTGTCTTTCTAGAACGAAGGCTGCCTGATAGGGGAAATGATCTTGTTTAGCATCAGTTTCAATCTATTGGTAATGATTTTTTAGATGATTTTGTATCCAGCTGTTGACAAAGGAAAAAAGCACCTTTTCAGGTTGTGTCAAAGCCAAGGTTAGCACGAGGGACCCTGCCTACGCACACAACCAAGAGTTGGCATGGGACTTGTCGCATATAGAAAAGGGGATGGCCCATGGCTGTCATTACCCACTCAGGACACCAAGCTTTTTGGACACACTCTTATAGAAAAATCAAAGGGTTCCGAGACCTATGATAGCCATTGCACCTACTCAAGAGTATCTCCAAGGCCCTAGAGGCTGTCTAGATTGACTCCAGATGCTTAGTGCCTAAACTTCCCCATTGCTCCTACTCCATGAGGAGATCCTTCAGCAAAGTCTCTACGCAAGGCACAGAGCAACTAGTGCCACTCTTCCTAGGTAGAGGTGAACGCCTGAGCTCCAAGTGCTTAGCCCCTCCCAAGCAGGCACTAACCTCTGCACTAGTCTCCTTGCTTTCCTAGATCGATGGAACTATTGATCCTCTCATCCAATCAGAGGATGCCATGTCAGTACAACCGCTAAACTTAGGGTATAAATACCCCTAACACACCATTTGTGAGGCATCTAGATCTCAAACTCTCAATTCAACCTTCGCCTCTCAGGACTTCGAACACTGACACTTATTCAACTAAGCCTTACTAGTCTGAAAACTCCCACTCACCTTGGGAAAGCTCTTCGCCAGGAACTAAACTCATAGGAGATATGGCTCTCTGCTCAGGTGGTGACCTATTGCCACATATGTGCTAAGCGCATAGCACCTCCCTTAGCCATTGTTCAAAAATTATAGGTGTTATGACAAGAGATCAGTTCTTTCCAAACCCGAATCCCTGCACTAGCGTAGACCCTTAGCGCAAGGCAGTAAGGACTCTATCACTAGATGGTAGACGCTACCATGCAGCTCGATGCATCTTTGATCTTTTCTGGCATATAAGACCCATGACAATGTTGGAATGATTCATGCTTGTGTACGCCACAAGGTTACATGGTTACCTGAAGCCAATGCCTCTCGTGATACGTGATACGTATCATTTAATGGTATTCCAATGCCCAACTGGCTATATGAAACACCTATGTGCTGAAAGCTACCATGATTTTCCTCAACCTGATCGATGATATGGACACTCTGAAGAAGCGCTATAAATTAGGACCTTTATGCATCATTTGTATCCTTACAACTCCGCATCATGTAAAAGACTAGTTCACTCTGGTTTCTCCCTTTTAATCAAGGATTTTTCCCCATGGAATGTAATTAAGGGCCTATGCCAGACCTAGCCTAGAATGTGCCTTTGTTCCTAGATTAATAAAAGCCTCTTAACAAGGCAAATTTCAGCATCTTGGCGATGGGTTAACATAAATCAATTATCAAATCCTATTTTATCAATAAATATTTTTTTACGAACACCAACATTAAAAAGACTAATTGGTCTATATTTAGAGATGTCTCTTAGATTCATTTTTTTCGGTATCAACGCAATAGTGGTATGGTATGGTTCTCTTGAGATATGGCCAATTTCGAAGAATGTTTTAACCATTGAGCACATTTCTTGGCCTATAACATTCCAGCGTTTTATGATGAATAGGCTATTAAAACCATCTAGGATTGGAGCTTTATATGGCTCGACAATCAAAAGTGAATTAAAGATTTGGGTCAGCTATTGGGTGCTGCAAACTGGTGTTTTCTTCTTTCGAAATGATCTATGTTAGACTATCCAAAAGGGAAGAATCCAATATTGGGGATGTTCTAGGTTTGTACCATATAGGAAAGATTGCAAGTTCAAATCACCAATTCCCAACATGACTCAGGTAAGTGACTCAGTTCTGGTCTGTGTGAGTCACGTTGATGTAAGCAGAGAACCCCTTGATCGAGGGCGATGATCGAGCACATTCTTGCTAGAAGAGGACCGGAAGAAGATCCAGAAAAACTGTCGAAAAAACAGCTGATTTCGGATTCCTGACGACTTTTTGACAGATTCCCAACGGCTTTTGGGCTGTCACGAATTGTGACGGTTTTCGAGCCGTCGCGAATTGCGACCGGTCGATTTCCACTTGCGACCATCCAAATTTTGCCCTAAAGCTGCTGGATTTTTTTTGCCCATTGCGACCAGTCAACCCCCATCTGCGATTGGTCGACGCTCAACTAGAGACCGATCGATGTCCCCTTGAGACCGGTTGACAGGCTGTGCAGTTTCATGCGATTTTTTTATTTGTTTCCGATTTTAAGATTTTGTTTCCTATTTTAACTAGAACTCTTTGATTACGTTTTTCGGGCTTCATAGGGTTAGTTTCTTCTATTTATAGTAGTTTAAACTCGTTGTTAAGGAATGCTTTTTTTATCAATCTATTAAAACTTGAGTTTTTACTCTGTTTTGCTCGTGGATTCGAAGAAGTCTGGTTGAGGAGTCCTAAAAGCTAATGTGGATTCGGAGTGTTTATCTATGAGAGAGATGGTAATCGATCTCACCATGTCTACGCCTGTGCCAAGTTGGTATCAGAGCAAGGAAAACCCTCGGGAAGATGGCTTTTAGTGACGGTATGGACAAAATCCCCGTTGACGGTGTTCAAGGGATTCATTACCCTTCAGAGAGAATGGAAATTCTCCACTAGAAGAGACGGAAGACGATGTAAGTGCTGCAGGCTTCCCTCGACCGTTTTGCAGATGCATTAATTCCGCCACGTAAGCGGGTACGGTGGGAGTATCATCAAGCCACACAAGAGCTGCTGGTTAGATTCTACCATATAAACAAAAAACTAGATCGATTTCTTGTTCGTAGTGGAATTCCAATTCAGGGATCCGCTAGATTCTACAATCGGGTAGATAAGACGGATTGGTCCTACAAGAGGACAATAGATCTTCCCGACTTCAATGGCCAGGATCTCCTCGACGAATGACTTTCAGAAGTCGACTACCTCTTCAACTACATGCAGGTTCCAAAAGAGAGGAAGGTTCCAATCGCGGCCTACGGCCTACCATCTAAAGAGCATCGCTGCGACTTGGTGGGCACTACAACAGCGCGAGCAATCACGACAATTGAGGGTGCTGATATGTTCATGACTGCGGATGAAATGATGGTTGCTAGAACGATTTGGATACGACGATTATGAAGGTCAGGTATTCACCCAGCCGCCCCACAACTTGCAGCAGGGATCCTATTATTTTGAGACAGGGCCGCGATAGGACACCGGATTCCATGGTGGCGTGCAAGTGGCCCCTATGGAGGCGGAAAACCTACCGAAAACTTTTAAAGTGGAGGGGCGGTCTTCCGTATCTGTACGAGTTGTCATCTTAGGACTTAAGGACAATCTGATGGCCCTAGATAGATCTACTACAAATTCATATGAAGTCCTTGAAGTACAACTCACCAACATCTCGACAATTGTTCAAAATCCTGAGAAAGTGGAAGAGATCGCTACCTCGATCGTGAAGAACAAGGAAGAAGAGTCTACAACCCTCCTAGAAATTGTGGAGCCGATTTTGCAGGATTCCATAAACATCCTTGAATCGGCGGACCCATTTTTAAAGAAAGCCGCGAACCACCCGGAAGACATCAAGCCAGCATCACAGGAGTTCAAGGCAATTGTGCTTGCCAAAAGTCCCGACAACGTGATTCCTACGCAAGAAGTTGGCATTTCTCAGATTGGGCTTGTTTTCAACAACACAAAGAATCTATCTATCACCCCATCCCAAATCTGAGAAGGGATCAGAGACTTTTATCATCATATACCAGGAAGATATCGAGGACATGAATTGCGAACCAAGCCCATTGAAGAATTTGTATACGTATCATAAATCATGTCCCTTAAAGAGCTTTAAAGCAAATTGTGGCCCCAACCAAAAGCATAAGTTGAGGGCGAGTTATTTTGAAATGAAGGGGTCTGATGTAGGGAGAGAACCCCCTAATTGAAGGTGAGGATCGAGCATATTCTTGCTAGAAAATGATCGAAAGAAGATCCAGAAAAACTATCGAAAATACAACAGATTTCGAATTCCCGACGGCTTTTCGACGGATTCCCGACAGTTTTTGGGCCGTCACGAGTTCCAACGATTTTTTGGGCTGCCGCAAATTGCAACTGGTCGATTTTCACTTACGACCGGCCGAATTTTGCCTTGAAGCTGCTGGACTATTTTGCCTATTGCGACTGGTCGACCCCCATCTGCAACTGGTCGATGCTCAACTATAGACTGGTCGACAGGATGCACAGTTTCATGCAATTTTCTGATTTTTTTCCTTTTTTAAGATTTTGTTTCCTATTTTAACTATAACTCTTTGATTACGTTTTTAGGGTTTCCTAGGGTTAGTTTCTTCTATTTATAGTGATTTAAACTCATTGTTAAGGGATGCTTGTTTTTATTAATCTATTAAAACTTAGAGTTTTTACTCTGTTTTGCTCGTGGGTTCGAGTTTTCCTTCGTGGATTCGAAGAAGTCTGGTTGAGTCATCCCAGAAGCTCCGTGGATTCGAAGTGTTTATCTGTGAGAGAGAAGGTGATCGATCTCACCACGTCTACGCCTGCTCCACACGTTGAGTCGACCGAGTTTTTGGGTCAACTCAACAAGTGTTACAAGCATGGTGCGACGTAAAGGTAATGGTGATAACCATTACACATTATGGGGTCGTAATGGCCATAATAGCCATTATGGAAAAAAATGACCCGTAACTGCCGCTAATGGCCCGTTACATCCCCTATAAAGGCCATAACAATCCCGTAATGGTCTGTTACGAGGCAGATATAGGTTTTCCTGACTTTTTTTTCAATGTTACAGGACAAATATAGGTTTTTCTGACTTTTTTTTCACCATTATGGGGAAGAAACAGGTTTTTTGGACTTTTTTTCAATAAAAAAAGAGACCGTAACAGCCATTACGGGGGCCGTAACAGCCGTTACGATCTGTATCATAAAGGTAACGGTGGTGGCCATTACGGCCATCGTTACCATTACAGAATACCTTAGTTACAAGGCAGTGACTAAACACTATGAAGTGAATTTCCTAGTTGGTCCACTTAAAATCTCATTGAGTCGAGTTTGACTCAGATGAGTTTCAAGTCACATGGAGAACAGATGTCCTATCCAATGTGCTAGAGTTGGTTTTCTGCCTTATTTCTTTCATTTTTAATCTCTTTATTCAGTAAAAACTTCAAGTAGATGTCCCCTTGTTTGGATTGGTCAGACTGGTTGGACAGAACTGCCCACAAGAAACTGGTCAGTATGTGGTGCAGGTCTTAAAACATCAGTCTCAACCAATTAGATCAATGTTCGGCTTGCCATGACGCTATCTATTAATGAATTTTGAACTTCTTCAGAGAAGATATGAGAATCTGATGTCCATGGGCACATGAACCACGCTAATTCTCTATCCAATTCATGTGCATATTGCTGAAACCTTGCCAACCTAAGCTGAAGGGACTACCTCTGCTTCTCCAGCTTCACAAAAGTCGCAGATGATTAGATTTTTCGGGCAGCGAGGAGTGGCACTCCATCAGCAATTCACCTTAACATCTTGAGGGAGCTACTGCAATGCCACATGCAATACGACTGGGATCTGTTACTTAATCATCATAAAATCAAATATGCCATTGAGGTGTGAGTAGGTTCAAGTGATTCAATCCAGTGTAGTTTTTGAGTAACCATAGGCTCAAATATTGGTCACACAACATGACATAAGACCAGATAGGTAATGGCAAGAGCAATCGGGTTTCTGCCCCACTTTTTTATGTATGGATGGATCATTCAATAGATGACTCAAGTGACCAAACAGCCTTTTGATTTGCTTTATTGGAATGTCACAACAGTAAAGAATATATTTGTACTAAAAAGTACGGTGCTCTTTTGATCGGGACGAATGCATCAATTCCATGGAGTCAACTTACATTCTATTTGTCTGAATGGAAAGTAGAAGTATCTAAACTATCACACAATTTGACAATTTGAGTTATTGTCCCATCCGCAGGGGGTTGGGGTCCACAATGTGGACACACCATGTGTAAATTGGGTATGTCCGTATGTATGATCAGCCATACTCTTATAAAGTATCATATAAATAGCAAACCAATTCAAACGCAACATGGAAAAATGACAGGAACCCACCATTTAAAGGGAGATAAAAATCCACAATCAGAATTTATTTTTAACACAGAAAGTGGGCGAAATGTCTCAAAGGCATTTAGGAGCCCCTACCTACATGTCTAACTTGAGAAGTGGAAAAAATGCCTCAAAGATAGGCATGTTAGTACCCTTCACAAATTCTTAATTAGAAAAGTAGACAAAATGACTCAAGGATTGGCATTTTGGCTCCCTTACACAGGTTTTTAACTTGAGAAGTGGGCAAAATGACCAAAATGCCTCAAGGATAGGCATTTCAGTTTAACTTAAAAAGTTGGGATAAATGCCGTTGCCATTTTGGTCTTGTTACTGTTGCAGACTACAGTATAACCCCTGGCGGCAAAGCAAGCTGGAGACGCTCCCACCTGATCAGATGGTTGGAGCTGAACACCTGAACAGCCACCTCATTTGTAACACGATCAGGCGATTGTCTAACAAACCGGGCTAAGGTTGTCAAGTTCTGTGAGACTTGTTTAGGGAGAAATGACAACTCTGGTGGCAGTGAGAAGATGGTTCTCGGAAGACCGAAAGGGACTTCGAGAACTTGGTAGAACAGGAGAGCCTCGTGACCTTGGTTTCAAAGGGGTTTGATCCAAAAAGAGAGAAGTGGGAGAGCCACACCAATCTCAACTAAAGCCTACATGTATCTACCTATTCTATCGAATGAACTAATGCTCAACACACATGGGAGCAAACTCACTGTGTGAGGTTTTTCATTGATAATATTCGATGATGATTAAAAAAAAGGGGTCCTTTATGATACTAGCTCTATTTATAGTGTTTACAATGATAACCACTTCTTTGCTTCGTGCGTGAATGGTGTCGACATGTGTCTCTTCCACTTCTCCACTTGGGAAACGGTCGCATAACTGTTCCCACATTCTGCCACATGACGATCTTTTGGACTTGGTACCTGTTTCTGTTTTGTCAAATGCACTAGACTACAATTTTTTTTATTATCAGCTGATTTCCTGAATTTGAATTGGTCGGTTCATCAGTTAACCGACGTTTCGCTTCTAACTTGGTTCACCCATTAAATTTTAGCGTCAACAGTTACTGAGAATTTAAACTTGAAAAGTAGGCAAAATACCTCAAAGATAAGAATTTCAGTGTGCTTATCTGATAATAGTGATATTGGGGCCATTTTCAATTCACAGTCAACCACTCCAATCCAACAGTCCACTGCAATCATACATGGGCCCACTTAGGCCCTGCACATAAATACTAAGGCGAGAAAAATGAGTACTGGATCATATCTTCAAAGTCCCAAAAACAAATCCAAGAAGAGAAAAGGTGAAAATAATCCAAACCCAATTGAGCAAACTACATGAACATTAAAAGAAGCCAACGAAAACCGAAAAAGAAAGACACCCAAGATCAAGATACACAAGGATCACAATCTAATCCAATTTTTTTCTACAAAAGAGATGTCTGTGATAGTGAAATCATATTGAAAAGAAATGAGATTTGGGGGGATAGCATTTACTTACAATGGGATGGAAGTTGAGATTTTGAGAGAGTGATTGAAGAATCTCTGAAAGTTTCAGAGTAGAATCCTCCTTCAGGATGAGGCTGCAGATTCAACACAGCTGCAATCTCAGAAGCCTTTTTAAAACTACCCATCTCTCTCTCTCTCTCTCTCTCTCTCTCTGAAAATGCAAAATGCAATGTTCAACGTGGGGAAGGTGAAGAAGGGGAGTTATTTGATATACTTTGGTAGAGTATGGAGCTTGATATGCAGGTACTCAGAACTTGTACATGTGGAATTCATTAACTGAAATTAAACCGTTTAAATTTCCAAAATGATTTTTTTAAAATCACAGTCCAAAAATCAGATTCTTTGAATAATCCTAACCGCTGATTCGTGGTCATTTGTTTATTGAAGTAGGACCATTGGATGGTTTTAAATGTCTACCAATCTGATACTCAAGAAGTCAAATAAGCCCAGTCTTTTTTTCATGATATATCTAAAGTGGAACCTATAAATTGAATAGTTTATTTTGAGTTATTTGCATGCCACGTCAGAAAATTTTAAGTGTCTGCATATCATTCAACATTCTCTATCAGAGTATCAAAGTTTTTTTTCGCAGTGAAGAAGCGGAGGTATTTCCGTTATTTTGCCTCCAAAACGGTCCTCTTATGTTTAGCTTGGGTAGGTGTACCAGGCTGCCGTATCTAGAGAAGTGCAATCGCGCGAGTGGACATTTTTTTTTGTAATGGCCTCTCACACGCACCAAAGTGGCAGATGTGTTTTAGATCCAAGTTGTTCATCATCGGGCCCACTGTTTATATCTAGTGGATCAAAATTTAGGAAATTTTTCTAATCTGGTGGACATCAATTGTACGATGGATGATAGCCGTTTGTTGTTGGATGGTAACCGTGTACCTCACCTGATGATCAAAACAACCTGGATTTATAATCTTCCTGGCTGGGTCATCCGACGTGCGGCTTGGATCTTTTATACAGGTATTACATTGGCACTTATAAGGAAGGAGTACTATAAAAGGTGCACTCACACGAGTGCACTTAGGTGCCGTTTGGTAAACTGAAAAATTAAGTCTGAAAATTAATTTAAGTACTGAAAACTTAAAGCGCTGAATTTAAGTACTTATAAGAACTGAAAAATCTGTTTGGTAATTTATCTAAAAACTGCCATTGAAAACTTATCACGGTCACAAAAGTTTCGGATCAAGCCAATATTTGTGTTTTCCCTTAATCCAGGTCTTTGTGTTATGATGAACAGGGTTGATGGTAAATAAACATCATGGTGGGCCCTAGTAAGGTTTCAATGGTGGGCATCATTGTTCCCATTGCTTTCAGTGGTGTGGTCCACCTGAGGTTTGGACTTGTCTCATTTTTGGGCTCATGCCTTAAAATCATCTCTCCAAATGGATAAACTATCTAGATATAATACATACATTATATTGGGGCTTATAGAATTTGGTGACTTCAAGTATTTACGTGGGGTGGTTTCATGGATGGGAAAGTAAACAAAGATGGGATTAGAACGGTAAAAATTTACAATTATCCCTATGAAAACAGTTAAAAATAGATTTTAATTTAAAGAGAAACCACTTACCGCATTCAGCTATAAGCTTTAAGTCAAGTTGGCATGACTTAAAATAATCTACTTAATTTAAGTGATTTTTCCAATTAAGCACTTAAATTTTTTTAGTTACCAAACGGTTTGAATTACTAAAATCACTGAAAATATCATTTTTCAGTGATAAGTTGTGGAATTAAGTTTTACCAAACGCACCCTTAGTAGGGTAGGAGACTTTTTAGCAAAGAGCAAAGATGGCCAAACCAGATGATGGCATTGTAAACTCTGTTGGGCCCACCTCGAATGTATGTTCTTTATCTATTCCAAGGTATACAAAGAGGTCGAGTAAAATCCCCAACCCGGGTTTTAAATTCGTATAGTTTTAGATTTCACCTGGTATGGTGTACTTGTCAACCTTATTACTAAATGTGGCGACTTTGGAAGAGTCCGGGGTGTCACTTGTTTATTTGTCATCCAACCTGTTCATAACATCACATGGAGATGAATGGAGGGAAAAAACAAATATCAGCTTGATCCAAAACTTCTCTGTCCCCCAGGAAGATTTCAATGGTAGACATTCAGTTCAAACTTTTCTTATGTTGTGGTCCACTTTAAATTTTGATAAGCTTTATTTTTTAGTATCATACCGGAAATTGTGTGCTAAGATGTACAGACGGAGTGGATAAAATACATAAATCATAGTGGGCCCCACAGAGTTTACACCGCATGCTTAGCATGCGGAGTTACTACCAATCCGCTTCCATTTACTATGGGGCCCGGAAGCGGATTGAGTACTGAGTAAACTCTGTGGGCCCGCCGTAGATGTATATGTCTTATTCACGCCGTTCATATGTTGTTCCAGCTCATTTTTGAGCATGGGACCAAAATTGAAGTGTATCCAAAGCTCCAGTGGAGCACACTAAAGGAGACAACGGGATAATGACATCTACTGTTAAAGCCTTCCCAGGGCCCACGGTGATGTTTATTTTTCATCCAACCTATTCATAAGGTCACACATACATGGATGTAGGGAAAGCACAAATATCAGCTTGATCCAAAAGCTTTCGTGGCCCACGGGAGGTTTTCAACGGTAGACAATCAATTGGTGTGGTCCACTTGATCTTTGGATATCTTTAATTTTGGGCTCATGCCCTAACATAAACCGGTAAAACAGATTGCTGAAGTGGATAAGACAAATACATCATGGCAGGCCCCACAAAGTTCCCACCCTACGCTTTAGCTTATTGAGTTACTCAAATAGCACTTGCTTTAGCCCTAGTAAGGAGTTCTCGGTCAAAATAGCACTTACTTTTTGTAAAACCTGCAGCCAATCTTAATAACTGTATGCCCGCACATTTTTAAATTTCCTTCGGCCCAATTTATTCCTAACTAGGTACTCCAATGAGTTTCTCATAATGTATAGGGTCAGTGTCTCGTGGTCATAGGTGAGCCATGACTTCCAGGTTGAAAAGCCATGTGAGACTATTCATGGGAGAGTCATGTGTTTCATCAAAGTGCCATGTGTCTAAAGAGAGTCATGTGCATCATTGGAGTTATAGAAGACTGTCTCATGGAAAAGTCGTGTATCTCATCACAGGAAGTGGATTAGGTATTACCTAAGCCTGTCCCAAGCTCTGGACAGGCTAGTACGTGAGGTATGGGCATTGGGGGAGAGGAGGCGAGACATGACTGTGTCAGGCTGGCTTGCTGACATGGCAGGTCACCTCATACAACGTGCCCTACACCAATATAATACAAATGTGACACGTACCACGTTGGGCCTGTCTTGAGTTCGGGACAGGCTCAGGTAGTACCTAATCAGTTACCCTCATCACAGCCCCATTTAGGCCAAAGGGAAAATGTTGTGAAATATTTGTTTTATTTTTTTTATTTTATTCATTTAATTATTTTCGATCAGCATTCTAAAGATAGAGTCTTAAATAATCATTGGTGGGACAATTTTAATTTGCAAATATAAATCATGTGAAGTTATTCAAATCTAAGTTCAACTTAATCTTTAAGTCATTGTGATAGCTGGAGCTACATTGCTAAAGTTTTCTAAATTTATAATAATCCTGACTTAAAAGGGTGGGTCCATTGTTAATTTTGGATGGATCGATCTCAACGATCTCCAACACATGGTTGTCTCTCTATCTAGTGGGTCCCATCCATGGATGGCCTGCAGTTGAAACATACAGACAGATGAACCTGTCCATCTAACCATTGGTCTTTCCCATAGGCACTGAAAATGGAACTTGTTAACGGTCAGCATTCAATGTGGTGAAACTGATAGTTAATATCCTCTGATGACGCATATATTAATAAATGGGCAATCCAAAGTTAAGACCCGTTGGATGGACCGTCTAGATTCATTTTCACACCTGCCACCTGTGCCTTATTTTGTGGTTGAGGCAAGCTGATCTAAAAAGGAAGCCCAAATCTAACATATCCACGTGGCAAAGTGATGATCATGTGCTATGATATTCAGGCCCGAGAACATGCACAGTGGGACCCACTTTAGGGGCTGCCCGAACCCTACACGTGCAACATTGACACGCGTGCAGAAAATCATTATTTTGATGGCTGCTCTCGGCGACGAGTCAATGCCCAGCCCAACCCGGCGTTGGATCGAAATACATCCGGATGTATTGGAATATGATAGATCGGGACCTTCTCCTTTGAACATGGGTCTCCTTACAATGATCCAAACCGTTAGTATGATGTGCCTCACCTTTTTCTACTTGATATGTAAAAATTAAAATTTTCAAATTGTTGTCGATTTATTTGTCGGCATGCGTGTGATGTGTGTGCGGGCGTGCCAGAACTGATTTTCACAGCTCGATTTCAACCGAACAACGATGACCCCGAGCGCCAGGGAAGGCAAATACGTCGTGATCAACCATATATGACCGAAGTCTGTAGAGATCGGTCACCCAACTAGCCACTCGCTCAAGTTACATTATAAAAATGATCAGGCGATGTTTGGAGGGTGGGGTTCGTCCTCCAGAAAATGGGTTGCAGCTTTACCTTTCGAGCGAAAGGATTTCTCTCGGCGTTGCTTTAAAAGATGCAGAGAAAACAATTTATAATCGACCGTGTGGACGATCTTTGCTGGGATTATGAAACGGAACTTTACTGATCGTAAAACTTACTGTTATGAAAGTAATTTCAGATATTATACTACCGAAATTTAAAAGTGCGATTAATGCTAAATGAAGTAAAGAGAACTGAATGCGCTAAGAAACGTAAATAGCAAGACGAAGAACCTGAATAAGCTTGGAAATGGTAATTGTTCGCTCGCCTCAAGTGCAAGGCTGCGATGTAGTAATAATTCTTGGTAAGATCGAGGTCGATCCACAGGGAATTAAGGTAAACTAATTCAAACTATTCTAATAACTTCAATTTAAGCAGTTTTGAAGTTTGATTTCATAAATTAAGTAAAAACAATAAGTTTTGCAAAAATCTATTAATTAATAGAACTAAGGCCTTAAGGATCCACTTATAGTAGTTCCATGTGAATTCATTCATCCAAGCATAAACGCAACTAGATACGAAGTTCTAGCTCTTATCTAGTTGAAAGATTAAGCATTTCAAACACAAACAATCCCACTTAAGTCAGAAAATAAAATTCTAGTTCTAATGAAGCACATAGAATTCAAACCATGTAGCCTTTGTAGTAACAACCATGCCAAGAGACTATGATATGCTCTAGAGTTACTAAAATTCGAATCTAATCAATCCAAGCATGATAATCTCAGAGAATTGTAAGGAACCTATGTCCGAAGCACATGAACTCTTATAAAACATCCAAAAATATCGACTTTATTCAAACTAGAACTTTAAAAATCTAAACTTTAAGGTACTTAAATTAAACAAATTCAACATGAAAACTAGCTACAAGCTTCACCTCTTAGCCTTAACTAAGGTGTTTTAATCAAGCATTATCATACTTGAACTAAAAACAAAAGAAAAACTAATTGAAAGCATAGAAAACTAGAAAAAATCCTAGTTGGAGGAGTTACGATCGCTCTATGATGATCTCTCTTACTCCTCACGAACTTAGAACTCTTCCATGATGCCTTAGAAAGGATGCCAAGGTGTCATTTTATAGCAAAACTCACCCATCACCTCAGATTGCCTAAGAATTTATGCACTTACGTCGGTCGTCGGGCGCCTAGCCTGTGTTGGTTGGGCGCCCGACCATACTGCAAAACAGTCCAGCGTGTATGGGTGATTTTTCTTTAAATTTCGGGCGCCCGAATCCTCTTAATCCGGCGTCCAGCGGGTCATCGGGCGCCCGACGAGTTGTGGTCGGATGCCCGACCATGTTCAGAAAAGTTACAGCAACAATCTGAATTTTCTGTCAATTTCGGGCGCCCAATAAAATGGTGGTCGGGCGCCCGAAGGCCAAAATTCACGGTTTTTCTGGTTTGCAGGGTTTATCTGCTGAATTTCCTACATTTTATTTTTCTAGTCCTGCAGCTCTGCAATATGACTTTTTTGGCCATTCTAGGTCTTCAATTTGATTCCTTCAAGGCTTTTTCTCCACTTCTTTTACTCATCAAAGCTTGATTTTTTAGTCATTCCAAATCCTTCAAATTGGCACAAAATTCTTGTAATCTCTCTCTTCTCCTTACTTCTTTCTTCAATTCCTTTGGTTCATCTTCATTCATCATCAAGTGGGTTTAAAAGCATTCTTTTAGCCATCAAATAGGTGAAGTTTCTCTCTCATTCCTACAATCACAAACATGCATTAGATTAGTCCTTTAAACATAGGAATCATTCATAAAATGTGATGAAATTAGGTTAGAATATGTATAAATTAAGAGCTCAACAGTAATGTAATCTTAACCTGATAAATACCTGAGCACTTACTCTACAAAATACAAAATACTTGGGATGTAAAAATGAATCGATTACACTATGAAATGTAAATGATATGGTAAATTGGAAAGATAGATTGATTTGGTTTGGTCGGTGCTGGACCCCTATTCTGTAGAAATCCTTCTGCTTTTATAACTTTCTCATTGAAGTGTGGAACTATTTAGATGCTTCACTTCCTGACAGTTACGGTAACCGTCTCCCACATTGCCTTCCAGAGAGTTCTTTGCTTTCTCCTATCGACAAGTGCCGGCAACTGTCTACTCTCCGGATTCTTCTTTCTTATAGGGTACAACAACCCTAATCATGTGTGGCCTACCTTGATATATTTCTGTTGTATCCATGCCATCCATCTGTTTTTCCATCCCATTTTAAGATAAGATCCCAAACCTTAATAAGATCCAAATCTCAGATGGACCATACAACTAGGAAGAGTGATAAATAACCATTAACAACTTTGGCTAACAAAAGTTTTGGATTTGCTTGGCTGCTGTCCAGATTGTCGGAAGACAATCAATTATTGACCGTTGAAATTGGCTGCTAGCCTCGCTGCCAGACGGCAATACGCCAACAAAATCCGTCAATATCTGGTTGAATGTGGCAATCGGCCAAAAAATCAGCCAGCATTGTAGTTGCGTACGGCATGCGAGCGTCAGATTTTTTTTCTGAATGCAAATGCCAATCGAACAACGAAATCGGCTAGCGACCGACTTTATCCGAACGCATGTGGAAATCGGCCGCTCCGTTGAAACGCTTCTGACAAGGATGGTAAGAAACAGGATATAACACAAATTTGATTATTTCAACCGTTTAGAATTCGGCTGTTCTGCTTTGAAAATGGACGGTCAACGTAACCTTCGTATAATCAAAGAGTTGAAATGTTCAATCTAATGGATTTCTTTTTAAATATCACATCAAGGCAATTACTATCACATAAACGGTTTGGATTATTGAAAAGCAACATATTCCAGTCGATACAGTCCCAACTAAAAATGAAAGAGGAAATATTTTATACTCTGGCAGAGCGTAATGAATTATACGCATGTTGCATGCAGCACACCTGGCAAATAAGTCAGATTAAATTTCCCAAATATTATGGGTCCCAGTTTAGATGTATCATGAATCAATAATTTGATCATCTGAAGATCGGATTGGTTGATTCTGATTGGACAGTTAAATGTGAAAATATCCAACGGTTCTATTTCAAGGAAAAAGTGCCCATGAATCAGCGATCGATCAACTACCTGATTTTGGAAATCTAACTTAGAGACAGCGGATTCCAAATTTTATTGGTTTTATTTGAATTTATTAGTTCCACACGTACAAATCCAGAGTGCCTGCGTATCAAATGTCATACACTACCAGAGTATCAAATAAGTTCCCAAAGTAAAAGAGGGCCGCCTAATACGAGCAGCCGCGAAAACCCGCTGCCCGCCAGCCTTCCGCTATCGTCACCCCCCCTCCTTTCCCGTCACGCGCGCGCGTGACTGTATTTCCCTCTAATCCCACACGTGTGCACTGCCCGGCCCCAACAGGCGCATCCGCACGTGCCAATATATCACACGTGTGGATCATTGTAGCTGTCCATCACGTGAGTCCCCTACAGTATAGATGCCACGGGCACACGGAAATTGGCTGGTCCATCCATCAGGTGTCCCGCGGTGCAGGTAGCAAATGGACGGCTGAAATGAACTTCGGTAATGTTTCTAGCCATCAATTTGCACCGTACGTTGGTAACATGATGGGTGGACCAGCCTGATTTTCAGGCGAGGGCATCTACAATGCGGGGCCCACTTGATGACCTTCCGTGTACTCAACAACCCTTGGGCTGAACTCGAAGACACCATCTGAATGTTTTCAATTCCTTCGATCAACTGGTAAGAGACTTGTTTTCGTACACGTGGTGAGCATGCACAAGATCCTGACAGATCATCAGGTAGGCCCCACCTAGGATGGCCCACATCCAAAAATTTACACTGATCGGACAATCCTAACTATTGATTGGCGGAGGGACAAAAATGGATGGTCAATAGAACTTTGGTCGACTCTCTATCATCTTCCTCCAACGTCCTGCAATTGAGTGGTTAGGATTGTTGGATAGGTGTGTGGCCCATCGAAGTAAATAATCAACCGAGTGGTTGGTTCAGATATTGTACATGATTGTTAGACAGCTCGCACCCCTAGAATATTTTATGCAACTCTTACAGTGAATGGACCTTGACCAGGAGGCCAGTCTCTTGGTTCGAGTCATGGAGTCGACCGAGCCATTTTGTCGGCTAGCTGAGTCTCTCCAATTCCAGCCTGAATCAGACTCAGTACCGAGTTTCCCAGCGACTCCACTCAAATCTCACCGAGTCGACTCACTCAAGTTCTGTGTCAACTCAGTGAATTTTGGAACTATGAGCTATGTAAGTTTTTTTTTTTTTTTAGGTTAGTCATGCAACGCACACACCCTGTTAGATGTGCAACGCACCCACCCGGTCAATCACACTATGCTCCCACCCACTGGTGGGGTTAGCCGAACCTAAGACCAGCAGTTGAAACGCCCAGGCGTCTACCAGCTGGGCTAGCGGGTGATCCCCAGCTATGCAACTTGAACAAGAACGCTTTGGACCGGAAAAGCCCGACGACAAACAGACGCATCCATCCATCCATACATATAACAAATTGGAAAATGTTCTACTACAAATTTCAGTCTAGCATGCATTCCAATTTCTAACTCATTCGACACTCCCTTAATCAGCTCCTGTAGGCATCGTTAACAAGATGGTTTTCAAAGGCTAAGATCTAATAAAAATGCCTGAGTTTAAAAATCCGAGCACCCAAGCATATCAGTCTCCAAGGGCAACGGATTCATTGCAGACTTTGATGGGGAACAAATGGTTGTTCATGTATCATTTCCATGCCAACTCTGGACATCATTCATGGCGCAGCATTAGATACCAACGGCCGCATTTCTCCTTAAAAAAAAACACCAATTTGATCTACCTTCCTTCGCTATGACGAAATGAAATGGCATTGTAGTATTTTATCTTTTTGGATCGAATTGGAATAAAATTCATTAAAATGAATAGGTTTAAGGCCAGTATCAACGTTCCTTTGAAAATAGACATATTTCTCTAGCTAGCGGTTCTTGTAAAAGACCATATTACACTTGGGGGAAAAGTCAGGAATCCACCTCCATTCTCAATGCTATCTGTTGAAGCATATGCTAAATGCTTCATTCTCAAACAGACTTTCTCTGATGCTAAAAATCTCGGCTGCTTGTAAGGGTCGAATGATTTCAATCCTAATAGTTCAATCCAGTTGCAATTATTCTCAATATCATGAAACAAATTGGAGAAATCCCAAATTAAAAAGAAAACATTATGATCCGTCTCTCTTCGCTCCTATCACTTCCTCATCCAGCTCTATGAAGTATTAATCATGGAGAAAAATCAGAGTGATGGCAGAAAATTTAAAATCGATGGTGCAGACAGGGTGGGTTACTCAAGATCAATGGGGAGGTCTCAAAAAAGGCTTCTAGCTGGTTCTTTGGGTTTCAAACTATACTAGATGAGCATGCGTCGATGGTGCAGATGGGTGGGTTGCTCAAGATCAATGGGGAGGTCTCCAAAAAGGCTTCTAGATGGTTCTTTGGGTTTCAAACTATACTAGTTGAGCACGCGTCGATGGTGTAGATGGGGTGGGTTGCTCAAGATTGACGGGGAGATCTCAAAAAAAGGCTTCTAGCTGGTTCTTTGGGTTTCAAACTACACTAGTTGAGTATGCAAACAGGTTTTGAGTATGGACGAGGATACGTAAGATAGATCCTCTAGACAATTTCTTAGGACACTGGTACCATGAACAGCTCATAATTACAATCATGTTAAAATATCCCCCCCTCAATGTTGACAAGGTGGCATATTCAGCCCTCTTGATACAATTCACTCGAAATTCTACATGGTTGGTTGGTTTAGAGTTCAAATCTAGGTAAATCTAGAGTGCCCTTACCCTAATCTGAGTATCTGACTGAGGCAATCCAGTTTTTTCAAAGGATTCAATGATCATACACGATTTTTTTCCCCTCCTTCATTCACCTTGATCTGCTTATTAGGATATAAGAGGGACTAACAGCCTCATTCGTATGTGGGTGATGTGGTCTCTAATACTCTAGAAGGTTTGAAATGGAATGTCTTGCATATTCGTCCAGAAGGGAATTCCAAAACAAAGGATATGAGTGGGAAATGAAACGATATTTAATGGATCTCTTTGGTTTCTAGGAAAATTACTCAAGTTGAAGATGTGAGGCCTTGATACTGAATTGATCCTCGAAAGACCTTGATTCCAGCTAAGGTGGGTTTTTTTTTTTTCTTTTTTCTTTTTTCTTTTCTTTTCTTTTCTTTTTTTAATACTCTTAGTTTCTCTCTTTTATATGTTATTTTCACTTTTTGGGAGAACCCAACTTCTCTCTTTGCACTGTTTGTATTTCTAAGGAAGAGAAACCAATATTCAACAGACATTACATGGAAATAACAGCAATAGTGTTAGAAATGAGTTGGTGATCTCGCTGAGAATATTATTATCAAGCATGGTAGCATTGGAACTAAAATTCTCCTTTGGATTCATCACATCATGTTATGCCATGCCAATATCAAGGGCTAGTATAAAATCTCACAAGTAAGATCCAAATCAGTGTCCCAGACTCCCAGTTAAAACTAAGACCTATCATATTGCATGAACCAGTGATCGCAAAAAAAAAAAAAAAAAAACAAATAAATAAGAGCATGAACCAAACTTTTACCAACTACATGTGTGAACATGGATATCAATGTAGAGTGCGATACTTGAGTATTGCACATCTATGGTATATGCAAGGGGTCATTTGGAAGCATTGACAGATGTGTCCGCAGAGGAATCCATGTCCATGGATCTTTAAGTCCTGGAAATGGACCTCTATGTATGTTGGGAGTTTGTCTTTGGATGCATGGATAGGGGGTTCCACGGATTTTTGAGATTTTGTGTTTGGATGACACCTCCTGGAAGTTCTTTTCCTGAAGTGTATACCAGATGATCATATATTGATGTGAGCTGTGGCACGTGTGCCAACATGGTGCCATGTGCGAGATCTGGACCCTATAATAGGTTGGTCCAAAATTTTGGGGATGCTCTCCTTATATCCGGTCCATGTACCCTTGGATTGCAACAGCTGAAGAGCACAGTTCCAGTAGGGATGTGGAGTAGGAGAGCATTTTCCAATGCATTTGTCTGTGGACAGAGGCATTCTTGATTCAAGCCTACCAAACGGAGGCCCCTATCAGTTTTTGTACCAGACCATGTCTTCACAGCTACTTTGAGATACTAATGGCTCTCATCTAAGACACTTAAACAACTCATGTAGTCATGAGTTGCAGTTTTCTGGTATAGACATAATTCAATATTGATAGCAGTTCCAAATACTCCTAGGGTGCTAGTAGGACGTATTTTTCTGGAATTGCATTCTATTAGGCTAGTTATTTTCAAACTCCTAACAATTTCCTTATATGTGGTCATAAAAATTGAATAAAGGAGTGTTATAAATATCTTACTATAAGAATATCTCTAGATTTTATGGATCAGATAAATTCAGCATGTTAGAAATCCTACAAGCTAACATAGAAGAAATGTCTTGAGTAAACATTATCAACTGAATTGATCCTCCTCTGTTAAACCTCTATGACAATCTTAATTCTCTGATATCAAGATGGAAGATTAAAAACTTTCAAAGAATGAATGAAAAGATAAGAAGAAGAAACAACTTAAGAGAATGGGAAAAGTACCCTCACGCACATGTACACATACTAAAACAAATACACCCAAAATATCCTTACAGCTCAACAGAGGGCATGTTGCAAGTCGAAACGCATATCCATATCGGTGTCTTGAACATTGGGAAATGTGGATTGTGTCCCAGTTCCTCATATTGTAGCAGCATATGTAGGCATCATAGGTTCTCATCGTCTGTTTTTAAATAGAACCATTTCATGTTAGAGTCATCTGAAAAAGGATGTTGTCTCAATCGAATTTCAAAGGGCTCCTTATAGCTCTAGTTTCTTGAAAATGAATTGTGACACCATTGGACTTCTTCAAAAGCTACGACAAATCATATTTGCTCAAGTTGGGGATGAAAGTAGACGCATATAGGATCTATGAAAAGAAAGGCAGGGCTGTGCACCAACCAAACAGATGTTAAATAGTCAAACATAGCGAAAACATACTTCTACCCACAGTTCCAAGCAATTCCTTGGTCTTGGAAATGTTACCTATATCACCAACCCCTCTATGTTCTCCCTTCCAAATCTCACGATCCAGATTATGGGTCGTTTGTGATCCACATCACTATTTTCGCCAATCCAAAATTATGGCTCTATCCTTCTAGCGCAGATTAACTTGTTATGTCAATCTATTCAGAAATCAGAACATAATGATTTATACTTTGATTTATGCAACAGCTTGCATGCCAGACCAATAATAATAATAATAATAATAATAATAATAATAATAATAATAATAATAATAATAATCATTTCATATGTAAATTACACTATCAATTTGTATATAAAACTATACTGTATGTACCTATCGTATGTACGGGATCAACCCACATGATCCTACCCCTTGCGTACTACACATTGCAGGAAGTGGCATACCATGTACCCATTCCCATGCCACTTATCATACCGATCCGCTGTCCAAGCAATCCTAGTTTTTGTTCATGAATATCTATAGGTTGGTTTATGATTGTTATTCCATGAAAGGTTGTTACAGGACTATGAAATTCTCCATTGATAGCAAATACATGAGAATGGCAATGCTCGAAAATGCTGAAGCTGTTCTCCCTTTCAGCCTTTCCATTTAGAAGATTTTAATAACTGCAGGGTACTGGAAATCTATAAGAAGATATTGTCAGAATCCTCATTCAAATTTCCACACTAGACCTCAGTGCCATCGAGTTGCTTTACTGGATTAAAAGTAGCACATTGTCCTGTATGAAGACTTTTGAAGACCTTTGAAGTATCAGATTGAGCTCAGCTCAGATTCTGAGCATTTTTAGCAGTGAAAACAGATCACTTGAGAAACACAACTGAACATGACATTTTCAAACATGTTCACCCACAAATCAAATCTCAACAGTCTTAGAATAACAGGCCACTGTACATGTAAAGTTAAAAACAAAAATGTTTCAGGAAATGTGAAGAACGGTACCAAATTGAGTTTATAACCTATATTGCTCTGCTAAGTTGCACAGATACATGCATAAGTGTAGGAATCCAATAATGAACGCCTGACTCAATGAACCCAAAAAAACAGGATAGATGAATTATACGTGATATAGGACAAGTCAAGGAAAATCTCATGGATGGCCAGGATTGAAAGAAATTGGGCTAGAAAGTTCAAACCAAGGGTGTAGCACACACTATAGCTTCTGACGACCATAACTCAGTGACTGCTATCCGTTTCGCAGGAGTAAAATATTGTTGTAAAGCTATAGACGAGCTCTACATGCTGGTCACCAGAGGTCATTGGCCCTCGAATGGTTTTCCAAAAATGGTACGTTTTAGGGATTAATTTTGGGTTAACTCAGTTACGGTTTTGCTAGTTTTAGGATCTTTTATGGTTTGAAGAGTCATGGAATAGCTTAAAGTCCTCATTTCTATCTTGGGAAAAAGTTTGAGTCAGTTCAGAAGTCAGTATTTTTCAAAACTTTTAACTTTTTTTGATAAATTTACTATTTCAGGAACATTACTTTGATGGGAATTTTGATGGGCCATATGAATGGAATGTCATAACTTCCATATAAACATTCCTACAGGGAAGGGTGGAACACATAACTTACAGGAAATACAAATTTATATGATGTGAAATCTTAGATAGAACTGTACAGAAATTGCCAGAAGTGTCTATCGGAATCCATGGACTGTCAGAATCCGAATGAATCCAACAAGAGTACTTTGCCCATTTTGACATAGTTACCCAGGTATCACAAGGGTGTGACATGGTTAACACTTGAAGTGTTACAATACTCACCTTTAGGTGTTGAGGTAACATGCTATAACTATTTGGTATGAAGGTGGGTAGTACAACCAAGATTTTATTAGATAGATGAAAATAATGTTATAACTATTTGGTATGAAGGTGGGTGGTACAACCAAGATTTTATTAGATAAATGAAAATGAATTACATCAAAGGGAGGCAGGCAAATCCCAGACCTGAAAATCCACCAAAGTAACAACAGAAATAATCAGCATCTAATATAAAAAGTACCCAAAAGAATCCTGAAACAAAGATGACTGGACTGCAGAGGTAAGTTGATTTTTTTTTTCTAATGGGATCACTGTTCATTCGTATGAATGCTGTCATTTGCATTCCCTAATCCGATGCTGCGTGATTGAAATATGATTGTCTTGATATCTATAAAGTTCATGGCTTACATTCCATGCTTCTTAAAGTTCAATGGTGTGTATACATGAATTAGAGAGCAGCGAGATGGTGCTTGTTGGTTTGCAAGCGATTACTATACTGATTGGTAGCAGGTTGTTGATATGTCTGCCTCCATCTATGACCCATTGCCTGCCATGTGTAGACCATTCATCTGTGCGATGACTTGTTTGTTCATCATCATCTAAGCTGTGTCCGGACTACTTGGGGTTGGCTACACGAATCCTGTTCTCCCATTCCACCTTGAAATGTCAGATTGTCAGGATTCACAAGAAAAAGATGTAACTCGTTGAATCATATCCATATCTAGGTATCGTAGAATCTAACAACAGCTGAAACTAGCACTAGGCAATGATGGTACTGTGGGAAATGTAGGAGGAATTTCAAGACATTCCATAGTCTTACAATCACAATATCTAATGCAAATTCGACACAGCACAGTCAGTGAACATTGACAAGGAATTCGGAAGGACCCAAATGAAATTTTCCTCATCTTCTTTGCTCTGGTGTTCTTGATGACCATATTGTTCTTGTGTTCAATGCCCGAGCCACATACCAATCAATCTGTTTTGTGAGAAAAAGCTTTCAATTTGACTAGAAAATCATTTGTCAGTACCATAAAACAATCATCATATGAACATATGAAAGGAGTCTACAATGGAAATATCTAACACGATTCAACAAAAAGACCATGCTGGACCAACATCGACATTGAATTTGGAAAAACCCAAATGGGAATTTCCTTGTTTTCTTTGGCTCGGTGTTCTTGATGACTGTATTGTGCTCATGTTCAATGCCTGAACTACATAGTAACCAATCTGTCTTGTGAGGAAAGCTTTCATATTTGGCTAGAAAATACCATAAAACAATCTCCATATAAACATATGAAACAGAATCTACAATTGCAATATCTAACACAATCCGACACAGACCACCATCAACCAACATTGAGATGCAAATTGGAAAAAACCCAAATGAGATTTTCCTCATTTTCTTCGGCTTGGTGTTCTTGATTACCTTATTGTGCCTGTGTTCTATGCCTGAGCTACATAGCAACCACTCTGTTTTGTGAAGAAGGCTTTCAGATTTGGCGAGAAAACCATTTGGCAGTACCATAAAACAATCATCATATGAACATATGAAACAGAATCTACAATGGCAATATCTAGCACAATTCGACAAAGAGCACAGTCGACAGACACTGACATGGATTACAGAAAAACCCAAATGAGATTTTCCTCATTTTCTTTGCTTTGGTGTTTTTGATTACCTTATTGCACCTGTCTTCAATGCCCGAGCCGCATAGTAACTGATCTGTTTTTCAAGAAAAGCTTTCAGATTTGGCTAGAAAACCATTTATCAGAACCATAGAACAAGCTTCATATGAATGTATGAAATGGAATCTACAATCTGTTTTATGAGAAAAGCTTTTGGATTTGGCTAGAAAACCATTTGTCAGTACCATAGAACAATCTTCACATGAATGCATGAAATGGAATCTACAATCACAATTAGCTAACACAATTCAACAGACACTGACATGGAATTTGGGGAAAAAAAAAATGAAAATTTCCTCATTTTCTGCTTTCATGTTCCTGATTACTGTATTTTGCTCGTGTTGAATTCCCAAGCTACATAGTAACCTGTCTGTTTTATGAGAAAGCATTCAGATTGCGCTAGAAAACCGTTTGTCAATACCATAGAACAATCTTCATATGAACATATGAAACAAAATCTAAATTTAACAAATCAAAACAATTTGCTTACAGGACAGAAGTACACAAGCATGGGCCCCACCTACTATGCAGCTCCAGCCAGCCCCGCTAATCGTTCTATCATTCTCCAATCAGGCACTTGAAGAAGACAAGCTTGAAAACCCAAAACCGAATCCCCACTGGGGCCCATCACCCGAATACTTCCTCAAAAATTCAAAGAATATTGCCTATGCTCCCTAACACTCAAAAACTACAATATCATTCCTTCAATGGGATTTCCGCCTTATGTGTACTGAAACAGTGCATCCTTCGAAGAAATCCAACAGAGCAGATTCAAGATCCTCCACAGAGTACTTGATGTACATTTCCGAATGCCGGCCGCTCTCTAGGTGATGCCGGAACCGGCCTAGGAACGACCGGTAGGCTGGCAGTAGCTTCTCCGCAATTGATATCCTTAGCTCCTCCCTCAGCTGCGGGTCTGGCACAAACCATGTCGTCTGGACCCGGTGGGCATCTTCGAATGCAGAATTGAAGGTCTTGAACCGCTCCCTCAATGCCGTCTTCGAGACCCCAGATGAGAATCCACCGCTCACGTGGATTCCTTCATCCCGCAGGCAGTACAGGATCCGGACCCATGTCGCTCTTTGATAGCTGGTCGCCAATTGCCGGAACTTCCCTGTGAGCTTCTTCAGGTAGCTGTCGCCAATCAGCTCGCGTAGCTCAGGCGATCCCTTCGCCTTCTGGACGATGTAATGCACATTGTTCATCAGGAATAAGTGAGACAGCGCGGTGTCCTTGTAGAGTTTCGACTTGCCATCCAGATTGAATTGTAGGACTATGATGATCCAGACCATGTGGTGGGCCAGCGGAGATCGATCCTCTGATTCAGGGATATCCATATCAGGCGCTGGATCGCCTGAGAACCGCGGGCTAGCTGATGGCCTCGCAATGATCAGCTCGATCAGGGTCTGCTTGTAATCAGAGATGAGGCTGATGTAATTCATCACGTACCTAGTCAGAGGGTGGATGGTCCCGCCGGGGACTGGGATCTTCGACGGCTCCCGCTGCACCGCATTCTCAAACTCAGACAGGATCCCCCTGGCTGCCTCGGCGAGGCGGGAGAGGATCTCCGAAGCCTGGATGCGAACGGATTCAGCAGATCGGAACACGGCCTCGATGTCTGGGAGGAGATCGGACAGCGCATCATGGAGATCGAGTATCTTGAAGAGCTTCTCAGGCGACCGGCGACTGATACTGATTGCCTCAGCAAAATTGAAAAGCTGGATGGCGGCCCCTTTCACTGTCTCCATGAAGCAAGCATCATCGGCGTCTGAGCTCAGGCCATCGAATATGCGCTCGCAGAGCCGCTTCTCACTAGCGAAGAGCATCCTAACACAGACCTTCGCCGCCCGAATCCACCTCCTGATCTTCGTCTCCAGCGCATCCCACTCCAGCCGCTGGACATCACCGATGCTCAGCTTCTCGATGCCCAGCTGGCGCAAACTAGCATCGACGATCGATTTGCGGACACTTCCGTATACTTGGATGCACTCACGTAAGTACCCAGCGGCGATCATCCTCTCGGCGATGCTGTGTAGATCGAAGATCGCATCTGATGGGATCATATCGATCTCCCGGAAGCTAGTCGTCGATCTGTAGCTGGCGCTGCTCGCACACCCTTCCTGCTCTTCTTCATCCTTGTGGGCCCCACCATCGCCATCGTCGTGGTAGTCATCATCATCGTCCAATTCTGCAGCGCTTTCAGACCGAGCGCTCGACGACACAGATGAATTGGGATCGACGAGCACATCAGTCTCAACAGGATTGCTGTGATTGATCAAAATGTTGCGGAATTCATCCTCGAGGCGGGCCATGGCGATCTGGATCGCGTTACCTGAATCACTGTCCGTTACACTCACTGAGTCCATCGAACGGCGGATCTCGTCGACAGCGCGTAGGTACTGCTCGGCGTCGCGGCGATCACCGCCGTCGAATATCATCCGCTCCCTCGCATCCTCCGATGCCGATGAGTCCCAGCGCATGATCAGCTTCTGGGCAGCTTCGAATTCTTCGGTCGGCTTGGGATGATCGTCTCCGGCAGCTAAGTGGGTCATCGGTGATGGGTGCTCCGGCGACTCCATGGCCTGAAAACAGGTTGTGGGTGGTGGAAAGGAGAGTGCAGTACTACAGAAAAAGGTGGAAGATCTTTGGGTAGTCCCTCTCCTGTATATGGTGGAGTCAGATATTATCATGCAATGGAGATAGGTGATTTTTTAGTGTTTGGAGAGAGAGAGAGAGAGGTTTTCTTTTGTATTGTATATGACAGAGAGGGAGAGTTGTTTTTGTTTAGATAAGGTGCAACCGCGGATCCAGCCGCGTGGGTGCGGCGCTGATCGTGGGGCCCACATAGATTAGTTCTTGTATATCCACGCGGTCCATTCATTTTTCCATCTCATTTTACCAAAAAAGGACTCAGATATAAGTCTTATGCGAACCACATCACAGGAAAGAATGGTCATTGAATGCCTACCATTAAAAAATTCGTGGGGCCCAGAATAATGTTTATTTACCATCTAATACGTTGATCAGTCAAAAATACCTGGATGAAGATAAAAGACAAATAGAATCTTGATCCAAAAGTTTCATGGCCTGAGGACGCTGTTAATGGTGAGAATTCAATCCCTAACGTATGGTCCACCTGAGATTTTTGTCTCCTTCGTATTTGTCACCATGCCTTAAAATGACCTGGAAAAACTTATGGACGGCGTGGATATACTATATTTATATATCTAGGGGAGCCCCACTGTCAGGGCCGCACCCACATGGTTGGACCGGGGTCGGACCTAATCCGCGTTCGTGCATGAGGAGGGGGAGCGAGAGAGACAGGCAGACAGCGGATCTTCACAGCTATTTTCGAAATGGAAATGTTTCATCATCCACCTTACACATGGCATATTGTTACATCAATCCAAACCGTCCAAATGGGTTTCCTGATAGTGGATGCAGTATAACCCAAAAATGAAATCGATTAGGAAATATTAACTATCCGATATTTCCCAATGAACGTGGACCTCTCACTGTTTCACTCCTAACAGTCCATTCGATATCCATCGATAAATGGTTAACATTTCTCAATCAATATGATCTTCAAGACCAAGTTCAATCCAGAGCGTGACCCACAATTTGGATGGTCTGGATGACCTTAAATGCGGGCCCATATGAGGAAGATGGGCCCACCTCTATTTTGGGGGAGACAGAGGGGTAGGGAGAGTTTTGGTCTTGGAAGGCAGCTGTGATGCTTGTCTGAATTTGTGAGGAGCGTTTGTGGAACGAAATTGAGATAGTGTTTGACTTGGACGAGTAGCTGGTGGTGGTGTGGAGTATATTCCGTCGAGAAGGAAAAATTACTAGTCTTGATGATGCCACGTCAGATGGCGTGGCCTACCCAGCTCGCCTTGGGGCGTGGATTGCGTACTACCCCCACGAGGACCTACCTAGAGACGGACGGACAGTCCTGTCATAGGATCTGTGGGGCCCACCCTGATGTATATATTTTATCCACGCCGTCCATCTATTTTGACAGGTTATTTTAGGGCATGAGCCCAAAAATGAGTAAGATTGAAGGCTCAAGTGGACCACACCACAGGAAGCAGCGGGGATTAAATTTCTACCATTGAAAACGTCCTAGGACCCACCGTGTTGTTTTTTTTTCCATCCAACCTGTTCATAAGGTCACATGGACCTGTATGAAGGGGAAACATAAATATCAGCTTGATCCAAAACTTCCGTGACTCTAAATAAGTTTTCAACGGTAAGAGTTTAATCCCCGTAATTCCTGTGGTGCGGTCCACTTGAGCCTTCAATCTACCCCTTTTTTTCAGTTTATATCCTAAAATGATCTGTAAAAATGGATGGACGGCATGGATATCACTTTGGCCCCACAGAGCCCCTGACAAGACCGTCCCTCTCTAGCTAGTCCTGTGGGCGGTGCCACCCCATCCGTGAGCGGTGAGCCCCACATCGGGATTCAGCTAAGGGCTCGTCCAGTCAATGCTTCGGGCCCATCATGAGGCCCATTACCCCTTCCAGACCGTTGGGATGATGAATCCTTCCGTGACCATGCCCCAAAATTCACCCGATGGGATCATCTAAACCTTTGATCTGTTTCCAGCAAAATAGACCGTTGATCAGTAATTACAACGATGGTCCGCAGATCAATGGTCTGGATCTGAACCATGGGCTACATTTTTATCAAATGTGGGCCCGGTGAGCCCGTTGTCCCTACCTGACCGTTGGTCTGATGAATCTCATCGTGGACGTACGTTTCCCAAAATTTACCGGATGGGATCGTTCTAACCCTCCCAGCTGTTGCCAGCAAATAAATGTTAAGCAATAGTTACAAGGATGGTCCGCGGATCAACGGTCTGGATCAGAATCATGGGCTATAGTTTTAGCAATCCTGGGCCCACTATCCGCTTCATCCGGCCCGAGGAGTATACAACTCTGGTAATAATAGGAAGTGGACCATCTGAATCCGTAGACCTAAAACATACTCAGCAGGATCATCCTAACCCTTTGATCTGAAAAACTAGACCGTTAAGCAATAATTACAACAATGGCCCGCAGAATCAACGGTCTGGATCAGAATCACGGGCTCCCGTTTATCTTGGCCCGATGACACTATCCATTTCATTGTGCCCGAAGATTATACGACTCCTATTGTAATGATAGGAGGTGGGCCATGTAAAACCGTAGACCTGTGGACTACGATCCATCTTGCCTGTCTCGATCCATGTGGGGTCCGTTTGGTGGGACAGATGAGGAAAATTTGTTTAAGCGTTCCTCGGACGTTGGTTCGGACAGCTTGTATTAGCTGTGGAATATAGAGGAGCCCAAGGGAAACGCATTTTGTATTTTTCTTCGAGGTCTGCTTTGGTAGTCCGCGGGACCACACCTTCTTTAGGTGATTCATCCCTTTCTTGTGGAGCCCACCTACCCAAAACATTGTAATGGCCCATCATTTTCTACCAATTGGCGAATCAGGACCGTCCATCTAGTGGTCCGGAGGATGAATAGCTTACAGTTTGAAAGGGATTGTGGGTGCGGATGGATTTTATTTATGCTAATTTTGAATCATGGGCCATCCACATTGGTGATCACTATATGAACGGACCTGATTCACTATCCACACTACCAAGTGTAGAGTAGATGGGAGGTTCCATGGGAATCACTTCCTATCCTCAAATCTTCCTGCGGACTACAGTTCATTTCCTCTATTTTCGGCTCCGCTTGTAGTGGCTAGTTTAAGCTACCGGCTTAGCGGCTGCAAAATGCAAAGTCAATGGATGAGAGAAGGCTCAAGCCTTAGGCTAAGAGCCGGGCGTGAACCGTCGGCTCTGAACCGGTGACGATCCGATGCTTCTAGAACGTTGAATCCATCGGGTTTTGGTACTATTTTGACTGTGGTTGCGAAGAACAAGAAGCCTGCGCCGTACACGTGTCAGCATGGATAGCACGTGTGAGATCCATGTGATCATCTGGTGGGCCCCACTGTGTGCGTGCGTCACGCACGTGTATGGAAATATTCGTATGGTCCGGAGCAGACTGGCTCGATTCTCTTTGGAGCGAGGGCCAAGGGACATCCATGGGTGGGGCCCACCTTATGAACTATCCGTACATTTTCACACCTGAGCCGTGATGGGACCTGTGCTGAAGCCAACAAACTACGGGCGCGGCTTAAGTGGATCCTGGATCCACCAAAGTGAGTGGATCCCTGTGGGGCCCACTTTGGTGTATGTGCCTTACATCCACGCCGTCCATCCGTTTTGACAGCTCATTTTTGGGTATAAAACAAAAAATGAAGCAGATTCAAATCTTAGGTGGACTACATCAGAGGAATACTGCTGATTGGATACCCATCATTAAAAACTTCCTAGGGACCACCGGAATGTTTATTTGCCATCCAACCTGTTGATAAGGTCACAAAGACCTGGATGAAGGGACCACACAACAAT
Source organism: Liriodendron chinense (assembly GCA_003013855.2). Lineage (NCBI taxonomy): Eukaryota > Viridiplantae > Streptophyta > Magnoliopsida > Magnoliales > Magnoliaceae > Liriodendron > Liriodendron chinense. The sequence goes on from PVNU02003263.1 coordinate 2,000,912, forward strand.
CAGATTGTTCCAAAAATTTTGGTGGCCCCAAGAAGTTTTTAATGGTCAATCACCATTGTTTCCTGCGGTGTAGTCTACCTGGGATTTCGTTCTGATTTATTTTTGGCATAGTGCCCGAAAATGAGCTGTCAAAACGGATGGACGGCGTGGATGTAAGACACATACATCAAGGTGGGCTCCACAATCAGGGATCCACCGAAGCCGCGCCCACAAGCTACATGGGTGAGGCCCACCATATGAATGCAGATTGTCGTGAGAGTAGATTAGGTAAGACCCCGGCCTTACCCAAGATGGTGCGGCCCTTACCGTGGGGTTACTGTGGGGCCCACTTTGATGTATATATTATGTATCCACGCCGTCCATCCGTTTTTCCATATCATTTCAGTGTACTATCTCAAAAATGAAGTAGATCTAATTGTCAGGTGGACCATACCATAAGAAACAGTGGTGATTGACCATTAATGGCCTACAAAAGTTTTGGATCAAGCTGATATTTTTTTTTCCCTTCATCCAGTCTTATGTGACCTTATCAACAGATAGGATAGTAAATAAACACTACTAAAACATTAAGGTTCTCTCTAAGAATTTTTTAATGGTAGGAGGGTCAATCACCACTGTTTCTTATGGTATGGTCCACCTGATTGTTGGATCTGCCCCATTTTTTGTAAAAATATCCCTAAAAGGATCTGAAAAAAATGGATGGACGACGTGGATAGATAATGATGTGTGGGCCCCACGGTAACTGCTGCATTGTCTTGGGTGAGGTCGTGGTCTGTAGTTAAGCTCCAGTCCACCCAGTTAGAGAGCGAAAGGCGCCCCGAATTTAGGAACTTTGATACTCCGGCAAACTATAGTGGATGATACACAGCCACTTAGAAATTTCTTAAGAATTGCAGACGTGGGAAACAAGTAACATGATGGTGTCAATTTAGATATATCATCAGTTCAACGATCCAAAAAGACGACTTTCCGGATCCTGTTATAAATGTCACATTCATCAAAGTCCCCCAAATTGAAACAATCCTGACCCTTTAATTGGTGGCCCACAAAAGATGGTTGGGAAAGAAAATACAGCAACTGCCCTTAAAATAAAGATGGGCTAAATATAAGCCAGGATCTTCAGGATCTTGGGAATTTTTTGTGCATGGGCCATCCAAGGTGGGGCCCATCACATCAACGGTTTAGATCACTGAACCACGGGCCTCAGTTGTATAAAACTGAATCAAAACCGATCATCTAATGGCTCGTTTTTAGATTGGAGAAAGAAAGGAAAAAAGGCAAATTTAAAGGGATAACGTCTACCTTTTTTTGTCCATGAATCATCCTCTGTGGGCCCACCATGATGTCTATCAGGCATCTCGCCTTCAGGTGATGGTATATGGTATGACACAAAAATCAACCGTATTAGGAATTTAGGTGCGCCACGCTATTCACATGGCGCAGAATCATGACTAAAACATCTAAAATCACTTTGTGGGGACCACCTTAGTGTTGGAATGGCCTGAAATTTGATGGGACACCTCAATTAGGTTGCATCTATGAACATCAAGGTGGGACCCACAAAGCTTGACCTTACCATAACTTGCGGCGAGGGGTGATGGAGAGACTAAAAACATTGAAAAACACTTTGTGGGGGGGACCACTTGAGTGTTGAAGTGGCCCAAAATTTGATGGGACGCCTCAATTAGGTGGGACACATACAATGACAAAGATGTATGTGGCGATGAGGATGTTTGACTTACATCAAGGTGGGACCCACAAAGCTCGACCTTATCATAACCTACGGCAAGGAGGGGTGATGGAGAGACTAAAAACATTGAAAATCACTTTATGGGGACCACTTGAATGTTGAAGTGGCCCGAAATTTGATGGGACACCTCAATTAGGTGGGACATACACAATGGCAAGGATGTTTGATGAACATCAAGGTGGGACCCATGGAGCTCGACCTTACCATAACTTATGGCAAGTTTGGGGGGATGGAGAGAATACATTAAAAGTGCTCTAAAATCATTTTGTTGGGACCACCCGAGTGTCCTAATGGCCTGAAATTTGATGGGAAACTTCATTTAGGTAAGACGTGCACAATTGTAGGGCATATTGGATGGGTTGTTTGACGAACATCACAATGGGACCCATAGAGCTCGACCTTACCATAACTTACAGTAAAGAGGGGATAATGGAGAAAGTATATTAAAACTGGCCCATAATTACTCTGTGGGGACCATCTAACTGTTAATGGGCTGAAATTCGATGGGACACCTCATTTAAGTGGCACACACAGTAAGGACACAGGGAATGATGTTTGACTAATATCGCAATAGACTCATAGAGCTCGACCTTACCATAACTTAACAGTAGGGAGGGGTGATGGAGAAAGTACATAAAAAAATGGGTCTAAAATTACTTCCTCGGGACCACTTGAGTGTTAATGGGCTGAAATCTGATGGGACACCTTCATTCAAGTAGGACGTGCAGTAAGGGCACATCTGATGGGATATGATGTTTGACTAATATCACAATTGGACTCACAAAGCTCGACCCTACCATAACTTACAGTAAAGAGGCAGTGATGGAGAAAGTACATTAAAACTCATCTAAAATTACTTTGTGGGGGACATTTGAGTGTTAATGGATTGAAATTCAATGGGACACCTCATTCAAGTAGGACGTGGAGGAGGGGCACATTTGACAAGGAAGGATGTTTGACAAATATCCTGGTGGGACCCAAGAGCTCGACCTTACCAGTTACCATAACTCACAATGAGGGGTGAATCGGGTGATGGATAAAGTACATTAAAATTGGTCTAAAATTACTTTGTGGGGACCATTTGAGCATTAATGGGCTGAAATTTGATGGCCACTTCATTCAACTATGGTGCACAATAGGCGTACATCTGACAAGGAAGGATGTTTGACAAATATCAGGGTGGGAGCTACGAATCACGACCTTACCATACATTAATGAAAGGTGATGGAGAAAATACATTAAAATTGGTCTAAAATTACTTTGTTGGGACCACCTGAGTGTTGGAATGGCTGGAACTTAATGAGATGCCTCATTTAAGTAACACGGTAATAGGGGCACATCTGACCGGGAAGAATGTTTGACGAACATCTCCGTGGGACCTACAGAGCTTGACCTTATCATAACTTACAGCAAGGAGTGTGATGGAGAAAATACATTACCAGCGACGCGAAGATGGTGATAGAAGCCAGCTTTTACTATCTTTTTTGGGTAGTGTTTGGATTCATATGCAAATCATATTATGAATTATTGGTGTTTCCATGTGCAAGGTATCCTTAGGGTTGTCAACCGGTTAGGTTCAGTCCAATTCCAGTGTACCCGTATTGAGAGCTAAAGGAATCGGATTGGTCCAATTGTGTTTGATTGGTCCATTGGGCATCGTCATTTTTTATTTTTTTTTCTAGTACACACTCCACTATTAGCCGCCCCCACTAGGGAATTGATACCAAGACCTCAATGTTGAAGCGAGGTTATCTTCACCCAGTCTACTACTTGAGCTATGGATCGTGGTGTTTAAGGTTTTTCACGCAAAACTAATTTTACAAGTGGGCTATTTTAGAGGTTAGCTCAAAATGACATTTAGGCATCAAACACTTTTTTTAAGGGTGCATCGAATCGAGACCTTAGTTTCAAGCAGCTTCAGAATGGGGTTTGGATCTAAATTCGAGCCTACACTTGGATTCATACTTGGGTGCATGCAAAAGATATAGCTTTTAAATTTTAACAGTAAATAATTAAATAAAAAAATTTTAAAATGTAATAACCTATACATTTGAGTTCCTGCTTTTTAACTGGGTTCATGGCCCAAATCTGACCTCGGGTGTCAACAGGTCCAACCCTCGAGTATGGTGAGTCAACGATGAATATACAAGCATGATATATCTCCATGTGTTCAAGAACTTTTGTTTGCATTGTCTTATTTGGTCTATGCACCAAAATTAATACCATTCAAGATTATGCAAGATTGAACACAAGATCATTTTTGGCTCTTTTTAGTTGAATTTCCCTCAACTTGAGTGACTTGCGACTCAACCTAACTCCAAACAAGCCAGGTCAAGTCACGAAGTCAGAAAACCATGACCCAAGTCAAGACAAGCCTAAGACGGTTTGGGGTAATATTTAAGACCATGCGAGCAAAATACCCCTTAAGCAGAAAACAAGACATTTTCCCTTTTAAATTCTTTTTTGTAAGTAGCATAATCTTGCATCCCATTCTCTCCTCATGCAACTAATAAAAATGCATATTATTAAGGAGCATATGCAATAATCACTATGAAGCCTTTGGCATTTACTACACGGTTTCATGTCAGAATGTTAACTCAAAAGGAAGCAGATCTAAGACTCGAGTGTGCCACAACAATACAAAAAAGAGAGGATGAGTTGTGCATCATTGAAACCGTTTAAGCCCTTCGCCTTCTTTCTCTTTATGTAGCCAACACCTTTCTCTATTCCTGATATATATAATATTAGTACTAAAATTAACCAAGTGGCCAACCTAATTAAAATTAACCCACAACCTAATCCAATCCAACGTAGATTTTTGTTGGGTCTAAAAACAATGGACCCGACCCAACCTAATTTCGTACTGGGTTTTAAAATGGAGGGCCCAGGACCCAACCCATAAAATTATTTTACACCATCCAAAAATTGGGCCGTGGAATAATTTAAATCTAGTCGTGGTTCCAAGTACCTGGTTCCGGGGCCAACCACCCGCTCAGGTCTGGGTTTTAAAACGCTTGTCTGTACCATATAAGAGGCCTATCCGTGCGGGGGGAAATGCCCTATTTTCATGTCCACTCAATTCCCCATTTTGGTTTGGATCGAATTTCATATGCATTTTGGGCTGCACCCTATTTCGAACATCAAAATCCAAAAACTAGATTTTTCGGCCTAAATCGGAAAGCTTTTGCTAGCTGTTTTTTAATATAAATAACCCAAACAGACACATTTTAGCAGTATTCCTTTACTTTTTATTTGTGTTCTCTTCTGGACTTTTAGCAGGCTGAGCAGTAACGACACACCACTAAAGCAGTGGGCATTTATTATTGTCGTGGGTCCTAACCATGGTTAATGACTGGGTGACTCGGACTGACTCGCCGAGTCGAGTGGGGACTCACCCAAGTCGAGGGTGAATTGCAACTCAGTTGGGGTGACTTTACCAGGTGCTCATGGTGTTGAACCGGATCAGGGCCAACTGAGTCCGAGTTGACTCGAACAAGTCGGTCCTAGCTAGTTGCAACGAGCGAGATCTAGACCGGTTCAGTCGCCAAAGCCCAGCCCAAAAAAACAAGTCAGATCGGGCTAGCCCATTACTATTGGGTTTTTTATTTCATCCCAAAAGGGCCCATTAACATTGGTGAAAGTTGGCATGTTTGGGTACATCAAATTTTATCAGAATGGGTTTTCTGTATTGCCGAGTTTCATAAATGGCATCCAAACGCAACCTTAGGTCTGAGCCTGACCCGTTTTTAATCGGGCTTAAAGTCCAGGCAAAACCTATGGGCCTCCATTACAGGCCCAAGACCATGGGGCCCACATGCGGACCGATCCCATGATCAGAACCGTCCGTGTTTTGGGCTCGAGAACTTATGCTGAACTAATGGTTGTGACCATCACCATATGTAGATGAATTTCGAGCAATGGAAAGCAAATTTTGAATGGCTTGGATTCAACTATAAATATCAATGGTTAGGATCATTGCTGAAAGTTGATTATGGGACATGTATCTTATTTTAAGGTAGCAATGACAAAATGGACGGTTGAAATCACCATCGCAGCGTGTGGGCCACAGTAGCTGGCAACACAAACTGGATCCTGACTCCTGAGTCCAGAAAGGAGTCGCTCCTTATTTATTGGCTGACAGAGAAGCATCCATCACGACCGTACACGCGCTAAATAATTTACTGATCACGTGATAAATGAGTGGGCCCCACCATGGATGCAAAGGTCAAAAAGATTCACTTATTAAATATGCAATCTGATTAGTGCCTTCACATCTACGGTTAGAATGAAAAGGTCAAAGTGTTCATACTAAGGTCTTAAGATTTCAACGGATAGGATACAGCTGGTCACTCCATCCGGTTGGATACCACGAGTCCGAGTCGCGACTCGACTCAGTGCCAAACGCGTCGATCCGAGTGGCCAAATCTTTTTACCATGGTCCATACTCAACGGACCGTGGAACATCCGAGCTTTTTGGAGCCCTCGTGATGTTTTTGTTCAATCCAATCCGTCCAGAAGCTCTAATATATCATGTTTACCGAATACAACAAAGTTTAGCTAGATCCAGAACTCAGAGAGGCTACTCCATGGAAATAATGGAAAATCACACTCAAAACCTCTAAACTCACTTGGAGTGTCCCACCTGAGTTTTGGATTAGTTAATATTTTGTTTATCCTGATGGACCTCAACTGATGAACGGGTTGGATGTAATATAAGAAACACAGTTCGTCCCAAAAAGGTTTTTACAGTAGGTGTCCCCATTCCCACTGTTCCATTTGGTGTAGCCCACCTAAGTTTTTTATCAGCCTGAGGCACTATAATGAGGTTTTAAAACTAATGGACGGATCGGATTTCACAAAAACTACCTTTGGCCCATCGAGCTCCGGTGTTGCACGCTCTTCTACAAAAGGTGGTGTAGAGTATTCCAGATTCATGCACGCGGAAGCCGATTGCGTGGTGCCCCCTACACCACCGGTATCCCTGGTGACAGGACTCTGTGGGGCAAACCATGATGTATGTGTTTTATCCACGCCGTCCATACGTTTTTACCGATCATTTTATATTATAAATCCGAAATCGAAGCATATCCAAAGTTCAAGTGGACCACACTACAGGATACAGTGGGGATAATGACGTCCATCATTGAAACCTTCCTAGGGCCCATCATGATGTTTATTTACCATCCAACCTTATGGATGAAGGGAAAACACAAATATCAGCTTGATCCATAACTTTTATGGCCCCAAGAAGTGTTCAATGGTAGGCATTCAATCCCCACTGTTTCTTGTGGTGTGGTCCACTTTACGATTAGATATGCTTCAATTTTGGTCTCACTCACTAAAATGACCTTTCAAAATAGATGGACGGCATGGATAAAACACATACATTACAGTGGGTCCCAAAACGTCCGGTCACCAGGTAGACCCCGTGGTGTTGAGGTCACCACGCAATCCACTTCCCATACACAACAGGCAAAGGTCCCATTTTTTGGGTGATCATGATCTTCCAGTTGGTGCAAATCTTGAAACGTGGCTCGACCACGGTGAGGCCCACTAAATAGGACCATGTAGATTACTGGACCAGTCAGGCCAAATGTACGGTGGTGATGGATTCAAATCCCACATGGTCCACTGCGACCGACCGACCGGAAATGACATCGTTACCAATTTTGTCTCTCTTGCTAATTGATTTGTTAATTATCAATAATCGATTGCTAATAATTTGTACGGTGAGTTATTTGATACTCTGGCAGAGTACAACTCTTGATATGCAGGCACTCAGAAATTACAAAAATGGCAATTGACGAACTTATATTTAACCGTTTAAATTGCTAAATCTAATGTTTCTAAGTCCCAAACCCAAAATCAGATTGCTTTAACATTCCTAACCTCTGATTCATGGACACTTTGTTTGCTAAAATAGGACCATTGGATTTTTTCATTTTTAACGGTCGGATGAATGCCCCTTTTTAATTCATGATGGGTGTAAAAAATGACTTATAATTAGAACAGTTTAATTCGAATTACTCAATGACACGTATGCATCTGAGTAAGCTCAAAGTGCCTGCGTATCATCCAGCACACTCCGCCCGAGTATCAGAGTTTTTCTCAATTTGTACGAATTGCATATACAAATACAGGTCTTCCAACAGGACGCCGATTGCCTGCAACAGGAAGCTATCTGGGCCCACCAAGAATTTTTGTGAGAAATCCACTCCGTCTATCCGTTTTCCCTGATCATGTTACGAAATAATCCAAAAAATGAGTCAGATCCAAAACTCAAGAGGGCCTCACGATAGGAAAAAGTGAGTAGGGAAATGCCTACCGTTTAAAACCTCCCTGGGTCCACCGTGATGTTTATATGCCATCCATACCGTTCATACTTGGATGAACTGAAAAAACAGATATATATATATATATATATATATATATATATATATATATATATATATCGATTCAAAACTTCTTGGCTCCACGAATGTTTCAACGGTGGAAGTTCAATCCTCAGTTTTCCCTTTCATGCGCCCACTTGAGCTTTGTATCTGCGTCATCTTTGGGCCATATCGTAACATGATCTGGAAAAACGATGGACGGAGTGGATTTCTCACAAACATCCGCGTCCTAGTAACAACCGTACAATTCGCTTTAGGATTCCATCCATGTGTACCATCGTTAGTTGATCCAAACCGTTAGATGATGGTAAACGGTGGTGGATTTGAGATGGCCCGAGATTTACTAGAAGATCACAACCCTTTGATCATCAGATTATTTTCTGTTAAGAACAGACCATCTAAGCACCTATCTCTAATCCAGAAATCAAAGCCTTTAGATCGTTCAATCTGGAATTCTTTTGAAGAATCTTCCATCGACAGTGGGGCCCATCAAATGAACAGTTGGGATCACCAAATCATGTCCCACAAGTACGGAATAATCTCATCTGTGAGTTTTTCTTTCATTTTCTGCGTCCTTGATAAACACACAACAAAACATAAACTAATTACAGATTAATTAAAGATTTAAGCTAAGTCAACTAACACAGTGCCGACATTCACGTGCTTGCACGCTTACATTTTTATATTAAAATAATTATAAAAATAATAAATAAATAAATAAAAAGATGGAGGTGGTACCTGTAGGAGAGAGAAAATCTTATTTATTTAATTTAATTTTATTTTTTTTCGAGATAGATGCATCCAAACGGCCCAATATTGTAATCAAGGCAGATGGTACGGTAGATCCGGGAGAACCGGAAAACGGTAAAACCATCTCCACCAAGCCTGTATGCCAGGATGATCTTCCAATCTGGACCGTTCATCTAGTATGCTATGTTTTAGATTGCTGACTATTTAAAACGTACATAGATTGGATGATCCTAGACATCTGATTGGTGGGTTCCAAATCAACGGTAGAATAGAAATGACCAGTTGTTAAGCAACGTTGTGGATGGGGTTGTCTGATGACCGTGTTTTTTGAAGCATGGGCCATCCAAGACAGGGCCCACTAGATAGACCGTGCCGATTGATACGTACACCTGCTGTGGGTGCTGTGGAGGGATGTCTCTACCATATCTGGGTACAGCCGTATAATCTCCATTCAATAATACAATATTTTTTAGTGAAGATGTTGCACGAGCGGTGGAAAATTCATGTGTCTGAGGATGTCGGGTTGTGATAACTTTGGTTTGGGGAGGAGGAAGGAGAGAGTGATTCACATTATGGGGCGCACATGTGCAAATCCACACCGTTCATCACCTAATAAGCGGTTTGGATCTCACACAGTTGCACCAAATTGGCACACGTGTCCCATTTTCCTGTTCTGGGGTCATTCGGGATTTTAAGGCGTGTTTGGATGCACCATTGAAGATAAATGGCAATTGCTATTCTAAAAAAAAGCAAAAATAACCAACTCGTAATTTCTTCAAAGAGGCCATGTCACACACTTCATAGATTTGTAGGTTAAGATTAATCTACGTGTGGGGCCCACCATGATGCATACGTGATCCAATCCATTCTTCAGATGTGCTGTCTCATGTTCTCTTTGGGACCCAAAAATCAGATGAATATAAAACTCAGGTGGGCCACACTACCATGAAAAGTTGGGATGGGGAAATCAGACTACCATTTAAAACCTTCTAGACTGTGCATGAGTCCCAACGTGTTTTCTTCATATGCCATCCAATCCATTTGGAAGATGCTCCCCTTCAGGATGAATAGACACACCAAAAATCAGGTCATTGCAAAATCCAAGTGGGCCACACGACACATGAACTTTAGATGATGTTTTTATATGGTGTGGCCCACCTGAGTTTTTTATCAGCCTGAGTTTTGGGCCACAAGGAGGACATAAGGATTCACACGTGGAAGAGGGAACAGATGTCATGCATACATCACAGTGGTCCCCACACATGCGTTGTAGGTTAAGCTTATCCTTCAAAGCTTTGTAATGGATACGGTCCCTTCAAATTAACAATAAGCTTAACTTGATTTGGGGAGGAGAATTCATAAAGTGATTTACATGTGCCAAATCCAAACCATTCATCACCGAATGGTCGGCTTCGATCTCACACACTTGCAGCACATCGGCACAGGTGCCCCATTCTCATCCTCGAGGGTCATTCAATGGTTTAAGGTCAGTTTGGATGCACCATCCAAATGAATGGCATTTGATAGTCTAATAAGGTGAAAATATTAAAGCCGTTATTTCTTTCAAATTGATGGATGTAGGCTCCAATATAAGGTTTTAAGACTCGACAACTCAGACTGAATCGTTCACTTCTGAGTCAAGTCCCGAGTCGACTGAGTCACCCCAACTTTCTCTTTTGAAAAGTCACGTCGGAACGGATTGGACTCGACCAAGTCCAAGTTGACTCATACGCGACGAGCCACATCTGACTTCATGATTCAATTCACTTAGACGGGTCGGACTTGACAGAAATGCAATTGCAATTGGAGGGCTACTTCCTTATCATGGATATTAAGAAACATCAGTAATTCTTTCATTTTCTATTAACTGAAATGAACGTTCATGTGATGGGGCCTTGCATCCTTGGTAGACTATGTGAAGTTTCAACAAGAGGACTGTCCAAACCCATTAGGGTGAAATTCCTGCTGTTGACAGCACCAGTGTGCGTTGTATGACTAAAATAATCATAATAATAAATAAATAAATAATAATAAAAATAATAATAAAAAAGGGAGAAGAACGTTCATGATTCAATTCACTTGTGACCGTAGCGGCAGTGGGCCATGCTGTCCCAGCCATACGATTCCGTAGGGCGACAGCACGCGCCAACGCGTCTACTCAAAAGTCATCATTTTTTTCTTTTTCTCTAATTTTTAAATTGGGATGTGATTGGTATTAGACACAAATAAAGAATTAAAACAGTGGATATGATATGGGAAGTGGGCCATCCTTTCATTGACTTTGTGGTAAGTAGTTAGCTCAAAGCGACTCATGGTCCCACCAATAGGTTAACTAGCTAAGAACCAAATGGGTCCGGTGGTCCACAATGATGTGACCACCACACAAATGAACAGTCCACACCATTTCCACCAATATCTTGATTTGTGGTTTGATCATACCCACTTTTCATTGATTTCATTGGTTTATGGTGTTCGACTGTAGATCGATTGATGAGTTCTTGCCAATAACCACAGCTGTTGAATAGAAATATTAAACTGAAAGCTCAGACAAAATGGGTCCTAGCTCGCTCTTGTTGGCGATGATGTGACCGCCGCACAAATGAACAGTCGATGGCATTTTCACCATTGATACTTTTTTCTTTTCCGCTTCCTTTCGGGGAAGTATCTTAATTTTCGGTTTAATCACAGCCACTTCTTACTGATTTCATTAGTCTGTTGTGCCATATCATATATATCATATATGGATTAATGAATTCTTGTCGGATAACCACAGTCGTTGAACAGAAACATTAAATTGAAAGCCCAAACAAAATAAGCACCCACGAAAAAAAAAAAAAAAAAAAAAGGGCCATACACAAATAATAAAGATCCATAAGATTGAATTACCTTAGATGCATGTGCCTTAAAAAATCCTTTATTGAAGTAGGAGCAAATGAAACAATGAAGAATCATGAGACTCAATTACCTAAGATGCCTGTGGCCATTAAAAAAAAATGCTTGTTGGGAATAAGGGCAAATGATCTAATTCCGGATTTTATTAGAATTTGTTTGGTGTAGCTCCCTCTTTCATATACTGAAAAAAAGAATGATATGACATGTTCAAATTGACCCTTGATAATGAATTAGATTATGGCCTGTTTGTTGGAATTGGACGCCTCAAATATTTTGCAACAAGGGCCTGCGACCGGTCGTGCGACCGGTTAGCAGGTTTCCTAATTCAAGTTGGTTTCTTATGTGGTTTTGCTGCAAGATGTTTCTAATTCCGGTTTGTTGTCTATTTAAAGGGTTTAATGCCAGATTAGGAGTTTTTTCATTGGCGTCAGGTTTTCTAGAAGGCATTGAGAGAGTTCTAGGGCAAGAGAAAAAGCTTGGGGAAAGCTTAGGGTTCTCTGAGATGAGGAAAAGGATGGTGTTTGTCAATCTTATGTGAGAATAAGCTTTGGGTAGCTTGGGATTTCTTTTGTGGGGCTAGGATCTGGGTTTTGTTTCTTCTATCTCTTGTAAATGTTGATATCATAGTGGATTGTTCACTTTGTGCCGTGGTTTTTTACCCGTTGAGAGGTTTTTTCAGGTTAAATTCGGATTGCCTTCTTGTGTATGTTTAATTGTTGCTTGTGCGATTGCCATGGTGGTTTACTCATTTGATTCGCTTCCGCTGCCGGATTTCCCAACACTATTACCTTTTTTCAATTATGTAAATGGGCCATCAATTCTCACCATTGTTTGGTTGGAGGAGGAACTGTTGCCTCGAAAATCATGTCAATCTTATATGAATTCCATGTGTTTTGCGCACGTAAAAACTATGAGGCCCACCATGATGAATATATTATATCTATACCATCCATTCGTTCCACAATCTCATTTAAAGCATCATTCCAAAAATAAGGCAAATCCAAAGCTCAAGTGAACCAAACCACATCAAAGAATACTCATAACGGATCTCAACCATTGGAAGTTAAAACCTTTGTAAGGCCCACGATAATTTTTATTTTGATAAGATTTCATCGGATTGTGAAACGGCATATGACCTTCTCGTAATCCAAAATTGAAATCATAATCCCAATATCTTCAAAATACGATCATGTACAATTTTAGAATTAAATAACCAACTTAAGAATGTTAAATTATACGTGGAATCCGTACATGTGATCCAATGTCAATGATGGTCATTCATCCTAGGAGGTCTCTCCTTAATCTATCCCAGCATCAAAGAGATATAAATAGCCCAAGGAAATTCCTCTGGTAGGTGCCAAGAAATTATATAACCATTTACAAGGATAGACCACACAAACATAGAGAAGATATAGAAGAAGAATGAGAAAACTCATTCATTTGCTCTCTGTACATACTTTTCTCTCCTTTCGAGCTTGTTCGGCACCATGGATTTAAGAGGAAATGATGAAAAGTGAATTCCATGATATGAATTCTCATCAATTCCAGATTTTTTGTTTGGCAGCTTGGATTTGGATAGAAGTCAAACAAGAGGGAATGGACAATGTGGATTTTAATCCCACCGTATGCCCACATATACTTTAGATTTTGATCCCACAATCCATCAATTTTTAAATCCATGCCGTCCATCCATTTTTTAAATCCAGGATCCAAAAAATAAAGCAGATACACATCTTAAGTGGACCATAAAATGAGAAAAAGTGGAGAGTGACCTTTTATGATGCACGAAAGTTTTAGATTAAACTGATATTTGTGCGGTCCCTTCATCCAGGTCTTTATGACCTTATCAACAAGTTGGATGGCAAATATACATCACGTTGGGTCCCACAGTCAGGGACACAGCACGTTAGGTCCCACATTGGGGAGGATTTCTCATCAAATCCCACCATTTTTAAAGGAATTGGAAAGGCACTAAAAGTACTTTTTTGAATTTTCACGGATTCCTATGAAATCCACTTCTCATCAAATCATCTTCACCAAATAGAGAAAAGCAAGTGATTTCTTATCACTTCTCATCAAATCCATGGTGCCAAATGGGCCTTTATTCACATGCCCAAGGGAAAAAAATACCAATATGGTACTCTGCTACCTTATGCACAACTTTGTAAACTACTATGAGGGAAGTACGTCAATCCGTTTTTTCTATGCATATACTTATGATTTAATTCCTCCACTGTCAAGGTCATCCACTACTGATCATATCAATACTAATCAAAAGTGGACCATCAGATCTGGGCCATCAAGTTATCATTAAAGTGTGATCAAAGCAGTTTTAACAGTTAAAACAAAACTTCAACGATTAAAAACCTTTGAAAATCGATTAAAACAATTAGAGTGTCGGGCTCAACAAAAAAAACCACTTGATGAGCTCCTGTTTTATCCATATCAAAGCTAAAAATGTGTTCTTAGACAAACCAGTAGATCTCTTGTTGGACCGTGCAAGAATAGTCTCTTGATAGAAGTACTTAGCTACATCCATTTTATTGGCCCCTGCATGGACCCCATAAAAAGAATTAAAACCGACTAATCAAAATTGCAACCATTACACGTCCTCAGTGTTAGGATTGGACGCCTCTACTCTTCATGCATGAAAACCACCGACCGGTCGGTCACGTTGGAGATGAAGACAGCATGTATCTGGAGCTTTTTTGAGCCATCCGACCGATCGGCCGACCGGCCGGTGGGGGGGTCCGACCGGTCGGGCAGTTTCCTTTTTGGACTTGGTTTCTTGCGAGGTTTTGCCCAATGAGTTTCTAATTCCAGTTTTCCCCTATTTAAGGAGATGTAATCCGAGATTAGGGTTGCCGCCAGTGGCCACCAATGGGCCAAAGGATTGAGAGGGTTCTAGGGTGAGAGAAAGAGCTAGGGAGGAAGCTTGGAGTTCTCTGGGTTGAGGGAAAGGGATGGGTTTGTCCTCCTCATGTGAGAATTAGCTTCGGGTATCTTGGGATTTCTCTTGTGAGCTGTGATCCAGGGTATTCTTCTGTAATATCTTGTAACTTCTTATTCATAGTGGATTGGTGTCGCTTTGTGCCGTGGTTTTTTACCCTTGAGGGGTTTTTCCACGTAAAAATCGGATTGCCTTCTTGTGTGTGATGATTTGCTTGTTGATTGTCATTGTGGTGTGTTCCTCGCCTGCTTTGATTGCTTCCGCTGCGGTGCTCCTAACCCCAACACTCAGGTTTAAGAATCAATCATTTTCATGTATCATCAAATCATGATCTTATGATCACAGTCCAGGCTAATGGGCCCCTAAACTGTTGATTTTTTTTTTTTGTTAGTCATGCAACGCACCCACCCTATTAGTTGGGCAACACACCCATGTAGTCAGTCACATGACGCACCCACCCACCAGTGGGGTTAGTGTCTCCTTAGCACTCGAACATGAGACCTATTGTTGAAACGCCTAGGCATCTTCTAGTTGGGCTAGCAGGCGAGACACTGAGTGTTGACTTGATCTCAATCCACCAATGTGAGTGACCAAATGTCCGAACCTAAATTCTTTGTTTATGGGACACTCATACTCTTGTGTAGGATAGGGGAAAAGCATAAACCGATACTAAGTCAGTTCCCAATGATGGAGACTGTCCATCTTAACCCAAGTTAGTCCTCACACACAAGATAACTGTACATCTCACAAACTCATGTTCAGATGTATGCCACATACACTTGTAACGGTTATAGTCTAACAAAATACTAAGACCCATAGACCATAACTCTTCTAGGTCAATGATCATAATGCTCAATCTCAAATTTCCAAAAACTACCAAAGGAATCACTCCTCAATAAACACATAATGAAGATTCAAGATAACAGTACATACCAAGGATTAATAAGATGTCCACCAAGGACTCATAGTCATCATGATCTACGACGAAAATAGCTCTAATCACATCCACACAATTAATGGATTAGAGCTCACATCAGTGTTTCGGGCACTAGCTCTAACATATTTCTCATTTAACTTCTTTATTAGGTCACACAAACATTAATAAAGGGAAAACATAAAAATCAGCTTGATTAACTTTTGTGTCCCCAAGAAGTTACGGGCGGTGAGCGTTCAATTCCCACTGGTGTGATTCACTTGGGCTTCGGATTTGCCTCATTTTGAGCTCATGCCCTAAAACGAATGGATGGACATAGATACAACATATACATCACGATGGGCCCCATAGTTTTGTGCCCAAAATGTTTTCCCACCTCTGTTTCGCCCTAAACACCTAACTTGTCAACATCAACTTCTAAGTAATGATGACTACTTTACAGTAATTTGAAAATCAAAGAGGTCCTAAATGTGCGTTTGGATGCCACCTCATTTTTTTTTTTCATTTATAGTTGAATTTGTAGGAGACGAACATTTCTCAGAAAGTGATGGCTATTTAAAAAAAAAAAGAGCTTAGCAACGTCACGATCGACCGTCTATCACGCACTGCTCACATGTGCCCGTCCTGTTCATCAAACTGGCATCAAGGGAAAACCATCATGCCGAACTTTCATGCCTGTTGGACACCAGAGTGGACCACAATCTTAAGCTCAAATCCAGCCATTGTTATGCTTTCTGACAGGTGCCAACACCAATGCCAGCATCCATTGGGAGAAAATGCATTAAACTCATTATCAGCGGCACCCAAACTCACCCTTAAAACTGAAGAAGAAAAGAAAAGATCCTAAATATTGGACCTCTGTGATTTTTCAATCCAGGGCATTTTTGCAGCACTCTCCACCCATGCTGAGGCTTAACAGATTAAAACATGTGCCCTGCTTGTCAGATGTGAAAAAACCTATGCATCCTGTGGAAAGAGGCGGGCCACGCATCGTATGATTACTAACCCCCACCATGCAAAATTCATGTATCGAATGATTAGGCTTTGTTGTGGGGCCCAGCCCAAATTCGCAAAATGTGCTCAATCTTGCAGTGGAATTTGATGTCCTCCAAATGAACCTAATCACAATTTATCATTACATCCAAACAGGACCTTGGAAAGAATGCTGAAAGATGACTGAAACGATCCGAAGCACCCCACCAGATCAATGATCTGAACCATTCATAGTGGCCCCACCTGTGCTGGTGCTTCAACCAGAAAAATAAAAGCATGCATCCATTTTTCCAGCCAAGCAATCATATAAACTTGCAATTAGTGAGCTGGCTCAGAATCTTGGTTGATACAAGTGGGCCCACATGGATCCAAATCAATGATAAGATGGGCTCAACCATTGATGAATGGCAGCGAAATACAACTTTCTCAGGTGGGAAAATCCTATCGCTTCAATTAGCGGCCAACAAATAAGAAGAAAAATATTGCAGATAGTCCACATTCAATCATAAATGGCAAAAGATTTCGACATTCAGCACCACCAGATCTGTGAAAATTTTGGTGCACCGGAAATCCATGGTGAGGCCCAGCTATCAACGGTTTGGATCACTGGACCATCAGCCCCACTTTTACAAACCTAATAAAATCTGAGCAAACTCATACATTATCTCAATTCAGGGAGTTGAATATCACTACCTTGTTTGGAGTTTTCAAGAATTCTAAAACCCGAAAACACAAACTCGATACTCCACGACATGGACGATTTAAATTTTTTTGAACCTTGAAAGCCAAGACTCTATATATTTTTTATATTTTCAGAAGTAGGGATTTTTTGTCCACAAAATCCTTCAGGAATTCTAATTTTACCAAACAACGCCTTGAAGATTTAAATTCTCAAATACATGCTCTTTTGGTAGGGCTGCCAATGGGCGTTGCTGGACTGTCGGTTTTCGGGCTTGGTCCACTTCAGACCATGCCTGAGCTCTAGTGTAGGCCTGAGGGGCAGACCCATACCTAAAATTAATCCAGCACAAGGCCAACCCAGACCAGCCCGTTTAAGGTTTCCACGGCATTTTTTTGCTCATACCATACATGATTGGACACACCTAATGAACAGCCTAGATCATGCAAAAAAGAGGATGGCTGGGCTTGGGTGAGTAATAGTCACAGGATGGGCTTGGGTCTGTTAGTTTCAGCCATCATGGGCCCAGGACAGAGTCGGGCGAGGGTTCGCTCTGCGGGCCAGACTAGATCTTGCCGTCCATGACATCCAACCTGTCCAACAGATGCATAAGAGCGTGATAGTCAGCCAAGCCAAACATCAGCCCAATCCAATCACCAGGTGGGCCACATTATAAAAAACAATACACACATAGCCAGATTGGATGACATAGACATACCATGTAGGCCCCACAATGCTCAACTCCGACCTCCTAGTCAAGAAGAAGAAGAAGAAGATATTTTGATCCTTTCACCTCCCCAAAGGCACATTTTGGGCTATAAAAATCTTCATGTTTGGGAAATTAGAATTATTGAGAATTTTATGGTAAAAAAACCCAGTAAAAAACATAAATATTTGGAAAGCCTTGGGAAATTGGGGTTAGGCGGACAGAGTCTCAGCAAAATTGACTTCTTTTCAACAGTTGATGAAATCCCGTATATGAGCAGTACAATTTGAGTTTCCAAACATATTCCAGTTTGTAAACTGAGGAGGTTTGCACTCCCACAGCAGTAGAATGTTATACATTGCCTCTTTAATAGGCCTAACATGCACCATAGACAGCAAAAGTGACAGGATGCCAAGCCTGTGGGACATCCAAGTAATTAATAAGGTGATACTCAGTATGAAGATATCCACACGCAAAAAGCAAAATGGTCCACTTATCATGAGGCCCACCCTAATATTATACAAAAAGAAAGTGCAGCTTCAAAAATAAAAAACCAATGGTCCGCATTCAGCATACATGTGTGGCCCACACGATTAGTGAACCAGCCTGATTCTTGCATATGACCATCTTCGTGGTAGGAGCTGTTGAAATATTTTGTTTTAACACTATTTTAAAAAAAATTGAAAAATGATTTTTTGATTTTGTCCCATGGGAGAAAGAATTTTTACCTCTTTATAAGCAGGGTGTTGTGCACCTTACTTGTTTATAGTGGAAGAGAGGAAGGGAGTATGGTGACTTGCGTGCACGAGCTCGGACTAAGGCTAGGTGCAAGGGCGTGAGCATGTGAGGCAGTGTGGTTGTAGAGGCGCTAGTTACGCACTTGACACCTCGCACGTGCGCATCGTGTCGCGGACTAGTGCGAGTCGCGGTGCGACAGAGGCTAGGTAGTAGGTCAGATGGCTGGGCTCAGAACAGAGGAGGTGCTGTGGATGGGAGGTCTGACAGAGAGACCTCTCTGCTTTTTATAAAGAACTGCAGGGCTATTTAGAGGGACCTTTGTAACTGCTCATGCAGTAACGGTCCAAACCATGCAGTAACAGCTGCATGTGGCTAGCCCTATAGTCAGAAAACAGCTAGCCACTGAGTCTAAACAGCCAACATGCAGGTGTAACTCCCGCATGCACAACGGTCAGAAACTGCCAAAAAACGGCTAGTTTCTCCCAACAGCCAGAAAACGGCTAGTGCCATTATAGCTCTGGACCAAAATTGTCAGTCACCTTTGCCTACATAAACCGGACAGGTCTGATTCATTTCATCACAACAATTGCAATCATAACCATCTCTACTGAACCAGCACCCATCTGAGTTTATTAGCCTCTCGGTTTGGTTGATACAGACCAAGCCACTTAGACCAGCACCCATCTGAGTTTATTAGCCTCTCGGTTTGGTTGATACAGACCAAGCCACTTAGACCAGCATAGTGGTCTACTGCTGAAAGAAGAAGACCGTTATTCCTTTTTTCTCTTTCTTTTCATCATCTGCCAAATAGTGTTACTGAGTTCCATAGTGGTTCATTCGTTTCTTACTGAACGCAGAACCACATAAGGCTCGTCGTATCTTGAAAGCAATCCGCTTGCAACCTATCAGCAGACTCAAAGTAATCTGAGTAGGGGCGAATTACGCTTTAAGGACAGCGTGTTTTTCACGTGCTTCAGCCTGTCTTTATTTTCGATTTTTTCCAATTAATTTATTTTCTGATATTAGAAATTCACAATAGGAGTCACTTTATGCACGGACCAAAGGTCCCACAAACTTGTTGGCACGTATGGTGCACATGCAGCTAGTAGACATCCCTCGTTTGTTAGAGCCTGTTTCTAAAAACAAAAAAAGAAATCCATTTGATTTCCAACAAATTCTGACAAGCAGGGGCCGGCACCTCCACATCAGATCTAGACTAGCACCGCAGGAAATGAACGGTTCTCGTTAAAGGCGCACTTTTTGACAGTCGATTGGAATCAAAATGGATTTCAACTTCTTCTTCTTCTTCTACTTTTGAATGGCAAATGGATTTTGAATTTTTCTACGCATGATGGTTTCAACGGTTCGATCGGAACAAGATTTTCCGAAATTCAATATTTTTATAATGACCCACAGGAGATTGAACTGCATACAAGCTCCCTACCAATTCAACTTATTATCCTTTTTATTTCAAAAAATCAGTTACGTTATGAACAGAGCAAAAGCAGTTGAAACCGAAGCTCTCTTTTTTTTACTAGACTTACCCAAGCTCCTGGAACACTCTCATTCCTTGATCTTCATCCCTGGAACACCCTCTTCATGAACCCCTGCAATGAGTTCCCCATTCCGGCTCCAACGGCTTCCGCCAAATAAGTTGCCTGCGGAAGTTGTATCATCACACGAAGATTATATATCTATAGCCAACCCAACATAAGCCACAGGAAACAATTACTCTCCTCCACATGCAGCCAGATGCGTGCGGAACATTTAAGCTGTGTATCAGGTGGGCCCCACTAGGTAGATCCCTTTGCCCAAGAAAGAAGACTAGTGCACTCATCAGGCAGGTCATACACATGCAACAAAAAGTAGCCCATTTACAAAGAACTGGCAAGAGTCTGCATTCAGTGCACACAAGTTGCCTGCTTCATCAGTGGGCCAGCCAGATTTTTGGGCCAAGCGGCTTACATAATCACAACTGATGCACAGCCTGCAGGTCCCACTCTTGGTACTTGTGCCCATATGTGGAGGGGTGTGCTCATGGATTGCCAACTCGTCCAAGTCGAATCGGACATAGTCAAGTCTGATTTGGTTCAGTACCACAAGTCACCACCCCTAAAAATATGCCCAACTCGACCCAACTCAAACAAATCAGACCCCAACTCAACTCAGGACTGGATGATTTGGTCCAAGTTCCCAAGTCTTCAATCTATGGGTGTGCATACACTTAGAAAAACTCAGCTACATTCAAATAACATTAACACTACCTCTTGAACGCTTTTCTGGAGATCAAACGCATCTTTGATCCGACGGTCCAAGAATGACCATGTATCACGGAATTCTGTCACAAACAACACACCCACAAGCACAAAATTTAAGAACGGAGAGAAACTTCCCAGCATACCAACAAAATAGAGGCAGAAGAGAGAACGAACCTGGAGAATGATCAGTCACCATGTAAACCTCGGATGTGGAGTATATTCCTCCAAGAACAGTACGTTTCACATACCAATCAATGTCGGAAGCATAGTCCCCAGCAGCATGCCAAATTTCATCAACCAGCATGGCTCGCTGCTTAAAGCTAGTTGTAATGTTTGGTGGTTGTGCCTGTCAACATATACAAAGCAGAGAATGATCCATAATTTGATTTTGAGAAATTGCACAGGAAGGATTTTCATGGAGCTAGTGGGCTTTCATGAGATGCACAGCTTGCACATGTGCCATATGGAAACACATGCAGGATCCAAGATGCCAATGGGATGACCCACCATGTAAACGTCCTGATAAAGGGCCACACATGTGCAATGAATTTGGACCGTTGATAACTTCTTTTGGAACATCTGCCAATACAAAACAATAAAAAGAACTATTGAATATCCAATTCTTTTGTGCATCTGTGGCCCACATGATGAGCAGATTGGCCAGATTATTGGGCCATGGAATCTACACATGGGAGCCTCCTGAGGAGTAGCCTGAATCTCAACATGTATGATGTCTGCACAGTCCAAACCATGAATCCCTGTTAATGGGGCTCTTTGATTTTCTGTCGTGAGAAGAATATAAATCATTGCACCTGAATGCTGAGTGCCTGAGGCCACTTTGATATGTAAGGTGCCTGCATTTCTAAGCGAATGCGTATGAGCTTTGCAAGGCGCTCACTGAGTATCACATTCATCAGGTCCTCTCCATCATCGATTCTATCAATCAACTTTTGCAGGCAGTCATCCATGAAATACTGAATGGATGGAAATAAAGGAAGATGTCAGTTTGGATCCATCTAAGCGTCTACACAAGTCCAGTAACATCAAAATCTGCACTCCTCTCTATTGTTGAATAATTAGCATATATTGATTGATAGCTACTGCAGCAAGTGCATGGAGAAAAGGAAGCTCAATGTCTTCTCCCAATTGATAATCCTTGAATGCACAAGGAAAGAAACCACTTAACAAGAAAAAGAAAAATTGAAGTGGCAAGATCAAAAGTTGGAATAAATTTATGTCAGAGAAAATACACGTGTTACTTGCTGAAAGAAACAAGGATGTTGGGTGCTAAACCCACCAATACACCAATGGACCCTTATCTCGAACTTAAAGCTGAAGAAGGAGAATTGTTAGAAGACCCTGGTATGTACAGAAGGCTTGTTGGCAAACTCATCCATTTGACGATCACCAGGCATAATATTGTTTTTTCAGTCAGTGTTGTGAGCCAGTTCATGAAAAGTCCAAGAACACCACATCTAGTAGCAGTTATGAGGATTCTCAGGTATCTAAAATGTTCCCCTGGGAAAGGTATCCTATATAAAGCTCCGATACCATATAGTTTGTGTAGAGAAGAAGAAGAAGAAGAAGAAGAGGAAGAAAAGAAAGAGAGAAGAAATATGAGAGAAGAAAAGGTGTGGGTTAGGGTTACACATCCCTGGCCTTCTATCCTTTATATTTAAATACCAAAAAAGAAAAAATGGCAAAATTGTGCCTACTACATTAAATACAATGACTAGTATGTCCAAAGACTAAAGAGACAAAAATAATAATAATGTGGGCCATAGGCCCATAACCAAACCCAAGTGGGCCGTGGGCCTGCAGCCATAACCTTACCCAATGGCCTTATGTAATCAAAAGAGGCCGTGAACTCCTAATTTCGGGAAAGAATTACTAGAAATATTAAAAAGACATCTTATCGTACCTGAACTCGTAAAACAACTCTTAGATGACTAAAACAAAGACTTTGGACCACAACTAAATTTCTAGAACCCTAAAATAGCAAAAAGAGAACTTTCTAAAAATAGTAAATTCTTAATTAAAACACAATTTTGACCCAGAAAACGACCTTTTTTCAACAAATCCCTTGAGGCCAACCGACTCCTCTAGTTGCCACGTCGTAAGGCTCATCAATAGCTTTCCAACAATAAGTTATACATGCAAATCCAATAAACAGTCGTAAAATTATGGTTGTCGGGAGTTAGAGTGAGTGTTAGGCCATTTTTGGCCTAAATCAAGCTTTCCAGCCTGATATCCTTCAATCCTGGCTGTCCATGAAGTTGGCCGCAACCTGTTCTACATCAATAGCCTTGTACAAGTCAATATCCTTTTGGAAAAAGAAATGCTAATTATAGGGTGCACATCATGGACGGTCCATGAAGTAGGTCCCAACCAAATACGTGTCAAACAGATCTGTTGATCGGAACTGTTGATCTAGTCGGGCACCACACAGATGACCCTCAGTCCAAAATTGTGGTGATTTAACGATCTTATCTGTTCAAAAGTTTTTCCTGTTGCTGATGTTATACATGATTACAAATAGAATTCTGTTAGTACACTTTATTTTGTCAATTGTTGTGCCATCTGGTCGCGTCTTGTCTAGTGAGCCCAGGTCGAAGATTCGAAGCTCAAGACTTGAAGACTATGCTACTTCCTTTACTCAAGCTCAGGCAAAAACAAGATCTCAGGTAAGTTGCATATAGATCGACCTTAGAAATCCCAAAACATCAATGAATGGTATAATTATCAACCCAACTTAACCCATTCTTTCTCGACCCTATAGCTCAAGTTGATCAGGCTTGATTCTCCATGGCAAGGTGCTAATATCATGATTGAAAACATTGTCCAATTGTTGGAATCAAAGCGCAAACATTCCTAGCTGAAAATACAGCTTTGTTGCCAAGAACCAAGGCTGCCGACCGGTCATGACCGGTTGAACAGACTGTGAAATGGGTCAGGGATCTTGGCTATATTGTAAAGAATAGGTAGTGTGGCAGCCGACCGGTCAGTCCAACTTCAGATATGACCAACAACCTCACTGCCCCTTGCTGGATAGCCATCCGACCGGTCTTGACCGGTCGGACAGGTCCAATCCTCAGTCCAGCAAGCATTCTGCCTTTGATAGGCAGCCATCCGACCGATCTTGACCGGTCGGACGGCCCAGCCATTGGTCCAGCAAGCGTTGCTGCCTTTGCTAAGCAACCACCCAACCTGTCTTGACCGGTCGGACAGACCCAAAATTCTTCCAGCAGCTTTGCCTTGCTCCTAACCTATCCGACCAATCGAGCTTCTCTTGGACAAGTCGGATATGACCGTTTTAGATCCGTTGGAGCCCTCATTTGGGGCTCTATATAGGCATATCTTGGGGTCTTTAATGGTATACGTTCAACACCCATCAAGAGCCAAGTGAGAGAGCTTTTACTCACTTCTTCCTACCCTCATTGCACTTATTTCCCTTCAGTTCATCATTCAAACCTAGTTATTAATGGCTTATCATTGAGTATTCAAAGCTCGGTTTGAACTATGAACTCAAGCTTTGCATTCATAGCTGACCTACCTTTGAAACTTCATTAAGAGGGGTCCTTTATAGCCATTGAATGTTGAAGTTTGGTAGTTCCTACATAACCATTGCATCGAATAGGCAAGAGGAACTTCACCATCTCTCTCCCAACTACCCGGCATAATCATACACATATCATTTGCATCGGTAGCTGATCTTGGGAGCACAAAGAGGAGCTGAAGCTACTCATCAAAGGCATCGAATCGAGGCTCAACCATCTAGGTATGTCTAGTATTTGAGAGTCCATTTATTGTGTCATTATTCCCTAGATTGGAAAACTCCAGCGGGAGTGTACGTGGCCGTCCTTAGACTAGGATTGGTGAGAGTTTGAGATCCAAACTCGATAAGTCCCTGGTTTGGGCCATTGGCGGATGGTAAGCGTGGTCCTAGAACATAGGATGTCAAGGTTAATGGTTAACCTGATTTAAAACCACGACTATAGTGAAATCCGGTGTTCTCATAGGTTGAGATCGTGAACCAGGAGTGGAGTAGGAAAACCGAACCACTATATATCGTTGTGCATTGTGAGATTGAATGATTGCTATGTGTTGAACTTGTGAAATAGTTTAGTCAATTATGAATGCTAACTGTTTGATAAAATGCCAATGATAGTCTTTCTTGCAAATTGAACATGTATTTGCCTTAAATGTAATTGTAATAATCGTGGTTGTTATAATCAATTTAAATTGCTTTTAAATTGTGATTGGAAATTCAAAAAGTCATATTCACCCCCCTCTAGGACATTAGGCATATCTCTAAGTATCTCTATAAGCGGCAAAACCGCAATTTTAAATTCTACACGTGAAAACGTTATCAATTTTGCATGGGGACAGAGGTTTGTCTTCTATGAAGAAGTCAAAGGAAAAGTGAGCTTCTAAACTAGCATAAATGGTCAAATTGAGATGTCAAACATTATAAGAATCTTGGAAAACATGGTAGAGAAGCCATAGGAAAACTTGGTGGGCCCATCTTATAACAATGGACGGATGCCTTCCATCTGGACAAGCTCCTTATGTCCCACTCACAATGGCTCCACTCCATTATGAAATCTACTTAGCCATGGGGTGGAAAAGTGAGCTGGGATGGAGCCCCCTGGGTGTCAGATGAGATCTCTGAAGCATGGAAAACCCAGATTTCCTTTGCTGCGTCCATCGGTATTGAGTCCCAAGGTTCCTTCAAAAGAGGTCGGTATGGAGTGATGAGGGCAAGGGGAACTATCACGGATTCCTAACCAATCCGAAATATGGTGGTAACGAACATAGATTCCAACAATGCAAGGGAAAGAACTTGTTTCAAACCCACTTAGCAAAGCAATATCATATTACTTCCTGCTTCTAAGCTTCAAATAAATAAATAATGGAAATTGAAAAAGGAAATAAAGAAAGTTTCTATGCAAACATTTCAATTGATCAGACAATATGCATAACGCATAAAAACGAAACCAACTGCATCAGATCATTTACTATTCGGGCATTGTGCTCCCTAGAGAGTAGGCGATCCCATAGCTAACTGCTACATGGGGACTCCCACATTATAAAATGCAATTTCGAGGCTGACCTATTTACTGTAAGTCACATAATACTCAAGTAAACTTCAAGAATTGATCAATTACACCTGGTTGCACATAAGCTTCAAGTGCACCCGTGGTGCTTAGCCATGGGCATCCAATGGTCAATCTAAACCAAGGTGTCTTGTATCGGTTACGTATCGGCCGTACCGGCCGATACGTACCGGATACGGCCGTGACCGTTACGCGATACGGGGTCCAAAACGGGGACCCCGAATATTTGGCCCGTAACGGGCCGTTACGGCCCCCGTAACAGTAAAAAAACGGTAACTTTTTTTTTTTTTTTAATAAATACTTGCTGTTTTGTAATTTCTTCACACTTTTCTTCCCCAATTTCTTTTCTAATCTGTTCTTCTGCTAAAAACGACCACAATTAGTCTATTTTGAAGAATTAAAACGACCAATTTCTACGATTTGGATGAATCTAAGCTCTGTGGGCCATTTTTTGAAGAAATCCGAAAATAGGTATTTATACATTTTTCTTCCTCTAATCACTTTTTTTCCACCTTGATATGATGTTGTAGCCATTGTAAAATGTTAAAATGTGTATTTCAAGATTATGCAACTGATTTTTATATTTTTTTTATATTTTTTTTAATTTCTGTCTATTTTCGGATTAATATTAAAAATTAGTAAAAATCATGTTTTTTTTTTCTGGTTTAATGGTTGGATAACATGTGTTACTTATAATAGGACACAATCATGTGCATTTTAGAGATTATGCACATGATTTGCTATTTTTTTTGTATTTTTTTTAATTTTGAAATAAATTTAAAAATTAGGGAAAATCATTTTTTTCAAAAAAAAATTCTGGTTTAAAGGTTGGATAATATGTGTTACTTATAATAGAATATAAGCATGTGCATTTTACAGATTATGCACATGGTTTGTTATTTTTTTGGTATTTTTTTAATTTCGGAATAATTTTAAAATTTAGGGAAAATTAATATTTTCAAAAAAAAATTCTGATTTAAAGGTTGGATGACATGTGTTACTTATAATAGAACATAATCATGTGCATTTTACAGATTATGCACATGGTTTGCTATTTTTTTTGTATTTTTTTAATTTCGGAATAATTTTAAAAATTAGGGAAAATCATTTTTTTCAAAAAAAATTCTGGTTTAAAGGTTGGATAACATGTGTTGCTTATAGTAGAACACAATCATGAGCATTTTACAGATTATGCACATAATTTGCTATTTTTTTGTATTTTTTTAATTTCGGAATAATTTTAAAAATTAGGGAAAATCATTTTTATCAAAAAAAAATTTTGGTTTAAAGGTTGGATAATATGTGTTACTTATAATAGAATGTTGTCATGTGCATTTTACAGATTATGCACATGGTTTGTTATTTTTTTGGTATTTTTTTAATTTCGGAATAATTTTAAAAATTAGGGAAAATCATCTTTTTTTAAAAAAAATTCTGGTTTAAAGGTTGGATAACATGTGTTACTTATAATAGAACATAATCATGTGCATTTTACAGATTATGCATATGGTTTGTTATTTTTTTTGTATTTTTTTAATTTCGGAATAATTTTAAAAATTAGAGAAAATCATTTTTTTTCAAAAACATGGAGAATCATATTTACAGATTAATGAGTAATGACTAATGTATGTTTATATTTTTATTTTTTCGACAGGTTTTGCCATTTTGGAGCTTCGTAGTTGTACTTTGTAGGCTGTAGCCCATAGGGTTTAGTATTTGAATTTAGTAGTTAGTACTTGATTTCATTATCTGTATTGAAGATTTACAATTACATTTATAAGTTTTAAAATCTAAGTATTTCACTCTTAGACTCAGTATCTAAGTGACATAGCCACATCACATAAGCCATCTCTAATTAAAAAATGTCTGAAACTAGAAGTGGAACTGCAAATGAGGATATTGGATGGGAACATTGTCAGAGGGTAGGTGGTGGAAGGCACCAAATAAAATGCAACTATTATGATAGAGTTTATTTACCACCTTAATGCGCTGAATTTGTTGTAAACCGTTTAGCTTTCCCAGTTCAACGTCCTACGTGGATCCCGACAGTTGCCCAGCCTATGCCCGGCCTAGTCACTACTAGGCTTAGGCTGGGCTAATTCTTATATAGGCTGGGCTTAGGCTGGGCTTAGGCTAAGCCTAGTGTTCATATACTAGGCTTGGGCTGGGCTAATTTTAAAAGTTTTAGGCAAAGGCTAGGCTAATACTAGGCTGGGCTATAGGCTGGCCTATAGGCTCTCTCCTCTCTCTCTCTCTCTCTCTCTCTCTCTCTAATAGTATACAAAAATAAATAAAAATAAAAAATAAATAAATAAATAAAAAAAATAGCCCAGCCTAGCAATTGCCCGGCCTAGTTCCAACTAGGCTTAGGCTGGGCTTATAATTTGCCTAGTAACAACCTATAGGCATAGGCTAGGCTAATAGGCTAATAACTAGGCTTAGGCTAATTTAGCCTAGCCTATGCCTAGCGATACGGATCTTGATCCGTGCCATTGACAGCCCTAGATGCACCAAAGTTCCCAAAGAGATAATGATACTGATGCAAGCCAATTTAGATGAGTCAAAGGGGAAACGAGCTGTTGTGCAGAAAAAGAAAGATGATATCCTTGATGCGGCCCGACAAGAGGTGTTTGGTCCGGAATATATGGGCGCTTGTGGCGAAGACATCATTGATTCTGGGGAAGATTCTGATCAAGAAATGACTATAGTTAGGAGAGAAAGCGTGCGCTATGCTCGTGAAGAGGAAGAACGTCGACGCACGTTTGGTTCAAGTGCGAGTGGGAGTGGGAGTGGCCAGGGGAGTACAACTGCAGCCCCAACGAGAAGTACAGCTGGGGTTGGAGGGGGTATGTTTGGTGGATTAAGGCGTATGTTTAGCAGCCGGCGGGGCACATCTTCACATGTAGCTCGTCATCCTATAGATGTAGATGTGGAAGAAGAAGATGTGCCTAGGAGACCCTCTGTTGATCCGATCCTCTTTAGGAAAGAATCTAGTAAACAAAAGAAGATAAAACAAATGTGGAGTAGAACTTCTGTTGAGAAACTGGGTAAGGCAGCAGCAAAGTTATTTATACATGCCAACATACCCTCTAATGCGGCAAACTCTCCATATTGACAAGTGGTAATTGATGCAGCAGCAGAAGCAGGTGAAGGAATTAAAGCTCCCACAGCCAAGGAGATTAGGGGAAAATGGACAGACGCAGAGTATGCAGATACAAAGGCATACGTAAATACCTTTAAACCCATATGGCAGGCCAGAGGATGCACGATCATGTGTGATGGTTGGACTGGCCCAACAAGACGCAGCATGATCAACTTCATGGGGTATTGCCACTTGGGAACAGTGTACCACAAGTCAATTGATGCCTCGGATGAAATAAAAAATGCTAAATATATTTTTAGCTTGATGGATAAAGTAGTGGATGAGATTGGGGAGGAGAATGTGGTGCAGATTGTGACAGTTAATGAAGCAACATATAAGTCTGTAGGAAATTTGTTGATGCTAAAGAGAACACATATATTTTGGTCACCGTGTGCTGCACATTGTATTGATCTTATATTGGAAGATATTGGAAAGAGAAAGAATGTCAAAGAAATGGTTGAAAAAGCAAAAGAAGTGACAACATTTATTTACAACCATAATCACCTAGTTGCAATAATGAGGAAGTTCACGAAGGGACGAGAGTTGCTTAGGCCAGCGGCGACTAGATTTGCAACAACCTTTATAGCTTTAGAGAGTTTGTATCAGCATAGGGGAGAGTTGAGTGAAATGTTTGCTTCCCAACAATGGCTCAACACAAAATATGGGAAGAAGACATCAGGGACGCCGGTTGATGTTGTAAACACCATAAGAGACAACAAATATTGGAAGAGGGTTAAGAAAATTTTAAAGGTGATGGAACCACTGATGAGGGTACTTCGTCTTGTTGAAACCGATGAAGCACCTACGATGGGCTTCCTCTACGACACCATGGATAAAGCGAAGTTGGCAATTCAACGTGATTGTTCAAGCTGGCAATCTTACTGGAATTTGATCGACAAAAGATGGACAAAGCAGCTCCACCACGACATTCATGCAGCAGGTTATTACCTAAATCCTAGGTATAGATATGCCCAATCATTTGTTATGGATGATAAGATTCGTATTGGATTAAAGAACGTGATAAAGAGATTAGAGCCTGACTTAGATGTACAAATAAAGGCTTTGAATGAATTGGATATATTTGAAACTCGCCAGGGTAGCTTTGGAGATACTCTTGCACAACATGCAGTACTTAAGTTGCACCCCGCCGACTGGTAGATAAATTTCGGAGAGGACACACTGCACTCCAAAAAATTGCAGTAAGGATTTTGAGCCAAACAACGTCTTCCTCTAGTTGCGAAAGAAATTGGAGTAGTTTTGCACTTATTCATACGAAGAATAGAAATAGAATTCAGACTAGGACGTTAGATAGACTTGTCTTTATGCATTACAACATGAGGCTAAGAATGCGCATGCATTCAAGGAGGCCTACCACCGATAATGCCGGTGATGTGGATTATTGTCCAATAAACTTGGGCAATATTTATGATGAGGATGACCCACTTCTACCTTGGTTGGAAGTAAGGGAAAAAGAAATAGAAGATGATAGTGAAGAAATAGAAGTTGAAGACCCAGAAATACGCAAGGCACAGCAAGAGAGTCGTGCATTTGTGTTGGACCCAGAAAAGGGGGCGGATTTCATGCAAACTCAGCAGAAGAGTGCGAGCTTAAGCGATACTGAAACAGATGATGATGATGATGATGATGATGATGATGATGATGCACCTAATGCTGGTCCCACTTCTGGCATTGCTCAACCCACCGGGGCTACTGATACCATACAGCCGTCTACGGATCGCGAGGCTGATGAACTTCGACGAAGCAGGCGGGGCCGAGGGGGTCGAACTTATGAGTGTACTGAGTCACGATACAGCCAGCAAGAGCCTGGCTCCAGTAGTGCACCTGCAGGTTTTGCACCTACAGGTCCTGCACCTGCACCGCAATCTACACCGACAGATCTGGAACATCAGCATGCGTATGGCTATGATCCGAGGAATTATGGGTATTCTTATAGCCAATGGGATTATAGGGGACTTGTTCCGCCACTTTCATGTTGGAGTAGTCCTCCTGACGCTGTTCCACATCTACCATATGAACCAAATCCAAGTTATTCATCTCAATCTCAACAGCCTGGCCCTGAATACGAGTACCAATACGGGCACGGCTATTCGACGGGCACTAGTAGATATCCTCACTCAGGGTCAGAATCTTTGCCTAGTCAGGATCAGTCATCATCAGGTTTCGTTGACCTGGTCTTTCCCTCTGGCACTGAAAATTATGGATATGCAACAACAAGACCGCAACAACCCGATGATGACGACGACGACGACGTGGAGGTTGAGCAACCACAACAAAGCAGGTTTTCATTTTGGTGGTGAGTTCCGGTTTGGTGAATCTTTTCCATTACCCACATGGTCATACATTCACCAAAAAAACACACACTTTACATTGTTGAACTTGTGTTTAAAATAACTCCCCTGACAAGTGACAACCAGTCAAGTAATCTTTAATCAACATGCTTGCAGGGGAGTATATCAGGTATTACTATTTTTTTTTTACTTTAGAATGTTCAATTGGCAGGACGAGTCGGTCATAGATTCAAGATAAGAGAAGTCTTAATACATTATTTTTTGCAAGTCCTCACTCCTCAGGTATGTAAATAAATTGTAAATAATATAAAGTAAATTATAAAAAATAATAGTACATGTGAAAATTGAAATACTTTGATGTTACATTTGTTCTAATATACATATTATTGGTATTAGACAGTTAGAAATTTGAATTTATAAGTTCTACAGTTAATTCCAGGTTATTAGCTTCATAAATTCACCAGACAGCCCGATACAGCTTTTTCACCAAAGAGTAGACCGCTTCACCACCATAAACATGTTCAAAATTATAAATGAATGCATATTTGGGATGTTTGGAAATTTCTGGATTTAATCCATATTTTTTTAAAATTTTTTGGCACAAAAAAAAAAAAAGTGGACCGTTACGGGGGGCGTATCGGCCGATACGGCCCGTATCCGTATCGGAAACGGTGGGCACCGTTACGCCCACCGAAACCGATACGGGACACCTTGATCTGAACTGTCCATTAGGTCAAACCCACTCTTCGTGGTTCACCATGTGAAAAATCACATTGATCGTAGGATCCAAAGTATTCAAAACTAGATCTTTTTCATAACCGCAAGTCTTCCAGATGATGACTGGAATGGACTGCCGACCAAAATGATTCTTTGGAGAGAGGCTCTTCAAGGTGGGCTCTACTGAATGGAGGGTTCACATTAATGATTGGACCTTTGTGATAAATGATACAAACCTTATATTTTGTAGGGATCGTTTGCCCTCAAATTCCAATTGGTGCAATTTTAGTATGGTGACCACTACATATTAGTCTGAATATAAAGGACAGTCCAAAATGATGATGAGAGCATCCATGTGTCCAAAAGCACCACTTAAAGCTTAAATTCTCTAGGATGCACTTGCATGCCTCTCACTATTTACGATCCAACCCAACCACATAAGAAACCTAAATTAAGAAACCATATCATCATTTGAGTACAAAACGATCCAAGAAACCAATTTCAAGTCCAAATATCCAATCCCAAGCAATGTTCTATGTATCAATGGTATTGGCCGATGTTATCAATATAGCAGACCAGGATATCAAATCTTAAGGGAATGCGAAAAATGCATTGTATGGACTAGTATCACTGATGCATGCCGACATACTGTGATATAACTGCAAGCCCAATTTCATAAATTTACATTGTATCGATCTATAATTGAGATATTTCACAAGTACCAACAATAACAGTATACATCACCAGAAATTTGGAAGAAGAAAAAAATATCAAGAAGTTTTTCAAAAAAAGCATTTTTGGCCAAACTTTTTGGAGGGATCTGTTTCTTGGTGCATTTTAACAACGCTCAAATTATTTCACATCAAAACAAGAATTTGGTGGAGAAATTGTGATCCAAGAGCAGATTCATGCTGGAACCAAAAGGAGAGTAAAGTTTGTTTACTACACCCATTCATAGTCATCCCGCTATGGCTATAGGCACGAGCACAAATACAGTTACGAAGAGGGGTATGGCTATAGACAGATATATCCAGGATATGGGTATGGGTAATAGAGGTGGCCACCCACAACTACAGTCACGGTCACAGCCAGTGCCACGGGGAGCAACAGTGGCAATTACGGTTGCTTCTCAGTATCCACAGACAATTAAGGTTGCTTCTCAGTATCCACCGATGAGCATACCGGTTTCACATTGTTGAGGATGAATACTATTGATATGTTAAGAGTAAATAGAATGTTATCCTAACCTCATGAGTTGGACATAGTATTGCACTTATGAAGGCAACAGTATTATAGCCACTCCAGTACGAATAGGGACAACGACTTCGAGAGCCACCTTGTACCAACATGTGGATCTAAGGCCAAGGTATGTTTTCTATTCTTCTTAGTATCTAGATGTGTTGTTTGTGTTTTATTGCTTGTATTGTATGACATTTGAACAATACGAACTCATTTTGGTTATAATTGCATCACTTTTGCATAATAACACAGTTGTCCTAAACAATGGAAAAACTGTCTTTTATTTTTTTTTTTAAGATTGAGCTTTAACAATGGAAAACTAGTTTTTTGTAATGTTTTGAGCTCTTAAGTGTGTAATATGTGTCTTCTAACACCTAGAGTTTCATTGAAATTCCACCCATTTTCCCAAAGTTTCCTCAATGCTTCCCTCAAACCACAATACATTATGCAATACGTGCAATATTTTTTATGTTTCTCATAATATGTCTGTATCCAAGGGCATGATACGTAGTACGATATTGAAACTATGGACACTCATCCAGCCTCCCTTTAACCAAGAAGAAGAAGAAGAAGAAGAAAGAAAGAAAGAAGGAAAGAAAGAAAAGAAAAAGAAAAAGAGAAAAGGTGAGGAGACAAACACAAAGAATCTAATCAAATATGTAGAACCAAAATTGGTTGAGTTCAAAAACGAACAGAAGCCAAATTAGAATCCAAAGTTCCTCCTTAATCACCTCAGTCACACCCCAACATGATTCTTCCTTCTGGGATAGAATACTGAGAAAACAAAGGCTATCCATGAAGGAAGGGGATAGCAATTGCCAATTATAAAAGCAGGATTCAAGACAATGCTTTTCAATTCAACAAAATCCAATCAGCCAAATTCAAATCCAAACCATACTTACTCCCTCTCCATTAGTCCAAAAGTTCCCATCACCCACATGAGAATGAAATCTAATCCACCTAATCTAAACAGTTATCAATGTTATTTACATTGACACCCAAAATAAAACAGAAATGCAATATTTATAAGAGCTTAAGGCTGTGTTTGGACACTCAATTGAATAGAATTACAATAATCCAATTTAATATAAAACAAAATGAGTAAAATGGAGGTGGCATCGTTCTGACTTGTAATGAGAGCCCAATCTGTTATTGCAAATTCCATGTGTTTTCAACCCGAAACAATCACAATCTCAATTTAGTGGCTAGCCCCACTTTAGCTACTTCCACATTAGCAAATTGATTTATTTCTATCGAGCGTCCAAACAAGGCCTAAATCACAGACCTCGACTTTGGTGGTTTCCACTTTATGAAATTGAATCATCGCAATTCTTTCTATCGAGCATCCAAACATGGCCCAAGTCACATACCTCTACGAGTACGGCTTCTTTCCGGGCGAAAGAGCCCACAACGGACGGAGAGAGACCAACGTCCCTCGCCCCTGAAATCAATGCAGCTTCGCTCCATCCCAATTTAACCTGCCAAGAAAGAAAACTCAAACCCGATGAATGCAACAAGGAGCTCTCGAACCAGTGCACCCTCAGCAGATTCCACATCCGGCGTGCCATACAAAAAACATGACACATATAAGAACAACACAGCAATCCGAGCCGTTCATTGTGTGGCTCCTGCAATGGATGGACCACTCCCGGAAAATCGCACCGACCCAATTGACCGGCATCATGTTTCAACTCAATGCTGACCCGTCCATTAGTTAGATGCATCCGATCAATGAGAATTTCCAACCGTGGTCCATTCATCAAGTCACGGCACACCAGATGAACGGCTCGGATCATCTAACATCGAGCCAATTCTCCAATTCCCACGCGGCGCGCAAGTTAGCAGCAGCAGGAAGGGTGGTGCGCGTTTACTTACAACGTGGCGGAGGGCAGCCTGTAGGACGCGGGTTTGCTCCGATTGGTAGTCCCCTCCTACTTCTCGCCTGGCGCTGCGAGGCTGCTGATGCGTGTGGTCTTCCTTTCCCGGTGGTGGTGCGGCTACGGGTTCTGCTTGGTGCTGGGAAGGGTTTTGAGGTGGCGGGAATGGGGATTGGTGTTGAGGGAAGGCCTCTGTCGAGAAGCAGCTGTAGATGGACCGGGACGCAAAGACTCGACGCCTGGGATTGAACGAGAGGCGGATCGCTGATCGCAGCATCTCTGTAGCATTTGAGAGAGGGGGGGGTGGTGGGTGTCGCGGCTGGTTCTGCACTCTCTCTTCTGCAGTTGAGAGGGGAGCGGATTAGGTGTTACCCAGGTTACAGTTTAGTGGGTGTTACTCTTAATGTGTGGGGCCCACCTTAATGAATTTATTTCATATCCATTCCGTGAATCCATTTTTCCAGATCATTTTATAGTGTTATTCCAAAAAATAAAAATATTTAAATCTCAGGTGGACCATATCATAGGAAACAGTGATGAATGACTATTAAAAACATTTTATGAGCCACAGAAGTTTTATATAAATCCTATATTTTTATTTTATCTCCATCTCATGTCTGTTTGACTTTATCAACGGGTTGGATGGAAAATAAACTTTACGGTGGACCCTTAGAAGTTTTTAATGGTGGGCGTTCAATCACCACTTTTCCTGTGGTATGGTCCACCTGAGAATTGTATCTGCTTAATTTTTTGTACCACGTCCTAAAATGTTATGGAAAAACGGATGGATGGCGTGGATATACTATAAATTATCAATGTGGGCCCCACTGTAAAGTAACACACATTAATGTGTTACAACACCTAATCCACTCCCGATTGGGAGAGGGCCTAGAGATGATACAGAGATTCGCGCGAGAAGAGATTGAAGTGGAGATTCGCAGTAAAAATGACAAGATTCTTACTTACGTGAAAGAAACACACCGTTCACATTAAGTAGATATGGTAGAATGCTAAGTATTTTCAGTATTAAAGAGAAGAAAGCGAGCTTAATAAATTGGACGGTTAAAAGATCACAAATTAACAGTATTTAATGTGGTCTATCTAATGAGTAGACCTTCTTGAATTTTGCCTCAGAAAATATTCATGGATTTTTTCACTTTATGAGTTGAACGGATCTTCGGAAAAAATGTTATATCTATGTATTTGTTTGCGAATCGTTTCTGCTGTATCTCATTCGCGAATCGCCTCACTATCTCCTGAAGATATTTTTCCTCTGGCATACCTTAGGTGCCACGTCTTGTCGCGTTAGAATAAGTCCACGTGTCTCTATGGCAGCCAAGAAGAGTGGGCCATGGTGTGTGCTAGAATCAGTCCACGTATCTCTACTGCTGCCCAGAAGAGTAGGTCATTGAAGCACCCGCAAATCAGTGGATCGTACGGTCAGATCTCTGGGGTTGTGCCATGTCCAGATCAGGCCCACCAAACTCAATCATGCCAATGTCTTGTGAGTGGACCTGATCTCTCTCTCTCTCTCTCTCTCTCTCTCTCTCTCTCTCTCTCTCTCTCTCTTTCATCAATATGGTGGGCCCACCGTAGATGGCCCATGCTAGAGAACGCCTTCGTACTCTGTGATTAGGGCTGTCAATGGTGGGGGCCCATAATTTAACTGTTGGGCCAGGCCGAGCCCATTGACATCACCTTACACCCAACCCATTCTCAAGAGGAGTCAGAAAAAGCCCAGCCCAAATCCTATACCCAACCCAAACCCAATTCAAGGGATCCAATGCCCAAGTTTACAAATTTAAGTTGGATCGAGTTAATACAGTTAATACTTGTAGCTGGGTCATTTGGCCGCATGAATTCAAAATCCTCTTAAGTGTAGTAAAATTGGGGTCCAAAGAGAATTTTGCAAATCAATTTTGAGTCGGAAATTAGAAAGAATATAAAAGAAAGGAAAAGGAAAAGGCTCTTTCCATAGATTATGCAAAATCAAAGTTCTTGCCACTAAATGTCCCAAAAAATTAAAATCCTCACAAATCACTCATAATCCATGCTGCCAAACATCCCTTAACATGTAAAATCAAACATCCAACCATCAAATGATACTATGAAATAATATATGAGAAGAACCTTTAAAGTGGATCGTTAAGATCTTTCAAACCTGAGAAAATATTCAACATCCCCTTGTCTTCCATGGGCCACCAAATCAAACATTTGATTCATTGTGCCATCGGACTCATTTATAACAATTACTACTACTATTATAAATAAGATATTGTCCCCTAACCATCTTCCAACGGCATGAGACGCATTCGAGAAAATTCAACCATCTAGCCTCCATCTTTCGTTGTCGGTGAATCTAGAGAATTGCTATGAGGTAGTCAATTTATACTCTATGCAAGCTGTGATTTTACGCTTGTATTTCATGAGTCATAACTCATATGTATATGTACTACATATAATATAGGCTCAAGTTGAAATAAGTTGTCTAAGATCACAACCTAAACTCAACTGAAGCTCGGTTGAGGATTTCTAAACGAAGGCCAACCCAAACTCAATTTAAACCAACCTAAAGTTCTGTTTAAACCAATAGAGTTTGGGCTGACCACACTCGAATTACATCACAATTATTATGCCTGGTAGAGCTAGCCTGGAGTTGGTTCAGGCTTAGATGTTTTAACTAAGCTCAAACCCACTCAAACTCAGTTTAAACCAACCTAAAGTTTGGCTTGGGCCAATAGAGTTCGGGTTAACCAGGCTCAAATTTCATCACAGAGTACATCGAACCATACATGGTTTGTAGAGTCTACTATTTAAGAGATATATAGCCTGGTTGAAGAAATATTCTTGTAGTAGGTCTTATTTTTAGTCAGAAATATAGTAAAGTTGTCATTTCGTACACACACCCAAGATACAAAGGCCCAGCAACCCTGTTGTACCACATTCATAACATTAACTTCATGGCATTAAAAGGCCATTGAAAGGGGGATTTGCTTCCACATTAGATCTTTATTTCGGATGAGAGTTTTGATCATTGGATTGATTATTGCTTGAAAATAGATAGGAGTAGATCTCTGATCATTTGTTGGTATATAGGTGGTCTTATTGATAAAAAAATAGCAACAAATAGTGCAATTCTAAGAGGTCAAGATCAATAGGGATTAGGGAGGCACTATCAGTTCGAGTCTTGTTGTCGAAGGCTATCCAAATCTGATCTGGTTTTAGTACTCACCGGATCTTTCAATCTAGATTTTGAGTAGGCGTTTTTGTAAAAATAAGAGCATTTGCATGGTTAAGATGAATGGATTAGATTATGCATACATGCATCACTTGAACACATGCATGGCGTCTAAACCAGCTTCTTTGCATGCATATGGCTTGGAGAGCATTATCTTATTCTATTATAATAATCAATTTATATTAACTAAGTTAATCTCTTTTATATAGGATGATCATACATTTCAAAAAATAATGTCCACATATGTCCTACACATGTATTGATCATGGCTTATCAAAGTATTAAGATATATGCAACACAACTTTATTCGGTTAATGGCCACTGTGTCTAAACTCAAGTTTTCACTGCTACTTTCATTCGAGGACATTTACCGCTCAAGTGGGATAAAAAAAGAGGCAAGCTAATTGTCCATCTTCACACTAATTCAATTCCCTTACATGATATGATTGACCATCCAATCATATCACAATTATATTAAAAGATCTATACGATTGTCACCAGGATAATAAGATCCATGAAGCACTACTCTTCCTTAACTACTTAGCTGTTGTAGCCATCCCGAGCTCTAAAAAGCACTTAGAGAGTATATCTCTCAAGTCCATAAGAACATATTTTTCAAGAATTAATTAAGGTCTAATAATATTGATTTTCTGCAAATTTATAAAAAGAAAATGACATGATACTTCATTTACATATAAAAAAATTACAGAAAGAAAATTACAAAATGCCCTAATAAAAAATTACAAGCAGACCCAAGGTATGAAAATTCCAAAATTTTCTTTTGAAAAAGAAAAAACGAATTTATAGAAATTAATCTTGCGGAAATAATGAATTTGCCCTCGTATACCTAAAAAAAACTAGTATATACCGTCAAGTTGCCTAACCTGTTTACTAGGGCTGAAAGTTGGGCGGGTTCAACCCGACCGACCCGTGACCGACCCGACATTGGGTTGGGCTTGAGCAAGAAATATCGAACCCGATCTCGAGCTTGGGTTTTACCGACACCAACCCGATAAAGCTTGGTCGAGCTTGGTTGAGGTCTTGGGTCGCCCGACCCAACCCGAACCCGATCCATATACAAGTTACTTATAATTTTATTATACTTAAGTAAACTTATTGGTTTATATTACTTTAGTAAGTAAACTTATAACGTTTGAAGTTTGATATACTTTTAGTATTAAAGGAATAGTTATCTTAGCTAATTTCTTTGGAAAAAAGTGAAGTTCTTCGTAATAAATAACTACATACATAATTAATAAAGTCATAGGTACAAAAATAAGATGTGTATTGAAACATAATAGACTAATGTAATAACGAAGATATTAGCATTTATCAACCCGACCAACCCGATCACCGATCAATCCGACCGAGCCCGCATGGGTTGGGCTGGTTGGGCTTGGGTTGAGAATTCCCAACCTGAGGTTGGTTTGGGTTGAGTTAGGGTTGAGATATAGGAACCTTGGGTTGGGATGAGTTAGGGTTGAGATATAGGAACCTTGGGTTGGGTCAGGGATGAGCACCAACCCGGCCCAACCCGCCCGACTTTCAGCCCTACTGTTTACCCAGGGACAGCTTGTCAAATGACAAAGATACCCTTAAACTTTTTATGGACCAACAGCCCTTTCTTCTTCAATTCGAGGGCCATTTGATGTTCGAGTTCAAGGGTATTTTGGTCATTTAAATATGATTAATTTCTTCCATCGCTCCGCCCCATCTTCAAGCGCCAAACACAAACGTCCTGCACTTGCTAAAGCAACACGAAGAAGATCTGAATCGTTTATATGGTGGGCCCAGCAGATAATGCTCCTTCGCCCCCAAAAAAACCGGTCCATTTATCAGGTGGTCCGTACATGTACAAAAAATTGGAAGATTGGACAAATAATAACCGACGGTCTATATTGAACGCCCACATGTCACTCACCTGAGGCTGATTTTTAGGATAGGAAACATGCAAGGTGGGCCCATCTACATATCCCTAGTAGGCACGTGTGGAGCGTTTTTCTCTAGCGCTTGAAGATGGGGCGCGTGTAAGTAGCATTGCCAGAACCTAGAAATTGTTAATTCCACCCCCGAAACGTTTTCACTTTCCACGTGCGTTGCACGTGCCAGATTTACTAGTATAATGACCAAAATGCCCCTGTGTGGGGTAGAAATTACAAACCCTTCCAGTTTTTTTTTCCCCTCATCCATGCCCCACGGCGCCACTACATTTCCGTGCCGGTACCGTTACGATACGGTTTGGCCCGATATATCACCGTTTTACGCTTCTGTTATCCGTGATCTGGGCCCATCTCGCTGTACCGTTCCTTTAGCGACTCCTGGGCCACGTATGCCCCCCGATGATCCTGGCCGCACACTTCGTTGGTGGCGATCTCCTCGATCCTCTTGGCGGCTTCCCGCATGGTGGGCCGCTGTGCAGGGTCCACATCGGCGCACGCTGCGCCGAGTTGCAGGAGCCGTTCCATGCCAGCGCGTGGCCCATCAGGGCCCAATATCTCGGGATCATACAGTTGGGATTCTCTATGTTCCGACATGGCTGTTGAGACCCACTCCACGAGATCGGTCCCACCCTTTCCATGGCTGAGATACAGCGATGGGAATTTACCGGTGATGATCTCGAGGATGAGAATCCCGAGGCAGTACACATCGGATTTTGGGGAGACGTGATTGTACTGGATGTATTCCGGGGATTTGTAGGCCAGCATCGCCTGGGATGCTTGTGGGGAGGCTACCAGAGGGGAGAATCCGTAATCTGTGATCAACGGCTCGAAATCATGGCCGAGGAGAACGTTGGACGATCTGAGATTGCCATGTGGCAGGTCTGAGTTGACGAGTTCCGCGTGGAGGTAGGCCATCCCTCGTGCGATCCCACCGATGATTTTTAGCCGTGTGGGCCAGTTGAGCTCCGCGTGTTCCTCTCCTCGATCGCCTGAAAAAAATATAAATAAAAATGGGGGATGGCCCATTTAAGTTGCACATGTGGCAGAGGCATGACCGTTCATCTGGCGGGCCTGAATGATCCAATGGTTAAGAATCATTGGGACCATCTAATTTTTGTGTGGCCCGCCGGATGAGTGGTTAAGATTGTTGTGAAATTGCAATATGTATGGTTCAGATAGAGAATCACATAATGTATGTTGTGTGGCTCAGACAATGGTGATGATCGTTGGTGGTTTTCCACTAGTGCTCTTTTAAGTGCAGGGCCCACCTGATAGACGGTTTGGATTTACCAACGTACGTCGACTAGAAGAGGATCTGAGTACACGCCTGAATGAGTGGGCTTTTAGGTAGACTCAAGCACAAGAGCCCAATTAGTTATTGGGCCTAAAAGTAAGGCACGTGTGGATAATCTAAACCGTTCGCATTTTACGTTTCGTTTTTCACCATGTGTGCCCGATCGGAACCATCCATCTTCCAAACGTCATTGTAAATGGGCCAGTTCCTTGCAATCATGGTCTAAGGATGACCCTATTCCTGACCATTGATTCTGCAGTTGAATAAGAACCGTTAAAAATCTGCTTTTCAACTTTCCACATCCAGCCATCATGGATATGAAGGCAAACTTATCATCCAGCGTGACCCGTGAGCTACGTATCATGGCCCATCCATCAATTAACTAGAGATGGACGGTTGTCATCATCCTTCCATCGGGGCTGTCAATCGGAATAGATCCAATGCCACCGACCCGATTTCAACCGTCAAGATTCCAATTTATCGGGTCCGTTTAGGAATCAGATCGGGCAAGAGAGGTTTTCAAAGCTACGGATACGCACAAGCGTCCACGTGTTAAAGTGTCAGACGTGTACGGTCTAATCATCAATTCATCTGTGCCCGTCAGACTCGGATTCTGTGGATCCCGGAAATACCCGTTGGATCCGTGACCGTGGGGCCTACCGTGATGTATGTGTTTTATATCCAGGCGGTTCACCCATTTTGGCAGCTTAATTTAGGGTATGTGCCCCAAAATGAAGCAGATCTAAATGGAAGGTGGACCACACCACAGGAAATAGTGTTGATTGAATGCCTACCTTTAAAAAGTTTCCTGAGGGCCCACCGTAATGTTTATTTGCATCCAAACTATTGATAAGGTCACTGGAAAACACAAATATCAGCTTGTTCCAAAGCTTATGTGGCACCCAATAAGTTTTTGATGGTCAGCATTCAATCTCCAATGTTTCCTGTGGTGTGGTCCACCTTAGATTTGGATCTGCTTCATTTTTAGATTCATGACCTAAAATGATATATAAAAACAGATGGACAGCATTGATATAAAACACATGCATCACGGTGGGCCCCACAATCATGGATCCATGGAGCTCTGTGAAGACACCGTTTCATGAATCTCTGACTGTGCTGCCAACCATGACATACCTGTTTTATATCCACGCCGTTCATCCGTTTTTCCAGTTCATTTTAGGCAAATTTGCCAAAAATTCAGCAGATCCAAATCTCAGGCGGACCACACCACAGGAAAAGGTGGTGATTAAATGTCCATCATTAAAATATTCCTAGGGCCCATCCAAATGTTTATTTTCCATCCAACCTGTTGATAAGGTTTCACAGACTTGTATGAATGGAAAACACAAATATCAGGTTGATTCAAAACTTTTTGTGGCCCACATGGAGCTTTTAATTGTCAATCACCATTGCTTCCTATGGTATGGTCCACTGGAGATTTAGATCTTCTTCCTTTTTTGGATCATGACCTAAAATGACCTAGAAAAACGGATGGACGGCGTGGATATAAGTTCTCCATAGGGATCCACGGAAGCCGTGTCCCTTGTTCCACTGTTTCCTGTGGTTTGTTACAATTGAGCTTTGGATATGCTTCAATTTTGGGCTCGCAGACTGAAACGAGCTGGTCAAACGGATGGACGGTGTGGATAAGACACATACATCACGGTGGACCCCGCAGAGTTTACTCAGTACGCAATCCCTGTCCTTATTTGACATGGGCCTGATCGGATCCGGATCTGGGTATGAAAAACACGACCCAGTCTAGAACCCGACCCGTTGGCACCGGATGCTGTGACAATATGATGACGACGTTGGTGGGGGTGGCCATTGTAATCAAGCTATTGGACAGATGTTTTAATCGCCAACGGCCACGATCGCTCCGATCAGTGGACCATGGCATTACCATGCAAGAGATAAAGCAAGCTCCCGCGCGGCGCGAATTCAAGCACCAGCAGCTTCTCCTCCTTCCTTGAATGGAACGCCAGCAACGGCAACACGTTTGGATGCCGCAGCCGCCCGAGCCTTCTCATCTCCACCTCGAACCCATCATTTCCGACCCTGTCCATCTCCCTCATCCTCTTCACCACCACCGCCCTCCCGCTTGCCATCACCGCCTTGTAAGCAGATCCAAGCCCGCCAGCTCCCAAAACCTCCGCAGCCGCCTTCATGAGGTCCATGAGTCCGAACGCGCCCTTCTCATCATTCACCAACACCAGCTCCGCAACCACAGGCCCCGACTTCGACTCCTTCCGCACCGACTCCTTCCGAACCGACTCCTTTTTATGCCGCGAATCTCGCCTCGTAGAAGAAACTCCTTCCTCCTCCACCTCTCCAATGTCCCGTCCCAGCGCGCTGAAATCCCCGGCCCGCCTCTTCCTGGCCCGTCTCACCATCATCACGACCAACAACAATAAGAACAGGGCCACAACCATGAAGATTACCAACCCATTGGAGGATTTCGGTGATCCTGTGGGTTGCGTCCCTGAGTTATTAATGCACTCCTCCCCCACCTGGGCACCGCAGAGCCCGGCGTTTCCTGCCAACGCGCTCGCGTCTATCTTCTCCAGGCCTGCAGGGATGCTCCCCTCCAATGCATTGTTCGACACGTTGAAGGATTTCAGCGCGGGAAGATCGCCGATCGATGCAGGGATGCTCCCCGAGAACTGATTGTTTTCCAGGTGCAGCTCCATCAGACGGGGCAGTTTCGAGACTGATGCTGGAATGGGTCCTGAGAACTCGTTCCTGTCGAGCCAGAGCTTCTTGAGAGACGCCATGTTCGAGAAGAAGTCCGACGGGATCTCGCCGGAGAACCGGTTCCTTGACAGGTATATGGATTTCAACGCGCCGAGCTGATTGAAGCTCGGGATGGGGCCGACGAAATGGTTCCCGATGAAGCTGATCGTGCGGAGGCCCGGGAAGTGGAGCAGCGTGTCGACGTCGA
Source organism: Liriodendron chinense (assembly GCA_003013855.2). Classification (NCBI taxonomy): domain Eukaryota; kingdom Viridiplantae; phylum Streptophyta; class Magnoliopsida; order Magnoliales; family Magnoliaceae; genus Liriodendron; species Liriodendron chinense. The sequence continues at coordinate 2,045,771 of PVNU02003263.1, forward strand.
TCTTCCCTGAGAGACCCATCTGGCCGAGCCGGAGTCCGGTTACGATGCCGTCGAAGCAAATGATGCCGACCCATGAGGTGTTCTTGGTGCAAGGCTCTGAGTCGGGGCTCCATGACTCGAGCAAGGTGGCGTTCTGGAACGAGTCTTTGAGCTTAAGGAGGGCTTCGGAATCTGACAGTGCCGACGTGAGGGTAGGAGAAAGGAAAATGAGGAGGAAGAAGAGGAGGGGCGGGCAGGGACGGTGATGGACGGCCATAGGTTGGCCGGAGACGTGAGGAGTCGCCGGAGAGAAGCGGACCCGGGTCTGACGTGGTATGGTTTGTGGTGACGTGGACTGGAAGCTGGGTTTGAATGGGTTGGTACGGTTTCTTCATGGTGAGAGGGAGGAAGAGAGAAAGAGAGAGAGGTTTGAAGGGATTGGTGATGAAAGGAGAGGTAGCGAGAGAAGAGAAGAGAGAGAGAGTCTAAGAATAGGAAGGGAAGGAGGGGAGAGAGGTGGAGTTTGGTTTTGACCTGGTCAACGTTGTTTGACCAGTCAACGTAAGGAAACGGTTTCTGGCCGTTTGTTACGCTGTAGGATTGGTGGGCCCTTAGTGCACCCTGGATGGTCGCCAATTTCCTGCAACAGTGTTTAAGGGACGCGGATTAGGTGGTGTTGCCGCACCACCGCCCCCAGCTGTGGTGTGTCATGTGTTGGGCTCTGTGGGGTCCACCGTGATGTGTGTGTTTTATATCCACACCGTTCATCCGTTTTTCATATCATTTTAAGTTTATTATCTCAGAAATAAGCAGATCTGAAGCTCAAGTGGACCACACCAAAGGAGGGTACAATGACACCCACCGTAGAAACCATCCTAGGCCCACCGTAATGTTTATTGTCCAGGTCACATAAACCTGGATGAAGTGAAAATACAAATATCGATCCAAAATTTTTGGGGCTCTGAGGAAGTATCTAATGGTGGCCGTCTAATCACCACCGTTTAGCGGTCAACATGAGCTTCCTATTTATTTGTTTTTTTTGTTAGTCATGCAACGTACACACTGTTAGCTAGACAACACACTCACACGGTTATTGCACCCACCCGCCAATGGGTTGGTGTGTCTCCTTAGCACTAGAAGCTTATACCTGTTGAGGTTTGAGTGTTAAGGAGACACTAATCCACTGGTGGATGGGTACATCGTATGACTAACCGTGTGGGTGCGTTGCTGGCGGGGGTGTTGCATGACTTTCAAAAAAAAAAAAAAAAAAAAAAAAAAAAAAAAAACCTAAGACCTACTGTTAAAACGCCCAGGCATCTTCTAGCGGGCTACCAGGCGAGACACACCTGGGCCTTTTATCTGCTCCATTTTTTAGTTCATGCCTTAAAAATAAGCTGTTAAATAGATGGACAGCATGGATATAAAATACATATATCAGAGTGGGCCCCACAGCACCCTACACATCACACACGGTCCTTGGGGGTGGTGTGGGCAACCCATCCATTAGAAAGCTCTCTTGGGCCATGGTGGTGCATGTGTGACATCCACTCTTTGCATCATTTTGGCCGACTCAAGTTAAGATATAAGAAAAGTAAGCCTAGTCCACAAAAAACTCAAGTGGCCCACACTAACTGAAAAATGGGAACAGAAATGCCTACCATTGAAACCTTCTCAGGGCCATTGAGGCTTTGGTTCTCTTTATTGGTTGTTCCCTCCGCTGGTTAGGTGCGCCCCACTCCACCCAATTCAGTGTGGCCCTGATCGTGAGCTCACCTTGATTGTATATATTATATATTCATATATCCATGCCGTCCATTTGCTTTGCCTGTTCATCTTAGGACATAAGCCCAAAAATAAAGCATATCCAAATTTCAGGTGGACTGCACCACACGAAACAGCGGTGATTGAATGTCCACCACCCACCATAATGTTTATTTGCCGTCCAATCTGTTGATAAGGTTACACAAACCTGGATGATGAAAAAAAACAAATATCAACTTGATCGAAACTTTTATGGCCACACAAAATTTTTAATGGTCAATCACTACTACTTCCTTTAGTGTGACTTACTTGAGATTTGGATTTGCTTCATTTTTTCATGCCCTAACATGAACTGGAAACACTGATGGATGGCATGGATATACAATACATACATCAACGTGGACACACCTAATCGGCTAATCTTCACCCCATCCTGATAGGAACCGCCTTATAGATTTGGTTGGATACATATGAACAATGTGGGCCCAGGAAGGTTTTAATGGTCGGTATCACTATCTATTCCACAAGTGTACGTAGTCCGCTTGAGTGTTAAATAAGGTTACCTCCTCCATTGCCTGGCACAAATGATAGCCGGAGAGAGGTCACACCAACATCACGGTGGGCCCCACAACTTTTTGTTGTAGGGTCTTTTTGCAACCATTGCCTCCAATGGGAGCTCACTAGAAGCAGGGAAAATTGAAAAAGGAGAGTCAGACACTTGTAATTGAAGGATAATTACAGTCATCAATTTCCCTATTATTCTTCTAATTATATATATGTTTTATTAATTTTATAAGAGTAACTTGAGTAACTCTCAAGTCCAACCGATTGGAGTTACAGTCCACGCCAGCTGATAACTTGCAACTGGTTAAGAGCATGTGACATCAAACCTCTTGAATAGGTTGGCCCAACCATGAGGATTTCCTAGTTAAAAAACCAGCCCAATCCACTCCTTGGGTGGACCACAACATAAGAAACAATTCCTAGCCATTGATAAAGAGCAAATTACAAGTGCTGGCACTTGATAAGTGAATGTGGCTGACTTTTTTCTAAAGGTGATCCTCATGATAGGGCCAACCCATTAGACGGGTTGGATGTTGCACACACGTCACAAGTTGGAAGTTATTTGATGGGTAGATTGCAAGTAAAGGTGGGCATCGGGTCGGGTCGAACTGAGTTTAGGCCGACCCGATCCTAACCGTCTAAGGAAAAATCCTGTGCCGAGTCGGATCGGACATGATACCTAGTCAGCCAAACCTGGACTAATCTGAACTGTTCATGGCCTGGTCTATTTCGATCCGTGTCCGACCCGATCACAGGGACCGAGTTGGATCGAGTAAGATCTGAGTCTAATCGAGTAAAAAATTCAACGTCTTCAAATTCAAAAAAATATTTTAAAAAATTAAGAAAATGTAAAAAAATGAAAAGAAAAATATAATAAATCGCATATATTAGTAATATTCATTCATTTACTTAATTTAGTCGTCCAGGCCACACCAGAGCTAGCCATGTTTAGTATTTTGGGTTTAGAAATAGCTCGGCCCAAGCCAACCAGGAGGCCCAGTAACACCCGAGCCAAACCTATTTAAGGTTTTTGGTTTAGAAATGGCTCAGCCCGACCTAGCTCTATTTAGGGTTTAGGGGATTAGAAATGGCTCAGTCGAGCCAGCCAGGCCGCGCAGCCCGCACTTGAGCCAACCTGGTCAGTCCGACCGACGACTAGAGTCATACACCCGACCCATTCCAATAATTCATACACCCGACCAATTAAAAAAACCCCAAATTATACAAAAACCTAAAACCCCCCAAATTTATTTCACAAATACCTTTGATTTGGAGAAGTGGTGACTGGCGAGAGTTGGCAGCAAGCAGACAACGTAAGAAAGGGTGCGGATGATGGTGGAAGCTTGGAATGAGTGCATGCGACGCTGAAACGAGCGAGTGGGCAACGGAACAGGTGCGAACGCCATCGGAACGAGTGCCGGGGGAGGTCGGACGACAACCAGAGGTGTAGGAGGGGGGTAGGGTAAGGGCAACAGCAGGTAGGGTAAATGAGTTAGGGTAGCAGTGGGTTGGGTAAATGGGTTAGGGTAAAATATTTTGTTTAACTTGTACTCGATACCGAATTGGGTCGGGTTTCAAGTAGGTTCGATTCTATTTCGGTTCAGATATGGGTCGGGTCGGGTCGATCAGTTTTAAAGATAATTCTGGACCGACTCAAGTACGATTCAGATAAAGGATTTTTATCCGAGCCGACTCGAACAAACAGACGATTCCGAATCGAGTTTGCACAGTTCTCGAGTCAACTGAGTTGACCCGACCCATGCCCAGCTCTAACTGCAAGTTATAGTACAACCGGTTGGACTTGAGAGTTACTCATTTTATAATACTTTCTATTATATACTTGATAATAAAAAAATATTTAAATGGCCAAGATACAAAACCAGCATACTCTTTTGTCAAGGGAGACCAAAATAGTTTGTGATAACGGTTTTACCCTGCTCAGGATGCGGATTGGCAAGTGACCCTGCCACTAGCCATGGCTAGTAGTTAGGTGCCCTGTGGGCTCCACCATGGTATATGGGTTTCATCAACGCAGTCCATCCACTTTTTCATATTATTTTATGGTACAAGCCCAAAAATGAAGTAGATCCAAATCTCAAGTGTGCCACGTTACATAAAACGTCGATTGAATGCCCACGATTAAAAAGTTCTTGGGCCACAAAAGTTTTGGGTCAAGCTAATGTTTGTTTTTTGTTTTTTGTTTTTGTTTTTTTTTTTATTTATTGTTTTTTACCTTCATCCAGGTATTACAGTGGGTGAGCCTTAGCAGGTTTTTAATGGTGGACGTTCAATCACTACTGTTTCTTGTGGTGTGGTCCACCTGAGATTTAGATCTGACTCACTTTTAGGATCAAGCCCTAAAATAATCTGGAAAAATAGATGGATTTTGTGGATAAAACACATACATCATAGTGGGGCCCACTTAGCAATGACCACTGGCCACTTGGCTAGTGGCAGTGTCCCTAGCCAAACTGCATACGCTTATATAACACCCAAGCTCCTAAGGGTGAACATGTGAAATCCACGCCGTCCATCAGGTCACCGTACAAGAATAAAAAAGATTACCCGGATAAACAAAAAATTAAGATGGTCCACACCCATGGGAATAATTTAAATTTGCATTTCAAAACTCTAACTTTGTGATTCTGGCCTACTCGAGTTTTGGATCAAGTTAATTTTTGTATACTCTCTTTGTATGTCACACATGATGAACTGATCTTATAAAATATAGACAGCAGCCTCACAAAACTATAATTGGCTGGCCATCTTCATTTTTCTCCATAGTATGGGCCGCCCGAGCCATGAATTTGGCTAATTTTTTGCTCCAAGCATAAGCATTGAGGTTGGTCCCAATGATCTTAGGTGTTTTACACCCCCCCCTCGTGGGCTCTAGGTGTAGGCAAATAGGGGCTCCCGAGCACTGTTCTCCCTGGGCTCCGGGCACTGCCACCCCTTGCTCGTGGGCTCTGGGTGTGGATGGATATGGGCTCCCGAGCACTATCCTCCCTTGGCTCTCAAGCATTGCCCTCCCCTTGCTCACGGGCTTGGTTGTGGGCGCCACCACATACTAGCTTGGCCAGGCCAGCTCTAATACCACTTGTTGGGCCGATGCTACCTCAAAATGGCTAGTCATTGTTGCGGAGCCTCTTCTCAATACATAGCCTAGTAATCTCCCTAGCCACTAGCTGTGGGGTCCGCCTTGATGTATGTACTAGTTTTCCGGCTCATTTTAGGGCATGATCTTAAAAGTGAAACAGATCCATATCTCAAGTGGACCACACCATGGGAAACAGTGGTCACCATATTTTTTTTGCCCTGTAGCATGTTGATAAGGTTATACATGTGTGGATGAAGGGACGAAATAGATACCAGCTTAATCCAAAACCTTTATGGCCTATAAGAAGCTTTTAATGGTTAGTAACCACTGTTTCCTGTTGTGTGTCCCACTTGAGATTTTGATTTGCTTCATTTTTGGACCATGCACTAAAAAGAGCAGTAAAAATTGATGGACAGAGTGGATATACAACACATGCATCAAGATGGGCCCACTATCAGGGACTCCCCTGGCAAGTTGTTACCTTGGAGTCAACTAATCCGAGCCCTAAAAGGGCCTAGATTAGGTGTTAGGTGTTAACCTTACCGTGGGGCCTACATTGATCATTTTTCATTTATCCACAATGTCCATCCTTTTTTCAGATCATTTTAGGAAGTGTTCCAAAAATTTAAGTTAATCTAAATCTCAGTTAAATCACATCAAAAGAAACAGTGGTGATTGAACATCCACCATTAAAAGCTTTTTTAGGGCTGATTGCAACGCTTATTTTCCATCCAACCTGTTGTTAACCAAATCTGAATGGAGGGAAAATAGAAAAATCGACTTTATACAAAACTTGTAGCCCACAAAATGTTTCTAATGGTCATTCAATGACCACTGTTGTTCTCAGTGGTGTGGTCTACTTGAGATTTTGATCTGGTTAAATTTTGAAATCCCGTCGTAAAATGAACTGCAAAAACAGATGTACGGCATGGATATACGATAAATTCATCAAGGTAGGCTCACATGGTAAGGGTAACACCCACTAAGGTGCTATCCGGGTGGCACCTAATCCGGACCGCATGCATACCATTACCAGCAGATCGAGTGCGGTCCTAACCATGGGACGGCAAATAAACATTACGGTGGGGCCTTAGAATTTTTTTAACGGTGGTCGTTCAATCACCATTGTTTGTTATAATATGGTCTACTTGAGAATTGTATCTGCTTTATTTTTTAGCTCATGCCCTAAAATGATTAGGCAAAATGGATGGACGGAGTGGATATACAACACATATATCAAGGTGGGCCATGGTAAGGGGCCCACCTAATCTTCCACCTGCCACACACTAAACACGTGGTGCTGTCAAAGATTACGGTAAGATTTGGACCGTTTGTCAAATCAAGGGGAGGGACTGTGATATCAAGTCGACCATGGCAACCGTCAGGTCGACCCCAGATCACTGGGGCCCACGCCACCTTCCCTTCATCACCTCAAAATGGACGTTTACAGTTGAACTACTCTCTACAAGAGTTAGGTAGGAGAGAGCGTCATCTCATCCCTTGTAGAGTATTTCTTACTTCAAGTATAGAGTAGACTCTTAGAAATGTTCACATACAAAGCTGCACGCTGAATGAGAACTGTTAACATACAACGTTTTCATTTCCTGCTAATCTGTTACTTTGGTGCAAAATCCATACCGTAAAAAATGGTGGCCCATACCAAAAAGATCATCTGGAGCAAAAAATATGAAAAATTCACCCATTACACTTGCATTGAGCTGGACCATCAGCTTTCTATTGATTTTGAAGGTTTTGCTCATCTGATAAGTGGGTCATCCTGGATTTCTCTCAGGATGATATTTATGATGTGTCCCATCATTTGAACGGGTCAGATGTTATAACCAAATGACAGAAGGAAAGGAAAAGGCATCATATGTTAAAGTTTCCATGCAACCTTGTATGTGAACATTTGTATTTGACCTTTCTGCTGAGATGAGAGGTCTTGGAAAGGGATGTGTGGTTGGATGTTAGGTCTGTGTTTCTCTTGACACACGGCCAAATGAAAAATACACATCACCGTTTTGATGTGATGTGGCCCACTATCATGCTTTATTTCACGAACAAGGTACCAAGATCCTCCTCAGGTAAAGAAAAACAGGACGCGTTTTGGCTAGTGACCCCCAACACCTGCCAGTAGGGCTCTCAATGGGTCGGATCTGGATCGGATCCAGTTTGATCCGGCTCCAAGTCCGCATATCTATAGGCGGATTTGGATCGCATTCGGATCCAACTCGGATCCAAAAGGTGATATCCATATCCAATCCATTTATAAGTTGTTAGATCCATTTTCGATCCAAAGTCCACATAACCATCGGATTCGGGACGGATTTAGGTCCAAATCCACCCATTACAAATCTTAAAAAATATATGATATAAAATATATAATATAATATATTTAATTTAGTAGAAAAATGATGCAAATCCCACTGTTTACTATGGTAGGGTGGACATGGCCTAAAATAATTTGTAAAAAGGATAGCCAGCATGAATATAACATATACAGTAAGGTGACAATGAGTCGGATCTTAATCGGATTCGGATCAAACACGGATATGTTCCTGTGAATCCATATCCGGTCCATTTAAGTAATCGGACCTATTTTAAGATCCAAATCCGGTCCATTTAACTAATCAAACCTATTTTAAGATCCAAATCGGCATTATACGGATTCAGAGCTAATCGGATTTCGGATTGACAAGCTCCATTGAGAGCCCTACTTGCCAGCTAGCTGATGTCAAAGCTTGATGGGCACCACCATGATGTATCTATTTTATCCATGCTGTCCATTTATTTTTCCAGATCATTTTATGGCATGAGACCAAAAATGAAGAAGACCCAAATCTCAAGTCGACCACACCACAGGAAAACAATGCTGATTGAATGTCCACCATTAAAAACTTCTAGTGCTCACTATAACTTTTATTTGCCATCCAATCTGTTGGTAAGGTCAGTCACACAAACCTAGATGAAGGGAAAACACAAATATCAGCTTGATATAAAATTTCTGTGGCCCCCAAAAAGTTTTCAACAGTAAACATTCAATCCCCATTGTTTCTTTTGATGAGGTCCACTTGAGATTTTGATCTCTCTCATTCTTGGGCTCATGCCCTAAAATGAGCTGTGAAACTTAATCTTAATGCGGAATAATCGAATCGTCTATGCATCAATAATAGAGATTCCATGCTGTAATCATAAAGCCATACCTGACTGGGAAGACATTCCCGATGCCGTCGTGTTGCCAAGAAGAACTCTTGGTCTTCCGCACCTAACACCTTTAGGAGAACCTCTCAATGAGGACTAGGGTTTTCTCTTGTGTGTTGGTGAGGGGACCAAGACATATATTTATAGGAAAGAGGGCCAGAGAAGCTTACCCATCACACTTCTCTCCTCTAGGGTCTCCACACCTTAGGTTTCCATATCTGGCTTAATAACCGCATATAGGGAACACGGTTCAAGCGTCCTGCCCCAAACCTATTTGCAATGATCACAACTATAGTGGGGCCCATTGAATCGCTCAATCTGAATAATCCAACGGTCATGATCTAAACTGATGATCATGTGTGGCCCACCTAATGGAGTCTTACATTCTCACACTTGGGCTATACTGATCTCTGAAAGAAAACAAAATATTTTATTTTATTTTGTGAAAAATATTTCATAAAACATGTTTGTTTCAAAAGTTCCTAATGGGCGCCCTACTGATTTCAAAACAATACCGTTGGATAATTATGAGCAACGCTTGTCAGATCCGGTCCATCAAGACCACTGATATTGAATCATGGTAGTCAACACAACATTTCATATTTGTTCGAAGTGTGACAAGTCACAATCACAAATACCAATAGCCTTAACGACATGGACCAATGATATGGGGTGTGGTATGAAGATTACACGTCTTATGTGATCATACGTGTTTATTTTCAAGTGGTCCTTCTGAACGTGTCTCCAAGACACAAACCAAAGTCTTGCTTACTCAAAACTAAATGTGCACACTGAAGGAGAAGCAAGATATAAACTGAAAAATAGAATCATCAATGCATAAAAGATATCTCTAAAAATGTCTGGACATAATTGGATCATACATGAAAACTCTCACTACTGAAATACATCATTGGGATCAACAACTCCCATAGACGTCACATGCTCCTTAAAGAGCGTGATAGGAAGACCTTTAGTGAGAGGATCCGCTATCATCAGCCTTGTGCCGATGAGTTCCATAGACACTTGACGATTCTGAACTCTCTCCTTCACAACAAGATATTTGATGTCAATATGCTTTGACCTCGATGAATGCTTGTTGTTGTTGGAAAAGTTAACTGCAGCTGAACTATCACAATAGATTTTCAATGGTTTCGGGATCATTTGCACAACCCGTAAATCAGAGAAAAAGCTCTGAAGCTAGACCTCCTGATTCGTGGCTTCATAACAAGTTACATACTTGCTTCCATGGTAGATGATTCCGTAATCGACTGTTTCACGCTCTTCCATGATACGGTTCCACCAACTATCATGAATATATAGCCTGAGGTGGACTTCTTGCTGTCGAGACAACCAGCAAAATCTGCATCTGTATATCCTACCAACTCCAAATGGTCGGATCTTCTGTATGTGAGTTCGAAGTCATTTGTCCTTTGCAGGTAGCGCAACACTTTCTTTACAGCTATCCAATGGTTCATTCCTGGATTGCTGAGGTACCTGCCCAACATTCCAACCACAAAAGCAATATCTGGACGCGTACAGACCTGAGCATACATGATGCTCCCTACTGCTGACGCATACGGAATAGCTTTCATCTTGTCCTTTTCTAGGTCATTCTTAGGACACTAAAATTGACCAAATTTGTCACCTTTTACAATAGGTGCTTGGCCAGGACCTTTCGAGAACCATTACATGCCAAACCTTTCGAGAACCCTATCAATATAGGCCCTCTGCGACAAGCCAAGTAATCCATGTGATCTGTCCCGGCTAATCTGAATGCCGATGACAAAGGAAGCATCACCAAGATCTTTCATCTCAAAATTTTGAGATAGAAATTTTTTAGTCTCACGCAACAATCCAATATCACTACTGGCCAATAAAATGTCGTCAACATACAAGACCAAAATGATAAACTTACTCCCACTAATTTTCACATATATGCACTCATCCGCAGTGTTTTCAATAAAACCATATGAGGAAACAACTTCATGAAACTTTAGGTACCACTGTCGTGATGCCTGTTTCAACCCATAAATGGACTTCTTAAGTTTACAAACCAGATGTTCTGAGCCTTTGGCTTTAAAACCTTCTGGCTGCAACATATATACGTTCTCTATTAGATCTCCATTGAGAAACGCAGTTGTCATGTCCATTTGATGTAGCTCCAAATCCATATGAGCCACAAGAGCCATAATGATCATAAAGGAGTCTTTCTTAGATACAGGTGAGAAAGTCTCCTTAAAGTCAATGCTCTCATGCTGAGTGAAACCCTTTGCAACTAGCCTGGCTTTATACCTTTCGATATTGCCTTTAGAGTCCCGTTTGGTTTTAAATACCCATTTGCAACCAATCGGCCTAATCCCTTCAGGCAATTTAACAAGGTCCCAAACTTTGTTGTCCTTCATGGATTTCAATTCATCCTTCATGACATCGAACCAATGAGAAGAATCCGCATTTTGTTCGACCTGTGAAAGGGATACAGGATCCTTTTCAGCCCCAATGTCAAACTCATGCTCCTGCAAATAGATGATGTAATCATCTGGTATTGCGGATCTTCTTTCTCTATGTGATCGTCTTAATGGCTCATTATTCTGAATTGGGTTTTCCATTTCCTCATCAGTGGGTTGTATTTGAGGTTGTGCATGGTCGTCCATATGGATCTCAGGGTCCACTACTGAACGAACAACCATGCTACTCTGAATGATTGTGGTGGGAATCACAATCCGCTCTTCCTCAAATACAATATCTCTTAAATTTGTGCTCCCACTATCTTCAGTGTTCTCAATAAACCTAGCATTTCCAGTCTCAATGACTCTCATGGAATATGATGGACAATAAAATCTGAATCCTTTTGATCTTTCTGGGTATCCAATAAAGAAGCAACTAACAGTTCTAGGGTCAAGTTTTCTTTCATGCGGGTTATATGGTTTGACTTCTGCAGGACAACCCCATACATGAAAGTATCGTAGACTAGGCTTTCGCCCTGTCCACAATTCATATGGAGTTTTCATTACAGCCTTACTTGGGACCCTATTAAGGATATGCACAACTGTTTTCAACGCATCACCCCACAAAAATTCTGGCAACATAGAATTACTAATCATAGATCGCACCATGTCCTTTAGGGTGCGATTACGCTTTTCCGCTACACTATTCTGCTCTGGAGTACCAGGCATGGTGTACTGGGCGACGATGCCACAATCTTGTAGGTATCTAGCTAATGGACCTGGATTACGCCCAAATTCGTCATACCTTCCGTAGTACTCACGACCACGGTCGGATCTAACGACTTTGATCTTCCTGTCGAGTTGATTCTCGACTTCAGCCTTATAGATCTTAAATGTATCCAGGGCGTCTGATTTTTCGTTAATAAGGTACAAGTACCCATAACGAGAGTAGTCATCTATAAAAGTGATAAAATACTTCTGCCCATTCCAGGATGCTGTAGGGAACGGTCCGCAGATGTCTCTATGAATCACTTCTAAAAGTCCTACGCTCCTAATGGCACCCTTTTTCCTTATTCTAGTCTGTTTACCTTTAATGCAATCAATACAAACCCCAAAGTCTGAGAAGTCCAGGGAGTGAAGAATTCCTTCACGCACAAGCCTTTCCAATCTCTCACGAGAGATATGGCCTAATCGCCTGTGCCATAGCATGGAGGAATTCTCACAATCTAAACTTCGTTTAATGCCTTTAGTGTTTCCATGTGAGGAGTTAATGCTATATACATGTGAAACATCCATATCTAGCTAATAAAGGTTATTAACTAAAGTGCCAAAACCAATCACAACTGAATCATAGTAAATGCTTAATTTTCCATTTGCAAATTTAAACTCATAACCAAATTTGTCTAAACGATAAATGAAAACCAAATTGCGCCTTATAGAAGGCACACAAATAGTATCTACTAGATCAAGAAAGTGTCCTGACGATAACCTAAGCCTACAGACTCCAATAGCTTCCACGTTTGCTCTAATGCCGTTCCCCATATAAACTGATCTCTCTGCATCAGTTGACGTCCGGCTTTGGAGCATATCCTGCATGGAATTACAAATGTGGATAGTTGCACCAGAATCTATCCACCAGGAGTCTGTGGACATATCAGATAAATTTGATTCAAAACATACTAAAATATGGTCTTTACCCTTAGAAATGAGCCATGCTTTAAATTCTTCAGAATCCTTCTTCTGATGACCAGGCTTCTTGCAGAAGAAGCAGCCATCATTAAGACCCTTCCTTTTCTTCTTAAATGTCTTTCCAGACTTAAGCTGATTGCTACCCGCAGGACCCGTAGAACCTTTCCCTGAAGTGTGCTTTCTTTTCTTATTTCCTTTTCGTCCTTGACCAGATGTCACTAGGTGCGCACTTTGTGTCTTGCTCGACCTTCTGAGTCTCTCTTCCTCCTGAACGCACTAAGATATTAGTTCGTTCAATGTCCACTTTTCCTTTTGAGTATTATAGCTGATTTGGAATTGACTGAACTATGGAGGGAGGGAGTTCAGAACCAAGAAAATCAGGAGTTCATCCTCAATCTTAAGGTCTAATGCGCGGATTTTAGCCACCACATCAGACAATCCACCAATGTACTCCCTGATATTTCCTTGACCGTTATAGGTGGCTTGAGTCAATTTATGTAAAAGTGAACTCAGCTCAGCTTTATTCGATTTCTGAAATCGTTTTCCTATTTCAGTCAAGAAATCTTTAGCTTTCTCAGTGTCGGGCATGACACCCTGCATGGTCTCAGAAATCGAGTTCTTTATTATCTTGAGGCACATCTTATTTGACTTGGTCCAGGCCTTGTAGTGAGCCTTTGCTGATACGTACCAGAATCAGTTGGAATGGGAGGCTCTACTTCCTCCAGGGCCAGGTCCAAGTCCATGCAACCTAGGACTATTTCAACGAACGACTTCCATTTGGAATAGTTGGACCCAGTAAGCAAAGGTATGGAATTGAATTGGGTTGGAATATTGGAAACAGTCATAGCTGGACATTCAGAAAAATGAAACTCACATTAATAAACAAGTCCCATATAACAATGCATAAACATAAACCACAAATATCATGCATGTATGTTCATTCGATTGATTTGGGCCTTCAATCAAATGACCCAGAATGATGATGGGTCATAATCATCAAAATCTAGCAAGAGCCCAGCATATTATCACGATTCCTCCTTTGGGCGAAATTGTAACATACAAGAGGCTCACTGAACATGAAGCTGACTAATGTTGGTGAAATAAATCTAAGACGCTCATCACCTTTGGGTAAAATGAATCTCTCATACCTATATCACCATCACCAAACACTTCATCCCGCCCACATTCAGCCAAACGATGATACTTCTTTGTTCTGACCACCGCTGCCTGGCTATGAACGCAACTGAATGCAATCCTATAATGGAGGGTCACTGAATTTCAAGTACAGAAGTCTAGAAGTAAAAATCGTTGCCAATTGAGGTCACTTTGGTGGCTAACACAACCAGCTCCAATCCCACTCCTAGACTCAAGGATTGCTTAATGGTCTTGCCCATAATAGACCATATTGCAAAATTTCTGATTCGGCCAAAATGTGATTGATGTTGATCGCCTAAAATCTCAAATATTTACTATAATGATGGTTGGATTAAATTCTTTAATGGTCAACAACTAAATATCAGCCTTAAACATATGGGTAATGGCCCTATTTTAGGCCAAATCAGAACTCAACAGTATATAACCATATTTACTGAATTACTAGGGCTATTTATCAAGTGTAACCTACCAACCATCAATTTATTTATTTAGGTTTCATTTGTACTGAATGGCGCAACTATAATTAATTCAGTAGTTTAATTCATCTTGGGCAATGGGCCTAAGTATCCAAAGATGGGCCCCTAAAGGTCCACAAGAAGTAATAATCCATCAGGTCCCATATGGTTGTACCTAGAATTAACATAAAATGGGCCACTAAAATTAAGGCTTAATCAGACTTAAAACTAGGCCCACTTAATGGCTTAAATAGGTTGGATAGATTGGGCTTCGGCCGGGATGATGGGCCTCACCCACTGGACTGGGCCTGTATGGCCTGGCCAAATGGACCGGGCCTGTCCACTGAGCTAGGCCTGTCTAGCACTCAGCCCGCTCGTCATAGGCAACACGCTGTTAACAGCAACACGCTGTAACGCCCAAATAAGCAACCCCTAGTTTCCATTCTTTCTCAAATTGGATTTACAAAACCCTAGCCACCGCTGCCAGCGATCGGACGAAAACCTTGGCCGCTGGAAAAGAGGATGGTCACCGCCAGCCCTGACTGCCGAATCCGGCAATGGTGACAGCCATCATCCACCGTCAATGGTGACTGCAATGGTGACAGCCATCAGCCACCGTCGCCCGCATTCGCCACTGTCAATGGTGATTGCCATCAGCCACCGTCTTGCCCTTGCCGTCAGCCGCTGCCCTCGCCGTCAGCCGTCGCCGTCAGCCGCTGCCCTCGCCGTCAGTCGTTGCCCTCGAACTCCATTGATGGTGAAAACTCCATTGATGGCAGCGGCGAATGATGGCGGATGAGCAGGGGAACGCGCCGCTGACAGCCATGAGCAAGCTCCCGGCATACATAGAACAGATGGCCGCGATCAACCATGGCGGCAGGCTCGCACAGCGACAACAACAGTCACTGCCGCCCTGATTCTGAAAACAACAGCGGGGTTTTTTTTTTTTTTTTTTTATTTAACGCATAAGATCTTATCTGATCTATGATCGGAAATCAGGATCTGATACCAGATCTTGTCTGATCTGTGATGGCAACGGATCTCGTCATCGCTATGGCTGTCCAGATCCTTGGCTGCGGTAGCCATCGGTTTGGCTGCGATGTGGTCGAATCTGATTCAATGGCCGCGATAACCATCGGTTTGGCAGCAACAATCCAAAAAACAACAGTTTCAAGAATAGGTCATGGAGATGGCCCTCACGGCCAGAGCCGGGTTGGATTCACACGGATCTGGAGTTTAGTATATCTATCATCTTGGAATCTCCAAGATCAATGCATAGGAAGCTCTGATACCAACTGTGAAACTTAATCTTAATACGGAATAATCGGATCGTCTATGCATCAATAATAGAGATTCCATGCTGTAATCATAAAGCCATACCTAACTGGGAAGACATTCCCGATGCCGTCGTGTTGCCGAGAAGAACTCTTGGTCTTCCGCACCTAACACCTTTAGGAGAACCTCTTAATGGGGACTAGGGTTTTCTCTTGTGTGTTGATGAGGGGACCAAGACATATATTTATAGGAAAGAGGGCCAAAGAAGCTTACCCATCACACTTCTCTCCTCTAGGGTCTCCACACCGTAGGTTTCCATATCTGGCTTAATAACCGCGTAAAGGGAACACGGTTCAAGCGTCCCGCCCCAAACCTATTTGCAATGATCATAACTATAGTGGGGCCCACTGAATCGCTCAATCTGAATAATCCAACGGTCATGATCAAACTGATGATCATGTGTGGCCCACCTAATGGAGTCTTACATGAGCTTCTAAAATGGATGGACAGAGTGGATAAAATAGATACATAATAGTGAGGCCTACGGAAATTTGACAGTAGCTAGCTAGCTCGTGTTGGGTCACTAGCCATTAGCTCGAACTGCGTCCACAAAAATGCCCTTCGTCCTTTTCGCAATTACAAGATTGCCCATACTAAGGCGTAGGTTGGCGGATATACACCACATTCATCTGTTTTGCCTGCTCAAGCTCATAAAAAAAGAAAAAAAAAGAAAAAAAAAATCAAAAAATTCAAGTGGGTCACGTGATAGGATTTTGTATAGAGGGAAACGCCCACCGTTGAAACCTTCCCAGGGTCCACCGTGATGTTTATCTTCCATCCTAACCGTTTATAAGGTCATCCTAGACTTCTATGGCCTTAGAAATGTTTCAAATGTAGAGGTTCAACCCCCACTGTTTCATGTCACGTGGCATTCTTGGATTTTGAATCTGCCTCATGTTACAATTACATGAGCAGGACAAACCTGATGAAGAAGGATTTCACACAAACATCATAGTGGCCCCACCTAGCTTCCTTTCTTACCTGGTTTTGCGGGGGCCACCATGATCTGTGTGTTGTATCCACGCTGTCCATCCGTTTTACGAATTCATTTTGGGGCATGAGTCCAAAAATGAGGCAGATACAAAGCTCTATGCTGCATGAAATAGTGGGCCTAATGATGCCCATTGATGAAACCTTCTTAGGGCCCACCATGATGTTTATTTGCCATCAAACATGTTCGTAATGTAGCATATAGACATAGATGAACAGAAAATGCAATATCAGCTTGATACAAAACTCTCATAGCCCTAAGAAGGTTTCAAAGACACTGGTGTGGTTCACTCAAGCTTTTGATCTGCCTCATTTTTGGACTCATGCCCTGAAATAAGTGGCAAAAACGAATGGATAGTGTGGATAAAACACATGCATCTTTGAGATATCCCTGAAACGCGTTGGAAGCGGTTCTCTCATTTCTTTACAAGGAAAAATGATGTAGGGAGGGCATGATAAGGCCGATCACCATCTGCTTTATTGGATAAATACCTTAAATCCATAAGACCTTGAGGAATCCTCAACTGAACTTCCTTGAATCCACGAGGAAAGAAGAGAAAACATGAAATAATTCCTACAAAATTCATAATAATTGATGAATAATGAAAAACTTAGTTCCAATGCTTTAAATAGAAAACCAAAGACAAAGTATCAAACTCCTTTTCAAACTAGAACTCATAAAAAACATTACTTATTATAAATAGTAAACTTACGTCTCTCATTCTTACTAAATTTCGTGGTTTTCAGTTAAAAATAAGAAGTTTCTAACACTGCCCAGCAATGTCATTCTCGTAGGTCTAAGCCCATTTCATGTTTGGGCACAATTCCTTAAATTACAATGAAACAAAAGTTATAATCAAATTAAAACTTACTATAAACAATAAAATTGAAATAAAATTAATGACCATCGATTTGGTCAAATCTCGTAAATCTAGCATGGGCGACCCAACATAGTGGGTTGGTTGGCTTTACTAGCTCGAGCTACCCCAAAATCATATATTTTACATCCCATAATTCAACCTGGATTGTGAGATATGACTGTATTTATGGTCCTGATGGCCCGATCACTTCCGTCTGCGATTGGAATTCCTTTGGTCCATCTAAGCCATGAAATAGTCTACTACTCGCTCTACATAAAAAAAATGTTCATCTAACTTCAACTTACAATGTTTTCGTTTTCTGCTGTTGTCCTACTTTGGTGGAACATCCAAGCCATGAAAATGGTGGACCATGAGATCACCTGAAGCAAAAATTGGAAGACTCCCTTCATTTGGTGCGCTGCATGCCTACGTGGAGTTGGACCATCGTCTATCCATTGATTTCAACACTGCAGCCCGCCAGTTGCATGTGCCAAGATCATCTTAGCTTTCTTTCTGGCAACCTTTCTACAGTGTGTCCCACCATTTGCACGGATCAGATGTTATGAACAATGTTGTATGTGACCATTTTTCATGAGGCACCTTTTGCTCATCAACAAGCCAATTGGCACACTTGTACAAGATCCAACCAGTCCATCAGGTGGACCACACTTTTTAGACCTTTCACCTAAAAGGAAAGTCAATTCACATGGAGACCCAAAGGGTAGATGGGCAGATCATGCACACGTATGTCACATTGGCACGTGTTTGTATTCAGAAAATCTGATAGCAACATGTGCTATGGCTCATGGTCATCTCAGGTAGGGGGGGAAAACAAAATTGTGATTTTAATTTAGAATTCCCACTATCAAGAATTTTTTTAAAAAAAATGTAGAAAGAAAGAGCTCTTTTTCACCCTTTTTTCATATTAACAAGAGAATCATTTTGATGATTTTTGGAAATTCTACTGACTTAAGAAATCTCAAAAAATTGCAAATATGAATCCCACCCGTCTAATTGTTTTCGGCTATTTGAAATGCTTAAAAGTATGGTTGTGATTTTGATATATGGTACTAGACTAGCCTAAAAATCAATTTGAATTCTTAGGAATAATGAGGACTTCTGAACAAACTATGTTGCTAAATTTGGGTGTGTTAAAATCTAATTGCATTACAATTTCTAGATAGTTTCAGTCAATTTTATTATCTAAGGGTTTGGGCTCTTGAATCATGGTTATTTCAAGCTGGACTTGAAAGAAATATCCAGTCCACCGCAATCTGGTTTGCCAGAATTGTCATTAATAACTTTTTCTGCTTTATTTATTTTTATATGTTGATTGTATTATAACTACATTCATGTTAATAAAATTAGTATTCAGTCATTAAATCTTTGTTTTACTTTCTTATGTTATTTTTGTAGACAAACATAATTAAGTTAGCATTGTTATGATAGAATTATTTATCATCAAGGTAAAAAGAATCTATCCAAAAGACTAATCATCTCCTTCATAAGTCTTCTAATCTCCTTGTCAGTCAACAACTGAATAGTCTGGCTAATGTTGACAGATTTGATCTTAATTCGATTATTTCAACACCTGGGGTCATAAGGTGTTAGGTTTGATTTGAGTTAAATACGATTCTTGTACCCTTGAAATATACATAATCGTATGTCATATAAACAAAATCGAGTCATTCATTGCATGTGTGGCCGCGTATCCAAATTGAATGACAAGAGTGTCATGTGTGTTTGTAGGCATGGGACCCACATTGAAAATGACAAAATCAGCAAGTGACATAGAATGTCTTTACATTTTCACTGTAGGTTCTATGTATGATACACTCATATGGTTCTTTTTCTTTGGCTTTGATCAGAGTGCATCTAGTGCCCTTTTGGCAAGCAATCCATATCCCTAAGGCCTAAGTGTGCAGGAGCCTTCCCATGACATAGTTGCATTTAGATTCGATTCTTTGAAGGTAGCCTGTTAAGAGTGAGGTGGACGCTCACAACTCCAAATGCAACTATATGTGCATGGGAAGATTTCCATACACTTAGCCTGCTGGGTCATTTCTCTTTCCCATCTTTTTTTCTAACCTCTTTTTTGTATGCTGAGTCAGCCTGTTAGTTGTGATTGGGTCCCACTTAATGTGTGGGATAACTCGATTTTTCTTGGACCGGATCTTCATAGTGGGGTCCATTGTTTTCATGCTATTTATGTACCGAACAAGTGGTAGATGGGGGAAAAGATGGTACTACATGACAAGATGATGCCATTGCCCAAACGTGATCAGTACTCATTGATGGATGTATGATTTTATTTATTTATTTTAAACTCAATGACATGTTCCATCAGGAGTAGTTGAGTTGATACTTGACTGAGTTAGGATGACTCGGTCGAGTCATACTGAGTCACTCTCTATTCCCAATCAGGAGTTGAGTCGAGATCATGAGTTTGAGTGTCCATTGCGGTGAAATCCCATTGGTGTGAGTCAACGAAGTCCAAGTTGACCCAGATGACCTGATGACTCACTTGGATTTTCCAAATTCACACCCTCGTAAATTCATGAATTCAAGAAAAAAAAAAAAACTGGCATATCCATGTAAGAAGAGACTCTCATCAATCATAAGAAGTTATTCTCTTGCAATAAATACTTAATTATTATTATAAATGCTCTAAAAATATGTAGATTCAGGCTAAATTTTGAAACTATAAACTTTAGATTTTGTCAAATTCAAATCCAATGCAAATTCATGAATTTGCTAAAACATATCCCATGCTTTTCAATTTGATGAGAACAATTTTTAAAATCTATTTCATCTTCCAATTATCCAAACCTTTTATATGACAAGTCTCATTTTGCATGGTGGAACGTTGACAAGTAAAAGCTCTAAATTAAATTACTTCAATGCTTTTGATAATTTTACTCTTTTACTTTAATTGTGAACTCACCACAAGCTTCTTATAATTGAAGTTTTAAAATATTTAACTTAAAAGAGAGTTTTTCCTTCCATTTTTCTTTCTTTCTTTCTTTCTTTTTAGTTTTTGTTAAGCATGCCCCACTCAAGGTGAGCCTCGTCAACACCTCGATCCATAGTTCAAACGGTAGATTTAGTGAAGATAACCGGTGATAACCTGGTGTCAACATTAAGGTCTTGGCATCAACTCCCAAGTGGAGGTGGCCTTTTCTTTTCTTTTTTTACTTGGGCCTTTTTCTTTTTCTTTCTTCTGTTAGTCATGCAACACACCCACTCAGTTAGTCACACAATGCACCCAACCACCATATGGTTAGTGTGTCTCCTGAGCTCTTGAACCTAAGACCTTATGTTGAAATGCCTAGGTGTCTTCCAATTGGGCTAGCAGGCGAGACACAAGTGGGGGTGGCTAACATTTGGGTGTGACTAACAGTGGGGTAGGTGTACTAACCCAAGAAAAAAAAGAAGAAGAAGGTGAGCCTGTCAATAAACTGTTTGAGTCATTGAAAACAAAACCCAAATTGAATGACTAAAGCCCCAGCGTCTCATATATGCAATTTATCGGATGCATCCATGGATGTCTTTATCAAATTCACATTCTCATTTCCCCAATATGGGTGCAACTTGGGTGTGGGGCAGTGGATCCCTGATTGTAGGGCCCATCATGATGTATGGCCTTACATCCATTTTGTCCATCTGTTTTGGCAGTTTATTTTAGGGCATGATCCCGAAAATGAAGCATGCCTAAATCTAATGTGGACCACACCCCATGAACACAATGGTGACTGATCATTAGAAACTTCTTGTGGGCCACAAAATTTTTCGATTAAGCTAATATTTATGTGGTCCCTTCATCTAGGTCTTTGTGACATTTTCAACAAATTGGATGGCAAAGAAACATTGTGGTGGCCCCAAAGAAGTTTTTAATTGTGGGTTTAAATCATTAATGTTTCTTGTGATGTGCCTAAGATTTGGATATGCTTCATTTTGAGAGTATGCCCTAAAATGCGCTGTTAAAATGGATGGATAACATGGATGTAAGGCACATACATCATAGTGGGCCCCATAGTCAAGGATCCACCGAAGCCACACCAATGCAACTTGGTCATGTTAGGCCAGAATAAGGGTAAACCCAGACACCACCCCACCTTACAAGGATCCACCTTGTAATATAACCCAATTTGATTTTCTACCTCTCAAATCAGTGCTTGGAGTAGGTACTTACCTTTGTCTATGTAAAGCTGGGGATAGGCTAGTATGTGCCACGCATGTATTGGTGTGGTGGAACCCTAACATGTCAGCAAGCCTTACACAAGCCCATCATGTCTGTTATCAACCATTACAGACGTAACATATACTAGCCTGTCCCAAACTCTACCCAAGGGGGTCGTACCTAATCCGAGCTCCTCAAATGCATGTAATTACTTGAATGTGCTAGTCTCGAAGCTTATCAAGTTGGACTTGCTAAACTAAGTTTTTTCGAGCCGCATGCTCCCCACGAACCAGATGAGGTTGGACTTTTTTAACCCTTGGTTGGACTTTTCTAACCCTAACCAGACCGATTAACCTGACAACCCGACCTAAGACCCGAACCCGAATTGGAAAAAAGCCCTGTAAATACAAGCAAGATACAGGGTAAATTTCCATCACTCTCCTTCTTCTTAAAACGCAGTCCTTAAAATTAAAATCTTCTGCCTTTTTCAGTTACACACACCAAACAGGTAAAATTCTTCCCTTTTAATTCACTCCAAATCCCAACTTCCAAAAAAAACCAGGAAATCTCAAAACTATCAAAACCCATGATTCCCTGTACTCTGGCTTTCAGTTCTTGCTATGCTCTCCTTCTTGGGTTTTGGGTTTTGATTTTGAGTGCTTGGCGATCTCTGCCTTATCTGAGCCGTTGATTCTCACCCCCCTTTTGCCATCTAGGCCGTTGGTTGCTTTTTCTTTTTCTTTTTCTGCTTCCGGGTTTGTTATTCTGTTGATTTTGCTGGTTTTCTCATCTGGGTCGTTGATTTTTCCCATTCTGGGATCTTTCTTGCTGTTTGCTTGATCTGGGTTGTTGGTTTTCCACTCCATCTCATCTGGGTTTGGCGATTTTTCTCTGTTTTCTCATTGGAGCGAGTTAGTTTTCTACAGTTTCTCGTCTAGATCATTGAATTTTCGCTGTTTTCTCATCTGGGCCGTTGATTTTTCATCCTTTTTTTTATTTTAATAATCTGGGTCATTGAATTGCCCCTTTTCATCTGGGTTTTTATTATTTTTCTTCTTCTTCTGTTTTCTCATCTGCGACTGCTACTTGAATTTTCATCTGGGTCGTTGATTTTTCTTGTTTTTTGTTGACTTTCCTGTACTGGTCTGTGGGCTTCTTTCCTGATTCGGAGGGGTATTGGGGCAATTCCCTTCGAAATTCCTCTCCATCATCCCTCCCGATCCAAATCTCCTCATCGAGATCTCCCACTCAGTATAAAAATCAGGCATTTCCTGTAGAGACTTCAGAACTTTTGTACCCTTTTGTAGTTGAATTTATCGCATTTTAGCTATCTGATCATGAGCGGAACCTTTTCACTCGGTGGGTTCAATCCCCACCGGCTGGATTTCAAGCGGTGGGTCCCAGTGGCTGTGTCGTCGCACAAGATGCTGTTCTCGATCCTCTGGATTGTCGGGTTCGCTTCCGTCTTCATCTGGCAGAGGAACATCGCTGATGGCCTCCTGACCTTCCATTGGGCCCCGGTGAAGGCATGCCCGAGCATGCGGTTGGTGGCATTCAACCTGACGGATTTTGGCGGGGTTGGTGATGGGGTGACACTAAACACCAAGGCGTTCGAGCGGGCCGTTGCAGCAATCTCAAAGCTGGGGAGGAGGGGCGGTGGGCAGCTCAATGTGCAGGCTGGGGTTTGGCTCACGGGGCCATTCAATCTCACCAGTCACATGACTCTTTTTCTTGCCGAGGATGCTGTTATTCTTGGAATTGAGGTTGGTATTCTATCATTTGATCTGATAATGGATTTGGTTTTGAATCTTTTGTTCTCTTGCATTCTTTTTATTTTTGTAAGTTTTTTGCCTCTGGATATGTGTTTAGATCAGTGCTGGCGATGATTAAACAGTAATGTTTTTTCCCCTATACTTGTGTTCAAATGAAGACCAGCGGTATCCGTTGGAATCTAATTCTATTCACACAAATGCAGGACGTGCATGCATAATTGAGGCCATTCATCAGGTGGGCCACACTTGGGATGTGTTATGGCTGATGTGTCGGGACCTGAAGAATGGTCAGGCCTGGTCATTGGGTGGGCCTACAGGTGTATGTCAAATGTGGACCGATAGTCAATATTTCTAACCATCCGTTTCTCCATACACATGTGAACCAGACTGATTTTCCATCGAGATCCTACTCCACCCAGCGTGGCATGATGTGTGGGATCTGGGCCATATGTCAGGTTGGCCTTAAGTGCCATGGACTGAGAATTAGGCCGGACCATTAATCAGGGGTGCAATCTGTGAAGGTTGAATGTGGGACTGTTGGCCAGTTTCTTTTCAACTGTCGAAAACGTCAGGCATTTGTTATCCACCTGGGCATTCTTCAGTTAATTAATTCGAGAAGAGCGCTTCTTCATTGCTTGTCCTAGTAACAATTCTAGAAGGCTGTTGGGATTATCCCTAGTTCCTTATTTGGGCTTATATAGCATATTCGTAGCATCCAATTGAAGGATTTAATCTCTAGAGCGGTGCATATTCATACCTCTTCAATTAAGTTCAATTCAAATTCCAGTTTGCTACATCAAATTGGAATGATTACTGGTAGATCTGATTAAAATGATGCATATGGTGTTTATTGTTCACAAGGGTGAGAGGGAAATTTTACTTGTGAGAGTGGGACTCTGAACAGTCTCCACTTATTTCAATGGGGTATGTGTGCAAGATCTGAGCTATTCATTAGGTGGGTTATGGACCCACCTTGTATGCGAAGTCCTGACAACCAGTCTGATGAAGTTTTCAGGTAGGTTGCATGTGTATGAGAAAATTGATGGGCCCGATTTCTGATCTAGGTTACATACACAGTGGAGCCCACCTGATAAATTTCCTAGATCTCACTTGCAAGTGCTACAATGGCACATATGGAGAGTGGAGTTCGAAAACTGTATTTCCTGGAGTAGCCTTGGCATGTCTGAAATGGGAAGTATGTCATGGGTTGAGAGCTTGATGTAAGACAAAGTATGGACACAAGGCATTGTTCTTGAACTTCTTTCATGCATTTTGAGAGTTGTGGTTTAGGTCTGTTTGTTTAGAGAGAGAACCTGATCAACCAGGGAAAAGAAAACGAATTCCTTTGATGTGACAGTTTCCTCTATTTGAGGAACCAAAAAAGATGAGGAAATGGATTCCTTTTTCCAAAGAATTCCTAAAAAAGTGAGTAAAATCATTTCCTCAAAGAACTTGTTAAATCCCTTTTCCTCAGTTGGTGGGAAAAGAGTTGATCCTTTGATGTGACACTCAAATGGCAAAAGTTGTCATTATAGCACTTTTCTTTGGTTTGTGTAGACTTATCCTTTCAAAATGGCAGCACAAACAATGGGAATGAAAAGAAAAGCAATTTCCATGCAATTTCATGGTGTAAAACAAACAGGAGTAGGGAATCTGTTTCACCCAATGCTGATTTCACATTTCCATGTTTTGGGATTCCCTACCGGTTTTCCATTTCCAACTTCTATTTTCATCCTGAACAAACAAGCCCTCAGGATTCAAGATTCAAGACCAGCCCCGCATGAACTGCTAGATGTGTTTGCATACTGACATGACATGTGCGGCATCCCAGCTGTAAATTAGGTTATGCCCACCTTTAGACGACAGGCCCATGAGTCAGGCTGGTGGGCCACACATGCATGTTGAGTGTGGACTGTTGGTTTTCTTATTCAAATAAAAAACTTCCATTTTTTTCATACACGTGTGGCCAACATTATGACTTGATCGATGTGATTTTTGACCTGGGTCATTTACATGTTCGCTCCTCCTGCCATATGTATGACTGAGGTGTCCCAAGTGTGCTTGTTGGCACATGTGGCCACATGTAGAGGTGGATGTGTGCATAGGAAAGCTCTATATGTTTAACGTAGAAGCATAAAACTTGTGTCCATGGAAATATACTTATGATGTTCAACTGAACAGGATGAGAGCCACTGGAAACTGATGCCTCCATTGCCATCATATGGATACGGGAGGGAGCATCCCGGGCCTCGATATGGGAGTCTTATCCACGGTCAACATCTCAGGGATGTCATTATAACAGGTCAGACGCACTTCGTTGTTTTTCCTTCACCAATCCATTTCTGTTAGTAATTTGTGTTCTTGATAGGATAATATTTTGCCATTTTGAATGAAAGCCTTTGGAAGAATTTGGGCGCGCCTAAAATTGCGCAGGACCAGTGCGTCCACTGCCCAGAATGAGAATATGCCGACAGCACGATCAATTTTGCCTATGTTCTCACTGTAGGGAGGATTTCTGTGGATAGGAGTGCTTGGATTTTGTGGAATTGCTCTCATACCATGTCAGTTGGTGAGAGAGTGTCTTCACGTTGTTCTCATTCAAAGAAGGGAATAGATCTCCTAACAAATAGAGGTCCAAAAGATCAAAATACCATTATGACAGGACAAAACCAAACAAAATAACAATGGCAAAAACAACCTTAAGGAAGAGTGGCCGGTTCCTCTACAAGTGCTTACAAAGCAAGCTTATTCTTCAAGTGCTACACACGGGGTGCATCGGCATTGTTTATGGCATTGAAACTGTCTAATGGCAACGTTCACAAGAAGATTGGGTGCACAAAAAGTTAGGAAAGGTTAGGCCGATCCAACCATCATGTGGATGAATTTTGAGGATTTTGGACAGTTGTCCATTGTTTTCTGTGGTGTGGCCCACCTAATAATTGTATGGGCCAAATCTTTGGGCATGCTATCATCATGGTGGGGCTCAAGTAATGCAGGCATTGGATGGAATGTACACAACAAGGTGGGCCCTGCCATAGTAAACAATAGGCAGACATCTAAAAGCCTCCAAATTCATGTGGTGGCCCACATGATGGTTGGATCGAATTTATTTTTGGGCGTCCAATTTTCATCGTGGGGCAACCCTGCTAGACAGGCTGGATGCCATACACTCCAGCGGTCCCCACCTGCAGCACTTGTAGAATAAGTTCACTCTACAGGGACTTCCAGAGGCACTAGTGTCTAAGAAGGACACACACACACACACACACACACACACACACACACACAGAGATTGTAGTCGTCGTCGTCATCATAGCCCTGACCTGGCTATTTGGGGTTGGCTTATATTTAGAGCACCTCCTCTGCAAATTGTAGGGCATCATTCTATTCAGTACTCATTCTGAGGTACATCTAAACTGGTTCAAGACCTAGAAGTGCCTGATGTTTCAATGAAACCTTTAGGTGACATTGTTCTTGATATGCAGTGCCTGGCCCCAGTCCACAATGTCTTGGTTTGGGCTTGAGCTACTTTAATGGTTGGGGCCCACCTTTTGGGGATCCAACTGTTGATCTGGTGGGACTCATCTTGCTTGGTG
Organism: Liriodendron chinense; assembly: GCA_003013855.2. Lineage (NCBI taxonomy): Eukaryota > Viridiplantae > Streptophyta > Magnoliopsida > Magnoliales > Magnoliaceae > Liriodendron > Liriodendron chinense. Next base: position 2,072,849 of record PVNU02003263.1, read on the forward strand.
ATGATAAAAAATCTCACTTAACAATCCTGGCCATCTGATAATTGGCTTTCAAAAAAGGGCAATTGGAAATGAAAGATAGTCATAGTCCATATAGATAGCAAAAGTTCCAGCAGCTGGATGGCTAGGCGTGTTCAATGGAGGGGACATTTGTCCATCCACAATCTATCGCAGGGCTCACCATATGAAGACCCATTTCGCAAAAAAGATAGGTTCTACCGCATGAAATGCTTGGTCCAAATGGAAAAATGTTGTTAATTAGGCCAAGTATTGTATAGCTCCTCTTATCTTATGGACCAATGCTTTTCTACATATCCATGTCTGTGTATGTCAACTATCTACATATCCATGTCTCTGTATTAGATGGCCCACTTATTGTAGTTATTATCTTTTATTCTCAGGGTAACCTTTTTTTCTTTTTTGCTTTTTACATACAAGTAATTGCAATATGCGAAAGCTGACACCAATTAATTGGGATAAGGCTTGGATGATGATGCAGTAATTAGGGAGAAAAAAAAGCATGTCTGGTCTGTCTGATGAAACCAATTGTGTCCAACACCCATATCCTTGTCTGACACTGACACAAGTGTCCGTGTCTAGGCTACAAAGATCCTCTTGTGCTTCACCTGCGAATGGTCTGTTGGATTTAGTACTACATTCTTGTGTATCAATTTCTCATGTTTCTTACTTCTGCTCAATTTTAAAAGTTCCAAGCTTTTCTTTTCGTTATTTTCAAATTAGATATTTTGAGGAACCTCAAGAGGATCTTGATATTACGTCGCTTTTTTTTTTTTTTAATCGATGAAGTACTTTCTTAAGAAAACCCCCGAAGGGGAGAAGAATACACCCTCCCAAAAACAAACACCTCGGATGGCATTCAACAAAGTCCATATGAGAGTAAGCCCAAAATGATCTGTAAGATTCGACATTATCCACCACATTAAAACCAGTTTCAATGTATTAGAAAAGGTTCTATTATTTTCTTTCCTTCCATGTTAGACCATTGAATTGCTAAGAAACTCAAATTCCAAAACTTCCTCCCGTTACTTTTGAATGGTGCACCATTTCCAACATCAGCAAGGCATTCAAGCCAGCGTTGTCCATGTTTTTCGAACTGTGAAAGATGCCAGTGCCACACAGTCAATGCAAATGGACGATGATCACTGATTCACCATCTATTGGTCACAGACAATACCCATTGATAATAATTTTCTGCCTATTATGAAGATGGTCAATGGTCAGGATCTTTCCCATCCAATTAGCTGAGAGAGTGTGGAAACTCTAGGTTGAGTCATAACTTTCCACACCCAAGCCGATGGCACCTCGTTCTCTGCACCTGCCTTCTTGCTTCCCAAATCATCATCATCTAAGCCTTATCCCAATTACCTGGGGGCGGGCAGGCGGGCTACATGAATCATGTTCCTCCATTCCACTCTATGAAGGGCCATATCTTCAATTAGACCATAGGACATTGAGTCTTTCTTACTACCTACATCCTCGTCCTTTTGGGCATTCCCATTGCCCTTTTAGAGCCTTTAACTTGTACGAAGTCACTCCTGACCAGCGTGGTTCTTGGTCTCGATGCATATGACCCAACCATCTAAGTCTACTTTCCTTATTACGTATTGGTGCTACTCCAAAGTTCCCTTGAGTGCATTCATTTCTAATTCCATCCTTCCTCGTCTTGCCACTCTTTCATCTCAGCACCCTCGTTTCAGCTACACTCATCCTATGAACATGTTCCTTAACTGCCAAACATTCTGTCCCATGGAGCATGGCTAGTCTTATCCTATAAAATTTTCCTTTCAATTCGAGTGGTACACGAGGATCACATAAAACTTGAGAGGCACATCTCCATTTCTTCCACCTAGCTTGAATTATATGGGCAATATCCTTCTCAATCTCTACTCTCATGAATTATTTACTCAAGATTGAAAGTGATTATTTCGGGAAACTTCTTGGTTAGCAGTTAGCACTCTTAACTAATTCTTTGTTTTCACTACTATTGTTATTAAAATTGCACTCCATATACTACGTTTTAGTCTTTGTGTTTACACCCTCACATCGCCAACCAAAACTATGTCATTTGAAAACAACATACACCATGGGATCTTGTCCTGCAAATGCTTCATGAATCCTGTTCCGCCATTCCACTCTATCAAGGGCCACATCTTCAATTAGACCATAGGTCATCGAGTCTTTCTTACTACCTACATCCTCGTCCTTTTGGGTATTCCCATTGCCCTTTTAGAGCCTTCAACTTGTACAAATTCACTCCTAACCAACATGGTTCTTGGTCTCGTTGCATATGACCGAACCATCTAAGTCTACTTTCCCTTATTACGTATTGGTGCCACTCCAAAGTTCCCTTGAATGCATTCATTTCTAAATCTATCCTTCCTCGTCTTGCCACTCTTTCATCTCAGCACCCTCGTTTCAGCTACACTCATCCTATGAACATGTTCATTAACTACCAAACATTCTGTCCCATGGAGCATGGCTGGTCTTATCCTATAAAATTTCCCTTTCAATTCGAGTGGTACACGAGGATCACATAAACCTCGAGAGGCACATCTCCATTTCTTCCACCTAGCTTGAATTCTATGGGCAACATCCTTCTCATACCCTCCACTCTCAAGAATTATTTACTCAAGGTATTGAAAGTGGTTATTTCTGGAAACTTCTTGGTTAGCAGTTAGTGCTCTTAACTAATCCCTTGTTTTCACTACTATTGTTACTAAAATTGCACTCCATATACTATGTTTTAGTCTGACTAATTTTGAATCCTTTGGATTCAAAGCACCCCTCCATAAATCTAGCTTCGTGTTTACACCCTTGCATTGCCAACCAAAACTATGTCACCTGAAAACAACATACACCATGGGATCTCGTCTTGCAAATGCTTCATTAACTCGTCCATAGCCAGTGTGAAAAGGTACATGCTCAATGCCAACCCCTAGTGCATAGATCCCTAGTGCGAATGTACAATAATTGGGAACTTCTCTCTCCACTAGTGATCCCAACATTTGTTATGCTCCCTCGTACGTATCCTTAATCATGTCGATATAGCCTCCTGAAACTCCATTCTTCCAAACACCCACTAGATTAACACTCTGGGGAGCCTGTTATATGCTTTCTCTAAGTCAATAAAGACCATGTGGAGATCCTTTCCCTCTTCTTGTATTTCTCCGTCAATTATCTAAGTAGGAAAATAACTTCAGTGATAGACCTCTCAAGTCCCATGCATGAAACCAAATTGATTTTCTGATACATTTGTCTCATGCCTAAGTCGTTGTTCAATCACTCTCTCCAAAAGTTTCACATGGCTCATAAGTTTAATCCCCAAAAGTGCAACTCTATGGCACCTTTATTCTTGTAAATAGGTACCACAATACTTTGCCTCCATCCGTTTGTCTTCTTGCTGCCAAAATATGATCATAAAATGACTGATAGAGAATCTCCCATTCTTTGACCATTTCCAAACCCTCTACCCTGCCCTTCTTGAGAAATCTTGATCCGACTTCAAGGGGTGCCAAAAAGGCAAGGTTTTTAATGATTCAAAGTCGGTTAGACCCATCCAGTTCAAACCCACAAGTCAGAATTGAAAGAGGGGTGAATTGGCTTGACTCGCCTGAGTCACCCCCAACTCAGTCAAGTTGTGACATGACCCAGAGCCAGATGAGTTGGTCGGATTCGCCAAGTGTTGAAACCATGTCAGAAATCTACTCAGTTTCTCCTTTCCCCCCTCACATTTCTTCTGAAATTAGGAGTCTAAATGATATGATTTTTTTTGTTGGTGTGAAAATAGAGGGTCAAAGGTAGTTGTTTGCTCTCAAATCACTATGTGCTTGTGCGAAAGTTGTCATTATTGTCACTGGGTCATTCTAGTATTCTGAGAGTTGGTTTGTCTTTAGGGGTTTGGTAAGCTTGTGCAAGCTCCTCCATTCACACCTATACACACAGCCAGCCACATGTGCATCTGGGGGAACCACCATGTGGATGGCCTGGCCCAAAAATCAGGGCATTTGCGTCAAGAGACTTGTTTCCCTCACCCATACCTCTTTCCAGACCAAGTGTTTGGATCATCCAAGCTGCCCATCAGGCGGCCCCACCACATTGATGGCCAGTAGCAAATGTCAAGCTGGTTCACTGATCAGGCAGGCCACATGCACATTGAATGTGGACCGCTGGTGATTTTTTTCTTTTTCTTTTTTTCTTCTAAATTGTCCACTGTTTCCTTGCATGTATGACCCACCTGATGAGTTGACTGTCCTGAATTTTGTGCAAGGCCATCTGCACAGTGGGCCCACCCAATGCATGTCTTCGATGCATGGTCTAATGGCATGTCATGCCATTCACACCCCATATGGGGTTTTGTATTGCCCTGTGTTGGGCTGTTTCAAGCCAATATGGACCCGATACATACCGGTTTCAGGCCCAATACATATCGGTTTCAGATAATAGTTTTAAACCTTACTTGGATGTCCCACACGCATGCCAGGTTGGCACATGTAGCTGCATGTAGAGGTGCATCAGGTCTCAAAAAAGTGCTTTTTCTTGTCTCTATTCATCATCATCATCATCATCATCACTGCCTTGCCTTACCTTTTTGGGGTCTCTTTATGAATCCCACCTGACATCAAGCTCCTTTACTCGGGTTTGAGACCTGCTGGCACCAGGTGCATGTCATATAAAAAGGAAACATCCCCTTTTCTAACCGTCTGATTAATTTTTTACAAGAAAAGCATAAATGTTACCTATTACAGTGATGAAAAATTCTAATTGGTTGCCCTAGAGGCCCTCCCAAGCCCTGCCCCATCTCACCACGTGATGATCTTGATCACTCATCTATATGGTCCCACTGCCCATTGGTACATGGAGAAATCTTACTCATTAGACATCTAAAGCACATAATTTTTTTAAACCTTCGAAAAAAGAAATTTGTGAGGATCTCTGATCAATGAGATTTTTGCCATATGGATCATATATTGTGGCAGTGGGACACCATAGGTGAATGGTCTGGATCATCGTGTGGTGTGGCAAAAGGGGGAAGCCTTGCTAGCAAAGCTCTACATATATTATCAAATTGAAAACTCCGGTTACTGTCATCTTGTGACCACTCATTGACTCTTTGGAATGCAATTTTCTTTATTAATTGATTGGTGGATGAATGTTGTTTATCTGATTATTCTTCTCTTTCTTTTGGACCGACACAGGCCACAATGGCACCATAGACGGGCAAGGTCAATACTGGTGGAAAAAGTACCGGCGGAAACTTCTTAACTACACAAGGGGCCCGCTTGTTCAGATCATGTGGTCAAGAGACATCGTATTCTCAAACATAACACTGCGCAATTCTCCTTTCTGGACACTCCATCCTTATGACTGCAAGAACGTGACGATCTCAAATGTTACCATCTTGTCCCCTATATATGGAGCTCCAAACACAGACGGAATAGATCCTGGTAAACATGCATTTCTCGATTGCCACACACGCGCGCGCGCACATATACATGCATGCATGCATGTGATTCAGTGATTGACTAATCTTTTTTTAGTCAAGCTGAGTTGAGCTCTTTTCGCCAGGCAGGCTTGACTGTGTATTAGCCTTGGCCCAAATACTGCTTGGTTTGTTTGTTAGGTGGACAACACATGCATGAAGAAAGAGTGGACAACTGTTATGAAGATTGACCAATGATCCAAAACATTGTACATCAGTACATGTGTTTCTCCCACTGGATGAGCGCTATTATTTTGGATCACAACCAAGGCATTCAGTAACAGTTATGGCCTGTGTAACAGCTGTCTGTATGACTGTTATGATACGGTTGTAACGGCTGAATTTTTTTTGAAGGAAAAAGTGTATCAACCCTGTATTGGTCCGATACAGGGCCCATAATGGCTGTTACAGGTCTGTTATGGGTTTTTTTTTTCTCTTCAGATTGGGTGTTCCAACCCTGTATTGTGCACTGGGTCCCACCGTTAGTCATGTAATGGCAATTTAGTAACTGTTGTTGAATACCTTGATCAGAACACATACAACGTGGGGCCCTCCCTCTTTCAGATACCCCCAGAACATGGTCTTTGGGGGTTAGGCAGTGAGAGATTGAATCATCATTGAATAGCACAGATCTCACATACATGGTCCATGCAGCACATGTGCCTGCAAGTAGGATTCTTAACCTACACCTACTCACTTCGAAGTGTCATTGAATTACTTTTGATGGAAATCATGGGATAATGGTTATGCTGATGAAAGAGCTATTATTTCCATCAAGTGCATTCTTCCATTGAAACCTTGACCGGCAAGGAATGCTCTTGATGGGAGTCATGAATGGCATGGATCTAACACACTTTTTTAGCTTCTTTGTTGATTAAAATAGATAGAAAGGTTGAACGTGCGAAGATGTCATCGTCTAGCAAACGACCCTCTAATCTTTGTATGGCCTTTTCATCAATGTATCCTGTCCTAATTTTTTACGATAAAAAATCCCATTACTGCTGTCTCCCGCCTATCTATTGTTATTGTTTGATTGAGCATTGGTTGTGCACAACAAACATTACGTGTGGGCTCTTAACTTCTGGTGATCCATATCTTTCATATGACTGGCATTGGATGTGAGATACCCCAAAGGTCTTTCCAGCTGAACAATCTTAACTACCCGAATGGGTCCCCATTAGATGCAATCCATCGGTTTTAAGTGGCCATTTTCATCTTATGGCTAGGATCATATGATAGGGGAGAATATGACATCGTACATCTCATGATGGGTTCACCGTATTGATGGATTAGATTACCGAGAAGTGGGCCCCACCTATAGTGTTGCTGAGCAAGAAAAAATAAAAGAGGGGGAAGCATTGTTTTGTACTATTGAGGAAAGATGAGCTATTGTTTTTTTTTTTTTTTCCTTCTTTATTTTGCCGCATGCTATAAAGGGTCAGCTCTGGTGGTACTGGTTCCACCATAAGCTACAGTAGTTCAAGGCAGAAGTGGGGCCCACGTGATGTATTCAAGACATCCAACCTGTCCATCAGATGCGTAGACTCACTTTGCTCTGAGCGTCCAAACATCAGCCCAAATGGGAACTAAAGTGGGCCATAGCATGCAGGACAAATTGAGAGGGGGGCATGCACCCTTTTTTTAATTATTTTTTTATTTTTATTTTTTATGGGTTAGTTCACACACCCCATTGTTAGTACACCCACCCACCCCTGTTAGTCACATCACAATGTTAGCCACCCCCACTATGGGAATCAATACCATAACCTCAGTGTTGAAACGACGCTATCTTCTCTCTGTCTGCCACTTGAGCTATGGACCTGGGTGTCATGCACCCTTGATTTGCTTGAGGGACCACCGTGTTGTCCATACAGAATCCAGGCCATTCAGTCCTTTCATCTGCCATGGATCAATGGTCATGACAAAAATCAGGCTGTTCTGCAAATAAGATGGGCCCCAGTTAGAATCAAGGGTGGGTGTCCCCTCTTACCTTGTTCCCTATTTTTTGACCCACCAGAATTTTGAATCAATCTGATTTTTGGGCCGTGGGAGTAACGTGAGGAGATGCATCTGATGGACAGGTTGGATGTGATAAATACACCATGTGGGCCCTACATCTGCCTGGTAAAATAATCTTTTTGCAGCAGTTATAATTTCCGGCATTTGGGATTTAGAGCATTGCTGCCGGTCTTGCAGATTCATGTGAGGATATGGTGATAGAGAACTGTTACATAAGCACAGGGGATGATTGCATTGCGATAAAGAGCGGTTGGGATCAGTATGGGATTGCTTATGGCCGGCCATCTTCCAACATTCTTATCCGCAATCTCGTTGTTCAATCGATGGTCAGGTGAGTGTTCTTCCACATCATTCCCAAATCATCCATATGCATGTATGCAACAAATACTGAAACAATGTATAGACGGTCATGCGTGTAGAGGGTATAATGGTGTGGACAAGTACAAAACATACATCCTCAAATGCACACATTCATGTGCATGTAACTGTCTCGAACCCAGCTGTTTCCTGTGGTGTGGCCCACCCGAGTTTTGGATCAGCTGATTTCTTCCCTTATGGCCTAACATCAAAGGGTGCACATGATGGACGGGGTGGATCTGATGCACATATCACGGTGCACCCCACAGAGGTAGAGACTACCACAACTTGGGGTAATGTCAACACATCAATTATTCCTACACGTGCACACATACATGAAGTTGCACAAAAAAAAAAACTAGTTGAATGATAGTTATGTGATTATTTCTACACACAACTAGTTGGATGATAATGTTGTTGTCCAACAAGCTTGTAATTGCCCACGTGTCATGTATGTATAAAATCCAACCTGTACAAAAGGTTGGTCCTCCATGAATATCACCTAAGCCCAAAATCAGGCCAATCTACTCGTATGAGCACAAAAATCAGGCCAATCCACTCGTATAAGCACAAAAATCAGGCCAATCCACTCATCAGGTGGGCCACACCTGTACTTTGGACCAGATGAGTGGTTGGACATTGTTTGCTATGTTGTGGCCCCACTGTTGAGGCCAACTAGTCATGACGAGGAACATTCACCTATGAGCCATTGAATACGGAACTTCAGATGCAACTGAGCTCACGTGCCTACATGGCTACATTGTTGGGATATTTGAGAGGTGTATAAGGTGAGGTTCACTCTGAACCTTTTTTTTTCCGCTAGTCATGCAACGCACCACCCACACTGTTGGTCACACAATGCACCCACCGGTGCAGTTAGTGTGTCTCTTTAGCATTCGAACCTGAGACCCGCTGTTGAAACGCCAAGGCGTCTTCCAGCTGGGCTAGCAGGCGGACACGATGCACCCACAGGTTCACTATGAAGCTTGCCAGATGGTTATTATGGGGGCTGCAACGGCCATTATAGGTCCCTTTTTTTTCCGTAACGGACGTTACGACCCCATGACGTGTAATGGTTGCCATCATTACCTTTACATAGTGGCCTTTACAGCACTACAACAGCCATTACAACATACCATGTTCACATGCAATGATTGTATGTAGTCGTTACTCAAATATCACCATGTATAAGTTTACAATTATTTGTGTGTTTCATTTTCGTGCACTGCATGCAAGACACTTCTGGATGAGTTTTGAACCTTGCACCATTGGATTTGAGACCCAAGTCCATCAACGGCAAATTCATGGGGAATTATATGATCCTTGTGCCAAGGATATGGATGCACGTGCAGTTTTCAGTTTGAACAAATGGGGCCCATGTGGTTAGGTTATCCAGACCATTGTTTTGCCACGCAACCATTGATGAGCCATTTCCCAAATCTTGGGGCCTTCTCTCAGTAGAATGCAGCATCACGACTCGGACTGACTCGTCCAGTCTTAAGTGAGTCATGACTCACCCAAATCAGGGGCTGGATTGGGTCCAACTGTGTCCGCATCAACTTGGATGACCCGCCCCCAACTTGTCCAAGTCTTCGATCCATGGTTGAATGCAAACCCGTTTTCATGTTTCTCTTCTTCACTATAGAGTTGAAGGCCACAAATTGAAAGGTTAAGCTTCTCCTATGTGCAGATTTTTTCCGTCCACACTGTGGTCCCAAAAGAACAACGGCCTGGATCACTGAACCACGGCCCCACTAGTACACACTGAAAACTTAGACCGCACTTAAACACGGATCTAAGTGCGTCTAAACACATTTTGCAAGTGTGTCAAGTTACCTAAGTGAAATGCATTTAGGTGCACTTAGATGAACTTAAATGCACTTAGATGTGCCTGGTATTGGATCCGGACCTCTTGTACAAGTGGGGGAACACATTTCAGTGATCTGTGTAGCTTCATCTGGTGGGCCCATCATGGAGGGGTGATGCTGGCAGTTTTACAATCCTAGCTGTCCGATTGTTGGCCTGCAAATGGATAGGTGAAAAAATATAGCGAAAACCAAGAAGTCAACCAGTCGGACGCCTGAGATTGTTGGAACCAGCTTTTTGTTGGATTGGGGCTACCAGATGAATCTTGATCACTGAAAGGCAGGCCCCCCCACGAAATGACGGCTTGAACAACTGTACTGCTAAATTCAGGCCAAGCATTGTACAATCTCTCATGACATCAATTTTTCATTGCAGTGCTGGAGTTTCAATAGGCAGTGAGATGTCTGGCGGCGTCTCAAATGTCATGGTGGAGAACCTCCATGTGTGGGGCTCGAGGCGGGCTGTCCGGATCAAGACCAGCCCTGGGCGTGGGGGCTACGTCCGCAACATCACTTACCGGAATGTGACCTTTGATGGCCTCCGTGTGGGGATCGTCATCAAGACCGACTACAATGAACACCCCGACAATGGATATGATCCGAAGGCGGTCCCTATCATCGAAGACATAACCTTCAACGGGATCCATGGTCAGGATGTCCGCGTCCCAGTCCGGATCCAAGGCAGTGAAGAGATCCCCATCAGGAACGTCACCTTCCGTGACATGTCTGTGGGGATCTCGTACAAGAAGAAGCACATATTCCAGTGCGCCTACGTCCAGGGCCGCGTGATCGGGAGCATCTTCCCTGCGCCGTGCGAGAACCTTGACCGCTATGATGAGCAAGAACGGCTGGTGAAACGTGCAGTTTCCCCAAACATCACAGACATAGATTATGATTTTTGAGAACCGGAAAAGATTGATACAGTGCATATGGCAATGTCCCAGGGATTTGAAGCACATACATCTTCTGTTCAAAGATGTGGGCGAGAATCCTGAGGTGCATTCAGAATGTGATTTCAAAGGCGCCCTGTTTGAAATGCACGGGATTCCCGACTGGCTAGTCGTTTTGTGGCAGGCAATGTGAGGGCCTACGCCTGGTCTACACGGTTACCATTTGTTAAAATAGGTATTGGAAAATGGTATCTCTTGAGGCTTATTTGTACGGCGATGGCTCTGCCATGCGTTTGTAGACAGACGATATGCAGGGCATTGCATTTGCACCCTCTTTATTTTTTGCTCAGTTGTATATAGGGCGTTTGGACGATTGATTATATTTCTTGGAATAACATAAATACAGCCTTTTTTTCCCCTGAGGAAATGTAGGTTTGGTCGAGGAGGGTCTCAAATGGGCAGCATGTCCAAGTAGTTCAATGGGTGAAATCAAGGTATTGGCGGGCCCACCATCACAACTCGAGAGACGCAACCTGCGTCTGTTCTAGTTCTTGCCCCATGGGTCTTGATGTCCATGCTGAGGACAGCCTGAAGTTGGCTGGACCAGCTGAACCCACTGCCCCCCAGCCTTTCAACACTCAGATGCTTGTATCCAACATTCCACCCTACCGGTCAGGTTTTGGTTAGAAATTTGACCCATTTGAGTAAAACCGGTCGATCTTGGGTTGAACCCAATCTGACCTGCCGATATAGATTGGGCTAAATGACCTGATCCAACATAACCCAGAACAAAATAGAAGTATGGATGATTTATCTATATATGCTTGCATCCATTGTTTGGAAAAGGGCGGTGCATGTGGAGGTGACTCGGGCGTGTTGGTCGTATTGGGTCAACTCAAGCCCAACCCAACTTCACGATGAGTCTAATCAAGGTCCAACCTAACCCAAGCTCAGCCCAAGATGGGTGGGGTTAAGCCGGGTTCAGATAGGGTCAAGTTAGTTTGAGTATGGCTGGGTTAACACTTGCAACTAAGGGCCCGTTTTGGATACTACCAAATTAGTTACTTTTCGGCTGAACTTAAGATAGTTAAGTTACTTTTGGCACTTTAGTTCGTTTGATAAGTATAATTGAAAAGTAACTTATCTCTTAAAAACTGCTTAATAAGTTATTTTTTTAGATTTAGCTTTTTGACTTTTGACTTTTCTACTTATCTCTCTCATGTCAAGCTTTTACTCCTTATTTTTATTATTATCGGGATAGTACACACCCACACTGTTAGTCACCATCCAATGTTAATTAACCACTCTCCAATTTGGCTTTTCTACTTATCTCTCTCAGGTCACGCTACATATCAAAGTTCTCTCTCATGGTTCACTCAATTACTGCTCTCTCATACCATCCATAGCAAAGGAGGCCCCACATGATGGACTGTACCATCAAAGGTGGGGCTCACACAATGGACGGCCCACATCAAAGATGCCCTACATTAATTAGTGCAAGATTCAATCCACCAATCAGGTTGATCTGATCTACTACATCTTTCCCAAAAATGGTTCTAGTCCACTGACCATGTGGACCAACTATTGGAAACAAGTGAATGGGTTAGAAAGCTTCAGCCAAGTCTTCCAGAGCCGTACATTTGCTTTGCAGACTGGCCCACCTGACCAATGGATCAACCTGATTCTTGTGCCAGGGCATCCATCTAGTGGCCTGGCCCGTTCTGATGGATGGAATGTATCTTGGACCAATTGTGCTATGCTAGCACATGCATGGCATGTACATGAGCTTTATTGCAGGTATGTGGGATTAGAAAATCTCATTCCGTTGGAAAAACTGCCTAGCTTTTTCTTTTCATGTCAATATGTTGCTTATTATATGTAGATTTGAAATTTTCTTTGGAAAGATTACTTATCAATGTGTTATTACCAAACATACTTATTTACTTATTGGCTGATAAGTATGTGGTTTACCAAACATACTTATCTACTTAATAAGTAAAAACCAAGATAAGCAACTTATCTGATAAGTAGCTTATCTTAAGTAACTTACAATCCAAACAAGCCCTAAGTAAAGTAAACTAATGTGTATGATCAAACATCTAACTATTAAATAATATCGTTAAAATAATACTGCGACTATCAAAATAACATTAGAGAAATTTAGTCTAAAATTACCTCTTGTAAATAAATACGATTAAAGAAATAAGTTTAAAAAAAAAAAAAAAACTCTCTATTGTTTAGACAAGATATTGGACCATTTACCACGTTGACCCTAGGTCAATTCTGATGATGAACATGGTTCAAATCAATGAACCCTATATAGCATAGGATGGTTCTAATTATGTATCTTACTTTTCATACAAACCATGATTTTATATTTATAACTTGTATATTGGTTGAATTGTAGTGGCAAGTTCTTAAATAGACGGCTAAAAAATGTTGGTTAGCCGGCCGGTTGTGATCCCTATGTTTGTAGGCCACCCAAGGCTTGGGATTTTTTTTTGGTTAGATGGCTAAAAATTGAGTATTCAGAACCACCTTGGTTCCAATGTGATATGTGATTTTCATTACAAATACAAGCTCCCAAATGAGCCTGGTGATTGGACAATCCTAACCGTATGATTAATGACAGTTGGATATGGATGGTGACTATTGCCCGTGTCACCGTGTCAGCGTTTCCCCAACTGCTCCATTAAAGTCCATACTGATTTGATTTTTGAGCTCTAGTCCCTTCTCGTGGGACGCGGATTGCCTGCTGACGCTGCCAGTCAGAGAGGTCGCTAATGAATAGTGCTCTGTGGGCCCCTACCATGATATGTGTGTTTTATCCACGCCGCCCATCTTTTTTTCTAGATCATTTTAAGGCGTGGATCCAAAAGATGAGACAGATCCAAATATCAAGTGGACCACACCACAAGAAAAAGGTGGTGATGGAACGAATCAATGGTTCTGATTGCGCGAATCGCCACCATGGAGATACTGGATAGTTCGAAATTATGAAATTATTAGCGAGTGGATTATTTTACATCAGCGCTTGCTTTTTTAATTGCCCAATTGATTTGTTGTGTCCCACTGAGATGGACTGCAATTCCAAACTCCTGCAGATTGGAAGATCATAGCCACATTTTCTTGGGAGTTTTCACGGTTGGATATGGACCAATGCTGTATTTCTCTTCTTAACCGTCTGTCTTGTAGACCATAAATTAAAAGGTTAGGATCGTACCAACGAGGAGATATCCCGGGCATCGCCCATCACATCTGATTAACCGGAACATCTTTGTTGATTGGAGACCGTTGATTATTATTCATTTGGACAATCCGTTGAACGTCCATCTATCCACCAGATAGAAACAAGATCAAGGTACTTTACGATTTTAAGAGACATCTAAAATGGGACCGATGATTTGAACGGTTTATTCATATGCCACATGTGAAATCTCTTAGTGCCTGCGTATCAAACATCATGCTCCGCCAGAGTATTAGAGGTTTTCTTTCCAAACAATGAGTAAACACCATATTTTGAATCTTTGAAGAAGAGAAAAGCTGGGTACTCGGGCATATGTGATGGATGATACTCAGGCACTTAAAAAACTACTCAGAAACTGCATGTGCGGCATACCCATCCACGTTATAGATCCCAGTTTAGATGTATAATGAACCAAAAAAAATACGTTTATTGGACGATTGGAAATGATTTTTATTGATCGTACAACAAACAAGTGCCCACATCAATGGTTATGATTGTTCAGACAATGGGGGACCGGGATTCCTTTTTTGACCCCTCCAGTACCGTGCTCGGTAATGGTCGAAGCTACGTGGGTCCTACCATGTATGTATTTTATCCATGCCGTCCATCCATTTTGACATCTCATTCTAGGGCATCATCCAAAACATGAGGCAGATCCAAATCTCAAGTGGACCACACCACAGTTAACATTGGAGATTGAATGCCTACCATTGGAAACATTTTGTGGGTCACGTAAGTTTTGGATCAAGCTGATTTTTATTTCTTCCCTTCATCCAAGTTTACGTGAATTTAGAAAGATTTTGAATGGCAAGTAAAAATCTCGGTCGGCACTAGGAAGTTTCAACGGTGGGCTTCACTATCCCCACTGCTTCCTTTAGTGTGGTCCAGTTGAGTTTTGATTCTATCTCATTTTTGGGCTGATATCCAAAAATGAGATCTCAGTATGAATGGACCGCATGGATAAACCATATACATCATGGTGGAACCCACAGACATTTTCTAGTACTGACCAGTACCGTGCTCCGTACTGGAGGGGTCCCTGCCGAATCCGAGTCCGGCAACTAAGGGGTGTAAATGGGCCGGGTTCGGGCCTGAAAATCAGAATTTTGAATAGGACCGGCCCAAAGGCCCGGACCGAAACAGCTCCAAATTCAGGCCAAGGACGTAGCACGTGGGAAGTAGAGCCGGACACCAACAATAATTTCCGAGAAAGTACACTTTAGTTAGGATAAATTAAAAAACTAACCGAACAATCTATTCCAGAGTAGAATGAGTCGAGTTAAGTCGAAACTAAATTTTGGTGTTCGAAATTTTTTCAAACCAACCATGAGCAAACTAATGTTTGATTCAATTTGTTAAACGCGGTTAGGTCGAATTTGAATGAGTTTGCTTCAATTCCAAAGGATAATATAAATAGAGTACTTACATTAATTTGTTATAAACATTGTATTTTGTGAATATTATATATAAAGAGAGTATATATATATATATATATATATATATATATATATATATATATATATATATATATATATATATATATTTGTGATTTAGTTGGTTAAAAATCTTGTGATTTGTAATTTACTGAAAAAAAAAATCTTTTCACACCATAAAAAATAAATTGCTATAAATTGTTCAAATATTTCCAAACACAGGCTGTACTAGACCAAATCAAGACAGGCCCATTGTTGGAATGTCTTATCAAAGTTTGATCGAAAGCCATCCGGTCAGCAACTGAGCAGAACCAAGCTTGCCGACTCGGTTCGTTCGTTGTCCAGCACTGCCGGCAACTAGGGGTGTCAATGGGCCGGGCTCGGGCCTTAAAATCAGAATTTTACCCAGGCCCATCCCTTGGCTAAGTTTAAGAGAGAGCGGATTTTTGTGGGGCCCACACACGTGATGTGTGTGCATTATCCACTCCGTCCATCCTTTTTGCCACATTATTTTAGGCCATGATCCCAAAATCAAAGCATATCCTTCCCTCAAGTGAACCACACCATAGGAAATAGTGCTGATAATGATGTCCACCGTTGAAACCTTCTTAGGGCTCACAATGATGTTTATTTGTCATCCAACTTGTTAATAAATTCAAGACACATGGATGAAAGGAAAACACAAACATTAGCTCGATCCAAAATTTCTGTGGCCCCAAGAAGTTTTCAATGGTAGGCGTTCAATTCCCACTCTTTCCTTCGTTGTGGTTCACTTGAGCTTTGAATATGCTTCAATTTTAGGCCATCCTCTAAAATGATATAACAAAACGGATGGACAGCGTGGATAAGATACATACATTACTGTGGACCGCACAAAGTTTATTCAGTACACAATCCGCCCTCAATTTTAGGAATTGGAATACAGGATTTTGGATTTTTGAAAATTTTAAAAATTCTTATTTAAATACTCGGGTGAGTTTCGCTATCCTATTCGATCAAGCTGTCCAAGTGGGGCCCACTGCCAACCTATGTAAGTATCAGTAGGTGGTTAGTTCTGAAAAGAAAAGATTAATCTTCCTAACTCAGTATTATATTTTCTTAAGAAGGACGCTGAGATGGTCACCCATCCATGAGACACTCGTGATTGGGCCCACCAACGTGATATCAGCATGATCTGGACTGTCCACCCAATGGGTTACCAGGACCAGATTCAGTTAGGTTAGGATAACACCAACTTCAGTCAGACAGTGACCGTGGGGACATCTCAGGTGGACCACATGACCATTAAAAATTTCTTGTAGTTAGAGCTGGACACCAACAGCAATTTACTGTACAAATTGATCGGATTGAAAAAATTAAGCTGAAAGATTGAAAAAATTAAACCGAACAACTGATTTGAAAGCAAAATGAGTCGAATTGAACCAAATTTTTTGGCATTTGAAATTTTTTCAAATTGACCACAAACATACCATTCTTTGATTCAAGTCGGTTCGTTAATTTGATTCGAATATGTTCGAATTGAATCAGCTACGTTCTATTCAAAAAGGTAATATAAATAGAGATTTTTTTTAAAAAACTTTTACTTCACTCATTTTTTATTAGAAATTAACCGCCCCTACCTTCAAAAGCCAGAAACCCTAACCCTAATCCTCTTGCTTGTCTGTGCTTGACTCTGGCCAGTGACCCTCTTCTCTTCTGTCTAGCTCTGCTCATCTTGCTGCTCATCCCTCTATTAGCCCCTTTGCTCATCCGTCCCTCTGTTCATTCTTTGCAATTTGCACGTTCGATACTTTGCTCATCCTTATGTTCATCATTTTGCACGTTCATCACTTTGCTCGTCTAGCTCCAAAGGTCCAAAACTCACTTAAAGTAGGAAAATCCACTTGACTTTGAAATATATGGTTGTCTTTCTAACTCTTGTTCTTTATTTAAATATTGAGAATTTGTGATTTTTGAATGTGATTAGAGTTTTTTTAATTTGAAAATTTTATGTTTTTTTTTTTTTTTTTAATTAGGGGTTTTGAAATTAGGAGTTTTTTTTTTATTTAGAATATTTTTAAAGAATGTGGGTCCCACATTCAAACTAGTTGTGACAACCGTTCGATTGGGTTTATCCGAATCGACTTGGACGAGTTATACACGACTCGGACTCGGATGAATGTAGGTAGTTTAATTTGAATTATGTATACGATATGTATGTAATTTTCGTGCAATTTCTACATACCTGCCTATCATCTTTTTCTGCCAGATTATCAAAGTTTCTTATACATGAGAGATTTTAGGGCATCTCTCATCCACCATAGGGACCAACATACAAAAACTTTGAATGGAAAAAATATTAATTTTCTTTGGTTATGAACATTCTGAATAAATAATCTTTTCGTACTATGAAAATAAATTGTTCAAAATCATTCGAGCTGACAAAATTGTTCAAACTAAAAAATGTTCGAGAATGTGTGTAGATGGATTAGAACAGACCAAACCAAATTCAAACATGGCCTTATTGCTCCCGTGTCTGTTCAGGCATTGTTCGAACACAGCCTAATCAGAAACAGAATCTAACCGAGCTAGCCCATGTTTGACTCGGTTCAGTTCAATGTACAACTCTACTTGTGGGCCACAACCATACCAACAGGTTGATGGAAAACAGACATTACGCTGAGCCTTGGAAGTTTTCAACGGTGGGCGTTCAATCACCACTGTTTCCTGTGGTGTTGGTTCACCTTATATTTGGATCTGCTTCATTTATGGGCTCATTTTAGGTACACCTTATATTTGGATCTGCTTCATTTATGGGCTCATTTCTTAAAGTGAGCCGGAAAAACAGATGAACGCCACAGTCAGGCCTGACCAAAGTCGGTGTTACCCTGACCTGACCTAATCCGCTCTCTGAGTTACCTTATTGTCAAAATTCACACGCCCAACTCATGCATGGCCCCTGAATCATAGAGATGGGACTATCTGGACCGTCTGACCAGTGCCGCGGATCAACGGTTAAAAAGCTAACGTTATCTTGTGTTCACATCCAATCGATAAGATCGGATCCATTAGACAGCTATGATCATTCTAACACCCTGATTTTTTTTTTATAACACAGGCCCTCACACCACATGCCTATTCGAACCAGGGTCTACCTCTGAGCCATGAGTAGGGACCCAACGGTACCGTGCATGTTGGGCCAGTTCACATCCTATCGATGAGATCCGATTCATTGGACGGTTATGATCATTCTAACACCATGTATGTTGGGAAGCTAGTATTCTTAATAGAGAACGTGTCAGTAGTTGTGTATAACATCGAGACCCCCTCATTGCATAGCTGATTTTTTTTACTCTAGGAAGTGGGACCCACCTAATGAGTGCGCAACCCTCTCATGCTACACGCATCACGCATCACACATCACACGACACGAGATCCTATCCCATCATTTTGGGGGGAGGGGGGGGGGGAGTCGCCTTGTATTTAATTTGAACGGTGGCCCACCTGATGAGTGTACCATTCTGCCTTCTGCGACAGTGTATTCTATCTAGCCCCGGACGCGGATTTCCTGCGGAAGGGAAGTACCTGCCTGGGATGCTTGGTGGGGTCCATCGTGATGTTTGTGAGAAATCCACTCCGTCCATCCGTTTTGTGATCTTATTTTAGGAATTGTAACAAAAACCTAGGCGGATCCACATCTCAACTGGGCCACACCAGAGGGAAAACTAGGGAAAAGTTTCCAACCGTTGAAATCTCCTTGGGCTCCACCTTGATGTTTATATACCATCCAAACCTTTTATAGGTTCATTCCCACTGTGATGAAGTAAAAACACAAAAAACCTAGCATGATACGAAAATTTTGTGGCCATAGAAATGTTTCAACGGTGGTCACTGAATCTTCGCTCTTTCCTCTTGTGTGGCCCACTTGGGTTGTGTATCCACCTCATTTCTAATTTCATATCCTAAAATAAGATTAAAAAAACGGGTGGACGGGGTGGATTTCTCACAAAAAATCATGGTGGCCCCACATAGCATCCCGCGTCCTGAAGTCCCGCACGGTACCGGATCTCACACGCATGCCGCGGGAATAACGCGTTTAACAAGTAGAGCGACATCCACTCATATATCTCCACGTGGTCTTTTGTCCCGTTCCAACCTGCAGCTAGGCATCCTATTTGCAGACGCGCATATTCATCCGTCGCACACGCAGTTGTAACAGATCAGAGCCGTTCATCAAATATGATCCAGATCTAAAGTTTAGTATAAAATACTCATATAAGCCATATACACACGAAATGCTAATTCGAAGAATAGATAATTACTCAAGTGATGATTTGACCTATTTAATTGAGTATTAGGAGATATACTAATAAGGTTCCACTTGATGAACGTCCAGGATCTATCATATGTGCATCATTTCAGCATATCTGTAGAGCTTGATTTAGGGAATTTCATGCGCGCGGCTCCGAACAGAAGTCCTCTCGCAACCCGCATAGCAGTCCTGCCGAAAATATCCCATTATCCCAACCAGTGCCTTTTTTTCTTTCCTTTGCTGGCAAGTCAATATTGATTGTACAAGTAGATTCATAAGCCCTTATTTTTCAAAGAAATTGCAAAAATGCCCTTCTTGTAGAGAATGGTTGAGAAGTTCCACCTTCACTCGGAAGGCACGGATAGACGTGGGTACCACTGATCGGCACGTGGGCTGATGTAAGGGTATAAGTATGTGGGGCCGACATGATGTACGCAGGCCATCCAACCCATCCATCAGATACATCACCTCATATTATCGTACAAGGATTGTGACCTGCATTGTTGGGGCACGCTGGTTGGCTAGTGACCCTGCCACTAGCCAATGGCCAGTGGTCAGTGCTCTGTGGACCCTATCATGATGTATTTGTTTCATCCATGCCGTCCATCTATTTTTTCAAATCATTTTAGTGCGTGATCCAAAAAATAAGGTAGTTCTAAATCTCAGGTGGACTGTATCACAGGAAAACAGTGGTGATTGTATGTCCACCATTAAAAGCTTCCTATGGCTCACTGTACTGTTTATTTGATATCCAACTTGTTCATCAGGTTAAACAGACCTTGATAAAGGAAGGCCCCTAAGAATTTTTTAATGGTGGGTGTCCAATCAATGCTATTTCCTCTTTTTTTTTTGCCCCCGACATCAAATGATCTAGAAAAATGGATGGATGGCTTGGATAAGACATATATGTCATGGTGCGGCATAGAGCTCTAGACCGACTGCCTCCGCTTTCTGGGATGGACTGGGCCAAGACAGCAGTAGGCCCACCATGATGTATATGTTTTATCCACTCCATTCATTCATTTTCCCATATAATTTTAGGGCATGAGTCAAAAAAATGAGGTAGATCTAAGGTTGCTTGAACACAATGATGGTTGGGGCTGAACACACACCTCGAAAACTGCTTGGGGCCGCACAAGTTTTGATGAAGCTTGTATTTGTGTTTCCCCTTCATTCATGTCTATGTGACCTTATGAACAACTTAGATAGCTAATAAGCATCATGGTGAGCCCCTAAGAAGGCTTCAACAGTGCATCATTATTACCCCTATATTAGTGTGGTGTGGTCTACTTGAGACTTAGATCGGTCTCTTTTTGGGGCTCAAGCAATAAAATGATCTGTCAACATAGATAACCGGTGTGGATAAAACATATACATCAAAGTCAACCCACATAGCCCGAGCACTACCTAAGTAGCATGTCCCGGGAAGGGTAAGAGACAATCCACGTGGATCTGTACTGAGTAAAATCCGTGGGGTCCATTGTGATTTAGGTATTTTATCCACTCTGTCCATCCATTTTACAAGATAATTTTATGGCTTGAGACAAAAATGAAGCATATATAAAGCTCAACTGGACCACACTAGGAAAGAGTGTGAATTGAACATGTACCGATGAAAAATTCTTAAGGTTAACATAAGTTTTGGATCAAGCTATTATTTATGTTTTCCCTTCATCCATGTCCGTGTGATCTTATGAACACGTTGGATGATAAATAAACATCACCATGGGCCCTAGCAAGGTTTCAACGGTGGAAATCATTATAACCACTTTTTCTTGTGGTATGGTTCACCTGAGTTTTGGATATGTTTCAATTTTGGAATCAACCCTTATATGATCAGGAAAAAGGATGGACGGTGTAGATAAACAACATACATTCACAGTGGGCCTAACAGTACGCAATCCGATTTCTACTGTAGTACCCACTTAAATTGACAAAGTCAAAGAATTTTTGCCTAACCCGTCTTTCAAGCTATATGAATGCTGGGAAGAGTTTGAATTTCATGCACACCACGAGGTGGTACGTCCACACCAGGCCTTATCTTGTACCCTGCCTCGTGGTACAGCTCACGGATCAGCTTGACTTTGAAGCTCTTGCACTGACATGCATTGATGCGTTTGATGAATAGATTGGACCATCATATTAACTAGATGATTTCATCAGTGCAAATGGTGGACGGAGTGGATGTCATACATACATTGATCATGGTGGGCCCCACATCAGGAAAACCACCTTAAACACCAAACTCGGATTGGATACTTGTGGGTTTTGTTCACACCATCCATCCATTTTTCTATGATATGAGCCCAAAACCGAAGAGATCCCAGGCTCAAGTGGACCACACATGAAGGAGTAGTGACAATGACACCTACCATTGAAACTTTCTTAGAGCCCATCGTGATGGTTAATTGCCAAAGTTGAACTTCCGTGGCCCCAAGGAGTTTTCAATGGTAAGTGTTTAATCCCCACTGTGTGGTCCACTTGAGCTTTGTATCTGCCTCTTTTTTGGCGTTTTTGTGCCTATATCCAAAAATGATATGGAAAAATGGATGGACGGTGTGGATAAAACCCATAAATCATGGTGGCTGTCTTAGCCCCTGCAACCCAATCCGCGTCCTCAAACAACCCACAGTTCAGAGACGTTGACACCGTCAACCGCGCCAGTGGCTCTTCTGTAATTTCGACTTAAAACAGGGACGTTTCATTTCGGCGTGCTTCAGCGGATGGTAACGCAAATCACGTGGATTAAGTGGCCGACTTCAATCACGAGAAAAACATGGCGATTTCAAACCTCACTAGCTTTCCATCTGTCTTTTCACAAAGCCGACAGCTCAAATAAGGAAGAGGGCAAATCATATCCAATAGCATCTCGCCACGTGGAAAAGGGCCGAAAGCAGCCGTGGGATAAGGTAGACTTGGTAAAGCCGTGGCATATCCGTGTACACATGCCATTCCTCTTTCCATCCATGCCGTTCAAAATAAGGGCATTAATCAGACGAACAGAATGATTCCATGTATGTGATTTTTGAACCTTGCATCTTAGATAGAGGAAATTAGATGGACGGTCCCGATCGATCATTAATCTACCACGTGTACTCTAGAGAGTTTGCTATACCACATACCAGTTCTACCGTCTTGAGTTGTTGTAGGAAAAAGCTGTGTGGGGCCCACCGTGATGTGTGTGTGAAATCCACTCCGTTCATTATTTAACCCGATTAATGTTACTAAATGGACCAAAAAATCAGCCTGAGCCAAACTCAAGTGGGCCATACCACGGAGAAAGGGGAGACAGGGACGCTCACCATTGAAACCTTCCTGGGAGTTTGTATTCCATCCCAACCGTTCATAATGTGAGTCCCACCAAAAAAGATTAATATTAAACCTCTGGTACGGCTGACTTGAGATTTGATGGGGCCTTATTTTTTGGGGAGTGGATTAGGTGAGACCCCTGACTGTGGGGCTCACAGTGATGTATATGTCTTAAATCCAGACCGTCCAACCATTTTGAAAGCTCATTTTAGGTTATGACCTCAAAAATGAAGCTGACTCAAATCTTAGGTGGACCACACCACAGAAACTTTCGTGATTGAATCTTTACCATTGAAAACTTCATGCATTCCACGGGAATGTTTATTTTCCATCCAACCTGTTGATGAGGTCACAAACACCTAGATGAAGAGACCACATAAATATCATCTTGATCCAAAGCTTTTGTGGCCCAAAGTAAGTTTTTAATGGTCAATCATCACTGATTCCTGTACTATGGCCCATCTGGGATTTGGAACTGCTTCGTTTTTTGAATCATGCCTTAAAATGAACTTTCAATTAGGATGGATGGCGTGGATGTAGTTACATACATCACAGTGGCCCCACAGTCAGGGTCCCACCCACCTCGGTCGATCCGGGGTTTCATCTAATCCGCTCCCTATTTTTTTAGATCACGTACTAACATGATCTGGCGAAAGTGATGGACGGATCAAATGTCACATGAAGAGTGGGTGTTTCCCTTACCATGGGCTCCACCTTGATGTATTTATTCTATATCGTCCATCGACCATTTTAGTTCATGTACTCAAACATACTACAAGAAACACTAGTCATTAAAAACTTTATGTGGCTCACCATGATATTTATTTTTCATCCAACCTGTTGATTAGGTCACAAAAAGGTGTAGGAAGTGAAAAGGAAAATTTCAGATTGATCCAACCATTTTGTGGCCTACAAGATGTACTTGATGAGCATAAGCTAATTTTCAGTGGAGTGGTTCATCTAAGAGTTTTTTATGCTTAATTTTTTATACCATGACCTAAAATAATCTTCAAAAACGGATGGACGGAGTGGATATACAAAAAAATACATCAATGTGGGCCCCACGTTAAGGGAAATACCCACCACTACAGTGTTGCCCGGGTAACACCAAATCCGCTCCAACCACTCCTACCGCGTTGCGAAGCTTTCCCGCGGTTTCTACGCATGCGTGCCAGATGATGCCACGTTTCAGATCTTTAATGGCGGGGAGTAACACGTGACGAGGCGGGCTTTTGGGAAGCGTGTGGACCCCACGTGGTACGCCAGCTTCCTTCCGTGCCGAATGCTACGGATGCTGATAACGGAATGGGAACAAATACAAGGGCGTTATGACGGAACTTTTCGTGCTGGGAAGGAGTCAGCTGGAGATGGGAATCACGGGCTTTCGAGACTTTGTTGACGGGACTCTCTCGCATGAGCTTGTCGGTATCCATCGTGGTACAGATCTCGAAATGCCTCGTGAGTATGAAATCTCGTCCGTTCATCAGGTAAATGCCAGGTCGCAAAATTTGTCTGTTTGAAAATCAGATACATAGCAAACGACGGTATAAAAATGTACGGCTATTAATGCAAAATAAGTAGACGTATGGTCCTTGATGACTGGCTTATTATGAAGATAACATGATGTATGGGCTTCATCCACTCTGTCCATCAATTTCTTCATATCATTTTAAGTCATGATAAAAAAAATGAGGCAGTATCATAAATTAAATGGACCACAAAGTGGGGATTTAACAACCACCATTAAAAACTTTTTGAAGTTTTGATCAAGCTGATTTTTTTTGTCACATTTCATACAGGTCTATGTGACCTTATGAATAGGTTCGATGGGAAATAAACATCACGGTGAACCCTTGGAAGGTTTCAACCGTGTTTACATCATTATCACAGTGGCATACTCTGGTGTGCTCAAATCCATCCTTGGATCTGCCTCATTCTTGGGATGTTGGCCTAAAATAATATGTAAAAATTAATGGACGGCGTGGATAAATCCTGTAAATCATGGTGGGCCCTACAGATTTTTCGTGGACCGAGTCCGCGGGGCAGTACGCTATCCGCATCACCCTAAGTACCTCCCCAGAATTGCCGTGAAAGGTATAGACGGAAACCGTTATTCTCCGTCCAGGCGGACTTGTCCTTTTTCTATTTACACCCACCGCGCACGATAGATGAACCTTGTTGTATTACTAGTATATCATACTCCAGCCTCCAAATATCCCGATCAGACGGTGGAGATCAGACGGTCCCTATTTCATGTCCTAAAAATCAGTCTGGCCCACTCATCGGATGATCAACACACTGCGTTGAATTCAGACCGTTGGTTATCATTTTGTGAGGTAGTATATACAATGCTCCCACGAGAGAGATTATACAGCACCTTTAGCCATTCAGATTGTTCTAGTAGGCTCCATATCCCAGTGATCTAAAACGTTGATATGATGGGACACATGATGGATGGCTCATGTGCGAAAAATCACCAGGATGAAAGTACTATCCAAATATCACTTTATTTGAAAACTAGGGTGGGCCACACCACGATAATTTAGAGGTTTTTGTTTGATTTTAAACTGGGTTTGTCTTGAAACAGACTAATATTTTGGTATAACGGTCAAAACGGAGTGGTCTACCTGATGGACGGAGTGGATTTCATGTACTGTAAACCGTTTCACCACGATAAAGAAAGTTACCCTGGCAAGAACGTAGTCGGTGATTCCTGCAACGCCAAGTGGGTCTCACAGTGATGTTTGTTTTCATCCACTCCGTCCATACGTTCTTTCCAGTTCATTTTGGAATAGGATCACAAAATAATAGGGAGATCAACATTTCAATTGGGCCACACCACAGAAAACAAAATGGATGAGAAAGGCCACCGTTGAAACCTTTCTGGCATCCACCGTGATGGTTGTATGACATCTAGCGTGTTCATAAGGTGATTCCCACATTGATGTAGATCCAAAAAAAATATCAGCCTGATCCAGAACTTCTTTGGCCTCAATAAGGCTTCAACGCTGATTTTTCAATCCCCACTTCTTCGTCTGGTGTGGCCCATTTGGAATTTTTATCTAACTAATATTTCTTCTCATATCCTAAAATTATATGAAGAAACAGATGGACGGATAGGATATAATAAAACATCTCTTTGGCCCCCGCAGTGATGAGGGTTGCAGGAATCCCTCCCAACCCCCTGTTGCAGGCAATCCGCACCGAGGCAGGATTTGCCAGGAAGGCGTTGTGCGCAAGGAAATGGTGTTATATGTAGAAAGGATGGGTGTGAATATCAACTCAATTATTTTATTATTCCAGAAAAGCCCCTCACATTTCCCTACAGGAACACGTGCTTTAAAACTCACATACACCGAACGAGAGTTCCAACTCCAAACGCTATATATAAAACAGAGAAAACCCTCTCCACATTCACACAACACCGCCTAAAGGAAGAAGAGAGAGAGGTATCTCTTAAAGAAATTGAAAAAAATTAGAAGATCGGTAGCTCTGATTCCTCTGATTTCGAGTTCGGATCTGATCTTTTGCCCAAAACCATGTCGACGTCTACGGATTTCTCAGAAACAGGGAGGTTTTGCGGCCGGAAATTGCCGGAGAAGTCGAATTTCAAGCAAACTTGCAGTCTTTTGAGCCAGTACCTGAAAGATAAGAGGAGTTTCGGAGATCTGAGCCTTGGAATGACTTGCAATCCGGAAGGGAAAGGTACGGTCCGGATCCCCCTTCTTCTTCTTTTCCTAATGATCGGTGCGGTCCGTGATTTAAGATTTTTCTTTCGGTTTTGTATCTTTTTAAGGATTTTGACGAGAATTTTTCTTTTTCTGGTAGAAATTCAGGGATTTTTCTTCCGTTCGGTGAAATTCAGTTTTTCTTTTAGAATTTCTTTTACTTGTAAATGAAAATTTTCATAGAATTTGAATTTTTTTGGGAGAAGATTGAAGATCTTGCTTCTAACGATGGTTTCAAGCTTTTTAATGGAATTTTCTACTAGAAATTGTTATTCTTTAAAAGAATTTCAGCTATTCTGCTGTTTTTTCTATGGAATAGGCCGAGATATGAGATTTTCTGTTAGAAACTAACTGATTTTATTTCTAATATATACCGAAATTCTGTTTTATGCTTGAAGATCTTGATTTGAAATGGATAACCTGTAAAGAGGCTTCAGGATCTAATATATACCGAAATTCGGTCTATCGTTTGATTTTAAATAGGCTAGATTTTAGGTTGGTTTCCAATCTTCGTTGAAAAAACAAAATAATCTGATATGCTCTGCTTCTCATGACGAATTTCAGGAAAACCCGAAACGCTTCGTCCCGCTACGATGAATTTACTCCCGGGAATGGAAATGGCAGGAGAAGTTTCGGACCGAAACGTGATGGATCTGTTTCCACAGCATGCCGGTTTCGGCCCTTCCGTTACGACAGAAGACGCACGGAAGATAAGCCGTACGAGGTAAGGATACGATACTTCCCTTTCTTTTTGTTAAAAGACGGAAATACCCCTTTGAAGTTGCTGGAGAAGCGAGCGAAGCCCTTAAAATGACCAAAATGCCCTTCCATTTTCTGAAGCTGTGATGAGCAGCATCAGTGTCCTTTCAAGGGCACTTTGGTCTACTGGGCAGTTGCAATGATGTACGTAAAACAAGCGCTGTTACTGATTATTGTAGCGTTTTACAGACCTTCGAATGGACCCGAAATGGCGAAAATGACGATATTTTATGGTGGGAAAGTGCTGGTTTTCAACGATTTTCCGGCCGATAAGGCGAGGGAAGTCATGCTCATGGCCAGTAAAGGAATCGTCCCGAATCCCAACGCAGCTTCTACTCCCGGCATCGAACTCGGAAACCGCCCGCAGCAACTCAACACCAGCTTCGCTTCGACCTCTGCTACATGCAGCGGTTCGTTACAGGATCGTCTTCCACAGCCACCTCAAGCCAATGCTTCAGGTATTTTTTCAAATTTCAATTTCGATTTTTCGAGAGCGGGAAAAAAGACGCAAAACGGGAACTTATCTTTTCCGGTTTTGATTTCTGTTACAGATCTGCCGATCGCAAGAAAGGTATCACTCCACCGGTTTCTGGAGAAGAGGAAAGAAAGGTAAGCAATTTTGAGATAGAATTCCCAAAATACCCCTCCTGCCCAGAGGATGAACGGTCAAGGTCTCATTTTCTTCTTGATATGTATGTTTTTTCAGGATCAGTGCAAAAGCTCCCTACCAAATGAGCAAGCCGTCTGGGACTCCGGTGAAGCCGACGGAAAGCAAGCAATGGCTCGGCTTGGCTCCTCAACCCAGCTGAACTTAGCTGAAACTGTAACCATTTTCGTATCTCTACCACAACAGCTTCTGAGTCGTTAATCGTCATCTCTACTGACTCGTTCGACTCGGAGAAACGGGTCTCGGACTCGGCATCTGCTCATGCACGTGTAAAGCATGTAATCGTATTCTTTCTGGTATCGTTTGTTCGAGATGTGATTATTTCTATTGTAGACAAAAGGTGGTGAGCCACCCACCACCCATTTTTATAGGAAAAGCAATATACGGCTAAAAGATTTTTCTTCTGTATCATCGTCTTCGACGCCTGGTAGTGGAACGTTAATTATTCGTATCAACCGTTGACTTGGTGGGCCTTTTATTTACTTCTTTGGATTGTCACGTGTTTCAGAATCTATTTGATGGGATGATCTTGACCGTGGGATGGATTGGATTTTCACCTACTTTGGTGGGTGTTTGCCTTTTGTTTGATTATTCTTTTTACACGGCCCATTTGCATGTAATTGATCAGACAGGATCTCTTTTTAGAGCCAAGGTGGGGACTACATGGTAGCCTTTTGTTCCCCTACGTGATGATCCTGGCCGCTCATCAGGAATTGAGCGTAGCATGTGCGCGACATGCAATAATAATCCGACTATCTGGTGATCGTCAGCGACCAGGGAAATTAAAGGACTTTTAGATGAGTGGTCTGGATCATTCAACACTGAGGCAGAAGATGGTCCAATGATCGGAACCATCCATGTTCTGGGCCACAGTAAATTTCAAGTACTTACAGTCATCACAGACCATGGTCCAAAATATCCTTAATTTAATTGTGATTGTTGACCGTTGTTTCTAAGTCACTAGGTATGGATGATGAGATCTCTGTGGAGGGTTTTTCTTTTTATTTATTTATTTTAATCCATACGAACCATATACGCTAGGGACTTTTAGATGGGTGGTCCGGATCATTCAACAGTGAGGCAGAAGATGGTCCAATGATCAAAACCATCCATGTTCTGGGCCACAGTAAGAAACATATGCCAAACATGGGAGCTGCGGCCCCGGCCTCACCCAAGACGGTGCGACCCTTACCGTGGGGCCCACTTTGATGTATTTATTTTATATCCACGCCGTCCATCTGTTTTTCCATATCATTTTAATAGTATGAGCCTAAAAATGAAGAAGATCTAAATCTCAGGTGGACCATACCATAGGAAACAGTTTTGATTGAACGCCATACCATTAAAAACATCCATGGCCCAACCCGTCCTGTTGATGATGTCACATAAACCTGGATGAAAGGAAGAAACAAATTTCCAGCTTGATCCAAAAATTTTGTGGCCTATTAATGGACAATCACCACTGTTTCCTATGGTATGGGCCACCTGAGAATTAGATCCGCTTCATATTTTGGATCATGGCCTAATATGATCTGGAAAAATGGATGGACGACATGGATATAGAATTAATACATCAAGGTGGGCCCCACGGTCTTGGGTGAGTCCGGGACCGCACCAAATCCGCTCCTGCCAAACAGATATTTCTGGCCATAGATATGTATTGTTGGATGGGGGGTCTGTTGGGGAGGAAATCTCAAAGGCTTACATTCATCACGGATCAGTGGTCAAAATCATCCTTTAATTGTGATTTTTGCCCCATAGGCCGTTAAAACTGGAACCAAGAGAGTGGACGATTCAGATCATACGGTATCTCTGCATGTCAGCATCATGCGCGATGATAAGGTCGAATTTGTTTGGCCAGTTGCCTACTTCGCAATTAAAATATGAAAATGCCACTGTAAAGAGAGAGAAAACATTCTTTGATTGCATTTCACGGGACACTTTTTTAATAGAACAAGGCAACGTTGATTTTATATTTATTAGCTAACAAAGGTCTTTAATCACGAAAATGCCATTAATTTTATTTAAAGAAAGGGCATCTCTGGGGTAATTCACTACAATTTTTAAGTTGTGGTGACTCACCTACCATCCACGTGGCGTAATCACACGGTCACCCAGATCGTCTGAATCGTTGATCGACGGTGGATGGAGTGTTACCAGAAATCACACTGGGCATATGATAGTAACCATCTTATTTTGCGTGTTGAACTAGGGGAGTGGATTGGACCTAGCTAGAGCCCCAGTCTGGGGATTTGTGGACCCACCGTTATGTTTATGTTTTATCCGCACCATTCATTCATTTTGACAGATCAGATCATTTTTGGACACCAGCTAAAAAAGATACAGATGGAAGGCTCAAGTGGACCACACCAAATGAAATAGTGGGGATTGAATTACTACCGTTGAAGAGGTTTATGTTTTCCCTTGACCTTATGAACAGGTTAGATGGCAAATAAACATCACGGTAGGTCTGGGAAATTTTCAACGGTAGGAATTCAATCTGCACTGCTTGTGGTGTGGTTCACTTGAGCCTTCAATCTACCTCATTTTTCTGCTCATCCCCTAAAATGATCTGTCAAAATGGATGGACGGCATTGATAAAACATATACATCACGGTGGACCCCACAGATCCCCTGACAAGACTGTCGTCTCTAGCTAGGTCCTGGTGGGGCAGTACCCGATCCGCGCCCTTGAATCAGGACCGCTCAGCTTTTTTTTAATTTCAGCCGTCCGTTTGATAGCTGCTACTCGCATGGTTAGGATTTGTTATCGCATGAACCTCGATCGATGCCTGATACTTTAGACGGTCTAGATGGCCTTGGCTTACATGTAA
Source organism: Liriodendron chinense (assembly GCA_003013855.2). Lineage (NCBI taxonomy): Eukaryota > Viridiplantae > Streptophyta > Magnoliopsida > Magnoliales > Magnoliaceae > Liriodendron > Liriodendron chinense. Next base: position 2,103,745 of record PVNU02003263.1, read on the forward strand.
GGAAGGTGGATGGGCCAACACTGACGTGGGAAGTTGTGGTCGGAAGCTGGCCCGTCGTGATGTTTGGGGGAAATCCACCCCGTCCATGAGTGAACGCCTACCATTGAAACATTGTGGGGCCACAAAAGTTTGTGAACAGGCTAATATTTGTGCTTTCAGTTGATCACAGTGGGAGTGATCTCATTAACGGTTTGGATGGCATATAAACATCACGGTGGACCCCAGAAAGATTTCAAAAGTAGGTATTTCCGTCCCCGCTGTTTACTGTCGTGAAGCCCACTTGAGTTTTGGATCTGCTTCATTTTTGGGATCATGTCCCAACATGAGCTGGAAAAACGGATGGACGGATGGATTTCTCACAAACATCAGGATGGGACCCACCTAGCTTCCGACCGGAGGGTCGCATGCATTCTGGCCCACATAGATTGGAAAATGGTGGTGACCTATCAGGGTACTTTATGATAAGTATCGTGGGAACAAAGAAAATCACACGTTGCGTGAACCAGCGGAATTACGCTTATCCACTCTTCGATGATAAACTGCTGAAATTTGTAGCTGGCAAAATGGACCAGATCTGAACCGTTGATTACATGGGCCTACATGCTGGATTTCCACCTCAAAAATCAAAATCGTACTGAGTAAACTCTGTTGGGCCCAACGAGAATGTATATGGTTAATCCACGCTGTCTATTTGTTTTTCAGCTCATTTTAGGTATTGATCCCAAAATTGAAGCATATTCAAAGCTAAGTGGACTATACCATAGGAAAATAGCAGGAACAATGATTTCCACCATTGAAACCTTCCTAGGGTCGACAGTAATGCCTACTTTTCATCCAACCCGTTCATAAGATCACACAGATACAGATGAAGTGAAATAACAAATATCAGCTTGATCCAGAACTTCTGTGATCCCCAAGAAATCTTCAACGGTAGATGTTAAGTTCACACTGTTTCCTTCGGTGTGACCCACTTGAGCTTTGGATATAGATGAAGTAGATACTATAGTGGGCCCCATAGAGTTTACTCAGTACGCAATCCGCTTCCAAATGACTTACCCACTTTTCAATAATAACCTACTGAAATTTGTAGGTGGCAAAATGGACTTGACCTAAACCGTCAATTACATGGATTTACATGTCGGATCCCCCACCTCAAAAATCAAAATGACTTATCCACAACATGACTAAAATTTGTAGGTGGCAAAATGGACCTGAGCTGAACCATTGATTACATGGGCCTACATGTGGGATCCCTACCGAAAAAATCAAAATGACTTAATCCACTCTTAAAAAATAAACTAACGAAATTTGCAGATGGCAAAATGGAACAGATCTGAACCGTTGATTACATGTGCCTACATGTTAGATCCCCACCTCAAAATTCAAAATGACTTATCCACTCTTCGGTAAAATTTGTAGGTGGCAAAATGGACCTGACCTGAACCATTGATTACATGGGCCTACATGTGGGATCCCCACCTCAAAAATCAAAATGACTTATCCACTCTTAAATAATAAACTAATGAAATTTGCAGGTGGCAAAATGGACCAGATCTGAACCGTTGATTACATGGGCCTACATGTTGGATCCCCACCTCAAAATTCAAAATGACTTAGTGGCAAAATGGACCTGACCTGAACCATTGATTACATGGGCCTACATGTGGGATCCCCACCTCAAAAATCAAAATGACTTATCCACTCTTAAATAATAAACTAATGAAATTTGTAGGTGGTAAAATGGACCAGATCTGAACCGTTGATTACATGGGCCTACATGTTGGATCCCCACCTCAAAATTCAAAATGACTTATCCACTCTTTGGTAAAATTTGTAGGTGGCAAAATGGACCTGACCTGAACCATTGATTACATGGGCCTACATGTGGATCCCCACCTCAAAATTCAAAATGACTTATCTACTCTTAAATAATAAACTAATGAAATTTGCAGGTGGCAAATGGACCAGATCTGAACCGTTGATTACATGGGCCTACATGTTGGATCCCCGCCTCAAAATTCAAAATGACTTGTCCACTCTTCAATAAAATTTGAAGGTGGCAAAATGGACCAGATCTAACCGTTGATTACATGGTCCTACATGCTGGATCCCCATCTCAAAAAACAAAATGACTGAATAGTCCAGATCATCCGTTCAAAGAACTTTCTTCCGTTGAGTATGGTGAGGTCAGACTGTGGTTTTACTGTGGGGCCTACCTTGATGTATGTATTATGTGTCCACACCGTCCATCCGTTTTTCCAGATTATTTTATGTTATTATTCCAAAAATGAAACAGATCCAATCATCTGGTGGACCATACCCTTGGAAACAGTGTTGATTTACCATTAATGCGCCACGAAAGTTTTGGATCAAGCTGATATTTGTTTTTTCCCTTTATCTAGGCTTATGTGACCTTATCAATAGATTGGATGGTAAATAAACACTATAAAAACATTAAAGCTCACCCTAAGAAGTTTTTAATGGTAGAACGGTCAATCACCAGTGTTTCTTATAGTATGGTCCACCTAATAATTGTATCTGCTCTATTTTTGGGAAAATCCCCTAAAATGATCTGGAAAAACAGATGGACGGTGTGGATCAGGTTGGCCAGCGGCGTACATTGATGTCCAAGCATGGGTCAAAAATTTTGAAAATTCGTAAGGTGCGCGGTCCACACGTCATTACCAAAAACGGGCCTAATATTCGGTCAGACAGTGCACACGCGGGTGGGGCCCACCACATGAACAACCCCATTTCAGGAACAGACAACATGGCATGCATGTTTCATGCGTGAAGCATGCATACATGAGACATGAATTCCACCCTTCCGGTCTCCATTCATCTGCTGCCCATTTTTATAAAAAATTCCAAAGTAAAATAATTAAATAATAACAATAAATAATAGGAAAATTTTACTAAAATATATCCATTTAAGAAATATCATTCTAAACACTATTTAAATATTTATGAAAACACGTGACCCTCGTGAAAATTTCACCTTTCTGCTTCTTTTTCTTTTTCTTTGCAGTGGACAGGATTGTCTGGTGTAATGGAATACTTAAATAAACCAGGGTTAGGGTTTTAAATGTATATTCAACGTATTGCTTGATCATTATACACACTTTGATGTACCTTACCATGATAAACCATTAGGTCATTATACACACTTTGATGTACCTTAAGGATATTATTTAATCATTTTATATTGTCAAGGATTAAATAATATCCTCGATAATATAAAATGATTAAATAATATCCTCAAGGTAATATTGTTAAGGGGGTTTGGGGCCTTGCCTCGTTGGTAGACTCTTGCGGAGTTTCAATAAGGGGTTACGGTTTCGAAACCCATCAGTGGTGAAATATCCACACTGACAGCAATGTGGGTGCGTTGCATGACTGACTGGGTGGGTGGGTTGTATGACTAATCGGGAAAAAAAAAAATATTGTTAAGGCCATCTACCATCAGTGGTGAAATATCCACACTGACAGCAGTGTGGGTGCGTTGCATGACTGACTGGGTGGGTGGGTTGTATGACTAATCGGAAAAAAAAAATATTGTTAAGGCCATCTACTTATTATCCAAATTTCTTGTTGATCGTAATGTAGACCATTAGATCTAGGCCATTAAATCATCACCTAGTACGACCAAAGCAATTTTAATAGTTAAAACAAGACTTTAATAGTTGACAACTTTTTAAAAACTAATTAAAACCTTGTAAGCGTTAGGCTAAAGCTGTAAAACCACTTGATGAGTTATTGATCTAACTAGATGTTACCCTAAATAAGTCCCATGATAAACCCTGTTGCCTCTCGGTTTCAAATTCAGCCGTGTGTAATGTATTCGGGCATGCTAAAACTGATTGTGCAACTTAATTCCAACGGAACAACTTTGACCCGAAGCGCTAAGATATGTAGATACGTCAAGCTTGAACGTATATGACTAAGATATGAGAAGATCAGTCGTGTATTTAGCTACTCGTAAGATGTTGTTTAAGATGATCAAGTGATTATCAAAGGATAGGGTTTGTCCTTCGTATGATGTGTATCGCTCGATTAGCACAAGCTATTATCACTGCAAAAATACGCTCCACGTATCTTAGCAGATCGCATGCGTGTTGTACACTTCTCAGGTAATGACATGTGTCATCTTCTGATTGGGTCTTCAAAGAATGGTAAAAAATAGGGTACAACAAATCCAACAAATTATTGATTGGAATGTGTAAGAATTGATGAACATTGATGGACATAACTAACATCACTCACTTTTAGTGGCTTCTAATAAACCTCATAAAATTAGTCATATCCACCTAATCAAGATCCAAGACCATCACACACACACACACACACACACACACACACACACACATCTTTAGATTTAAGGATAGATTAATTAATGTTTACCATTAAATTATTGATCACATGATCATAATTTAGTCTAATGGTCCCCAAATAATTGACTAGAAATTCAATCTTCTATTATAATTGTGTAAAGGGTCCATATCCATGACACACTCACACTGCTTTGTATGTAACGCCCCAAATCTTGAGACTTGAGTGTGATGTCAGACCTCGATATTTCAGGTATTACTGATACTTTGCGGAAGCGTGATTTAAGTACAATTAACATTTCAGCATCAATGCGCTAGAGTAGAACCAATATCAAACACTGAATAAGACCAAATAAACGAAGATTTATCTTATACATCAAACGCAATATTCACCCAAAATATGAGGTGCAACGCACCACGAACGCCCTCACCTAGCCAAAAAGGAGAAAAGCAAAATAAAAAATCATCCTGTACAAACACAAGAGTCCTCGACTCCTAAATAAGGCCAACGAGGCTAACACTCTCTGCTAGACCTGGTCATCGGAAAACTGAAAGTAAGAGGACTTGAAGAAGTCCTTGAACACGCCTTGCAATGCCTCCTCCTCAAGCACACCTGCATCCCTCATGACTTCATCTGGTGGTGTGTTATGACACCATCCTATGTGCAGGTGTGAGTGATCAATTCAGTGAGAATTATAATTCGAAGTCTAACATATTATCAAACAAGCAGATTTAAGCATCGACCACATATAAAACAACAAGATTCCTATTCTAGTGGATTAATGCATGAATATCATGAATTCGCACACCATGAATGTTCCGGATAACAATGAGGAACACGGGATAGCACTAGTACCACATCAAGCAACCAGGCACCCCAGAACCTCCAAAATGAAGATGAATTTATATCATCCTTCGGTATCCTGGCCTTTAAGAGTCGGACAGTTACCTAGGGGGTTTATGACTTGCATGCATGATTAGGTTTTGGATTATCGGTTTATTCTCAAACAACATATTGAGGAAGTCAAGGTACCAGGTCCAACCATTGATCCAATCTTGAGCCACCTGGCTCCAACGGTGCATCGTCAATCATTGCCAGTAATCCATGAATCCCTTTTTTCTTCTATGAACATAGTGTAATTCCCTTCACCCTGGTAAACATGGAATTCTCCCAACCGTCTCGATCATACCAATAAGGTTCTTACCTTCCAGATTGCTCCCAAGGACAATATTGGGAGGTGAATCACCCCAGCATAGGCCGACGACTTAAACATGATGTCACATACCGCCATGCCCAGCCTAGGAGGCTTGTTAAGATTGCATCGCATATTCAGTTATCAATGGACTTAACACGTTTGTGGCCCCTGGGTACCCTAAATTTAAAGGACCGTGTCACTACAATCATTAGTCATCCATAGTGCCATAGATTAGACGGAACCGACTGATATAAGAGTTTCTGTTTGGTCCGACGTGGGCGGATATGACCTACGTGTTAGTGCACTTTTCTATGGCATACAAGTACACTTTGTTTGTCAATTACTTAGGTCAGTGGGTCTAGTGTCGGTTGAGCTTAATGAAGACGAAGAACGAAGACTCAAGACAGACCAGCTGCATCAAGGAAGAAGAAACAGGTAAAAGTGATGCCTTGGTGTGCCTTGCCTTGACCAAAACCTAACCCATAACCTCTTAGATGACTTGACCAACTAGGTATACCCTTAGTCATCATCATTAGTCTTAGAACTCCATGAAAAACATGATAAGATAGACTAATTTAAGAGGTGGAAGCTACTGTAAACAAAACAGCTCAAAACAGCAGTTTCTGATTGATCTCCGATCAATCGGACGTTGGCTCCGATAGGACTCCGATCAATCGGACAGAATCTCCGATCAATCGGACAGAATCTCCGATCAATCGAAAATTTTTCCAGCAACCTTGAAAATCCACTGGACATATTTTCGATCAATCGGACAGTCTTCCGATCCATCGGAAGGGGTCCGTCCGATCAATCGGACAGTGTTCCGATCAATCGGAATATCTTCCAGAGACTTCACTGGATAGATTTCCGATCAATCGGACTTGTCTCCGATCAATCGGACAGGTCTCCGATCCATCGGACCTTCTTCCGATCAATCGGAGATGCGCGAATCTGCCCGTTTTTTTACCGTTGGAAGAAAATCTATTTAAAAGGGGGATTCATTTTTTGAGCTAAGAGAGGGGATTTTGAGGAGATAGGAGCCACCATTGTTGAAGATCATTAAGAGCCCTATTCCTAACCCAAACAAGTGATCTTCCTTGTGATTCATCACAAGTATGGAGCATTCAAAGCTCAAGAAGAAGATGCACTTGTCCCTCTTTTGATCTCTAGAGATTGGATTGATCTTGATAGTCATATTCCTATCCAATACTCTATGATGAGATCGGTGTAGATGAGACTCTCTAGGTAACCCATTCCCATAAGTTGTAGAGATCTCAAACCTACCTTCCCTAGCACCTTGGGCATCTCCAATGGAGCATCACATGCAAGGAAGCTGATCTTGGAGCTGAAGCCTTGGCAAAGCAACAGCGTCAAAGATCGGGGGAGCACAAGGGGAGCTGATTCAAGCACGGGAGAGCGAGAAGAAGCAACCCGAAGTGGCGCTGAACAAGGGGCTCAATCCGACAAGTAGGTTGTCTTGTTAAGAGTCCATCCACTCAATTCCCTGTGGGAGTTGAGTGTAGAGTTTGTTTGACAAACTCACCCCGGGGTCGTTAGCCGATCCTTGGCCTATTAGTTGGGCCTAAAATTTAGGGACATCAGTCGTTCCTTGGCACGTTAGTCAGGCCTAAAACAAAGTCTCCAAGGGGGAGCCACCAACACGGGTGCAAACGTGTAGGTTGGGAGGAACATGTAAACTCCCCGGTTGGGTGGATCCGAGTTAAAACACCTTGGTTGGGAGGAACCAGATTTAAACTCCCCAGTGAATGCCGGTGTGCTCAAAGAGGTTGAGTACTTGAACCGAGAGTAGAGTAGACAAGTAGTCGAACCACTATACATCATTGTGTTTGTGATTGTTCTTGAGCACATTTCTCTTTATGCATTATGTTTAATTGATTAATTATGAATGCTTAGTTAGGAATGTATGCTAGGCACTTGTAGGCACATCCACACTCACAAGATGTACTTTCACTACCTCATGTTGACTTGAGCATTTCTTGATCCATCCTCTCTAGTCCACATGAGTTGATTAGACTAGGTTGTTAATTGCTTTATCTTTTGCTAGTCTATTAATTGGACCCACTTAGGCTTGGAAGCCGAAGTGTTAATCGCTTACGTAGTTCAATTTGTTAAATTTGTTAAGTAGGCGAAAAGATTTTTGAAAAGGTCCTAATCACCCCCTCCTATAGGTTTAGCCATAATTCTAGTTGCTCCTCAAGCTTCCGCACACGTATGCGTAGGGTGTCGTGTTAGGCTACCCGACGCAATTTCACTGCGTAGTAAACTACCGTCAACCATCCATTTTCCCCGTCCAGTCGGTTACGCCTCAGGTAGCCAATAAACTCAGGCTACTCGTCTCGGAAGATATAGCCAATCATTTCATATCAAAATTTCATCTCGTACTCATCTGAAGTTCCATAACATCTAAACCTAGGAAAAAAACACTAACATTAAACATACAGGGTTACTTTTGTTCTATCATATATGAACATGTTCTGCACCAGAAAATCAGGAATATGCAATCATATGACAGAATAATTCATTTGGACATTTTATCAAACATATTGGCTATAGAAATCATTAAACAACACAGTTGCAATTAATCTTATATTAAAGCGATCAACAACAATTTGTCCTAACTCTAACAACTACATCAATCCTAAACTGACATAATTTGATAAACGCAAACCTAGAAGCACAATCCCGCACCTTAGGGTTTAGAGTTTCGTATGATTTCGCAAGACTAGGTTAGGGTCGACGAGTTACAATCTGTAAGCACGAAATTTGTAGGGTTAGGGTTTGTAGCACCAATTGCAATCATTGGGACAAGAGGTATGAGAATTCTACTAACTAACACTCTCGACAACGAGTTGAGATGGTTGTCGGCAGCTCAAGACTACAATGAAGATGAAGCAACAGGTAGGATCACAAGTCCAAAACCTTGCCTCAACCCAAGCACTTAAAATCTCAAATCTCTTAGGTGACCTAATTCTCAATTTTCTCTCCAAGCAAAGGGGTGAACTTATGTTGGAGAGAAATGCCTCAACATTACCTATTTATAGGTCCAGAATGACTTGGATGGCCCTAGCTCTTATCACATCTAGAATATAGCCATTTAGATGACTAATTTGCGTAGTAGGGGCCCATCGGGTCTCGCACGAGCTCAGAAGAACCGGTCATAAGATCAGTCAAGATGAGATCTACCATGGGCCGAAATATCTCACGTATCAGGTCCGGCGATCAACCCCCACCTCATGATATGCGATCAACGATCATCGATTTACGATCGGAGGAGCGGCTCTAGGGAATCACATCTGGATTTATTTGTGATAGGGGGCCCAAAGCTCACGACATTTCAACGATTTGGATTTAACCACGTGGACAATGTTCAAAAGGACATACATAAGTTACCTATGCTAGGTAACTTGCACATCCCATGTGCCCCCATTTGGAGCCCAAGTCAAGCGGTCCAGTCTCATCGCCTTGGCTTAACATTTGCATGGGTCATCAAGCCCACTAAGACGGAGGGACACACCCAACTTTGCGCCCTTTGGTGATTCATCAAGAATCCCACGGATGATTAGAATACTCCGGGTCCCACCAAGTATCGGTAGAATCTAACAACGGACGGGTAGATCGTTGCAGGACTAGCTAGGCTCAACCCCGACGTTTGACACCTAAGCGGTTAGTGGGGAAGGCCACTCACTAGTTTGGAAGGTATAAAAACTACATGAATTACCTTAATGACGTCACTGTAGGTACGGGTAATTTCTAGACGTTACATTGTATGGCACAATTGGCACTAAGTTAGTTTTTTATGGTAAAAAACGTTTCATTCTAACTCAAGTCAGTCCCTTACATAGGATAACCTTACATCTCAATTATCAATATTCAAATAAGTATCCCACGCATTGGTGCCGGTTATACTCATCGAGGTATTAAGATGCATACAACACAATTCCCCTCGGTTAGTAACCATTGTGTCCAATCTCAAATTCAGTAGACACTCCACTGAAATCACAAGACATTAGTCCTTAATTGACCAACTATACCCCTGATAAAGCTGCACTTAGGATCCTCGATCACCATTGGATGCCACACCAAATTTAGAGGCAAATCCCCTAACTCGTCCTAACCTAGATTGTCGGATCAGATCAAGAGATTCCCAACACTCGACCCTTCAATCAGAACCACTAATCAACACTCACTAAAATCACAACCCTAGCTATACTTCGATAAAATTGCACTTATCCACCAAAGGGAACTTTAGAAACCAACCGGAAAAAAGAAGCTCTAGGCACAGACTCTTTTTAAAAAATAAGGAATGGTTTAAATCACCCGATCTATGGCCTATAGCTTGATTTCGGCTGAAAAGAATAAAGGGAAATGAGAAAAAAAAATGCTTCCACTGCACCCGAAACCAAGACTAACAGGACGGCAACTCATTGCGAGCCGACGACCACTTGGCACGCTTTCCACCAACCACGTATCATGATCATTTTTCTAAGAATCACAATAAAAAGTGAGATTTAAAAGCACACCAAAATTGTGTATTTTAAAGAGAATTTTACAAAGAACTACCTAATTATATGGAATTACATTTCGATGCCTTTTTCAAAAAGATTTTCAAACAGTTACCTCATTAATCGATATTATTATCACTTTACTGTCTTCCATTACAAAAGGTAACGGGCAGTTGGGTGGGCGTATGAGCAAATGGGTTGCTTTTTTTTTATTGGGAGTTTGCACGCCATGATGTTTATGGACCACTAGGTACTTCGTGTTAAGCCATGGGCCCAAGAATTACTCCCATTGGTAATTCATATGGGCCACATAATTGTAAACATGGCACATGCAACAATCACCCTCTAAACCATTTCCCTTAGTATAACCCAATTAAATCACAGATGACCTTGAATTTTAGGCCCATATATAAGCCTAAATTTTTGTGTGCCATCAATGTTGAAATGGATTTCATATAATCATCACACTGGGCTCCATGAAAATCAAGGGTGGACATCTCTCTCCTAGCTGTCGTCTTTAGTGTGTCCCACCTGAATCACGAGATTTAAATTGGCATTACACATCTAATGGTTGGAGTAGAACTTACATAAACATCACGATGGGCCCCACCAAAAATAAATCTAGGCGCCTTTTCCAGGGGTGTCAACGGGTCGGATTAGGGTCGGGCCAAGCTTTATCCAAGCCTGGCCTGTTACTTCCAATGTAAGTCCAAACTCAGCCCGGACCCGTGACGAGCCAAAATAGTCCAGCCCAAGGCTAAGCTAGTGATCCGATTCGGTGAGATTAGGGCTAGTTAGTGATCCGGTGAGATTGGGGCTTGGAATTTCTGGAGAGAAAGAGAGAGAGAGAGAGAGAGAGAGAGAGAGAGAGAGAGAGTAATCTCTGTGGAATGTGAAGATTATTTTGAAGAATTTGGGAGACAATGTTCGAGAAGGAGAACAATTCGGTGCTAATGGTAGCTGGGTTCGCCGAGAGCATGATGTTCGATGTTCATTTATAAGGCTCTGTAGACACCCCACCATGGCTAGTAACTTGACAAGGCACAAATGATTCTTAAGAGTCATTACTTTAACCTTAGCCTTACCTAATACCTAAGTCATTACTTTAGCCTTAGCCATACTTAAGTCATTCTCAAACCTTAGCCATACCTAAGCCTTAGCCATTACTCAAGCTACCACCCTAAGCCATAAGCCATTCCCAAGCTTTAATTAAGCCAAGTCCAAATCAAGCCAGACCTCATACCAAATTAAAGTCAAATTCAAGCCAAATCCAAGAGGTACATAAGGGGAGGTTTATCCAAGGGAGAACATATTTAAAATTCCAAAAATGTTCTTGAATTTCTTCTTAATTACACCATCTACCATTCCCAAAGCAAATGAGGGGATACCATGTGGCACCAAGCTCCTTTTAACTAATAAGAACATTTCATTTGTTATTTTTACCCGTTACATAACCTTTAATTATACTCTTACCATCCTTCCAACTATAAAAGGGGGTCTTCCCTCTTATTCTCCACACACCAAGAGAGAGAGAGAGAGAGAGAGAGAGAGAGAGAGAGCTCACCTAGACCCTTCTTCTCCTTAAGCCCAACCTAGCCACTTATTCCAACTTATTCCCACCTAGCCACTTAGCCCAACCTATCCCAACCCAGTCCAACCTAGCTTAGCTTAACCCAACCTAGTCCCTCTAGCCCATCCAACCATCTAACCCTCTTTAGCCATCTATTGAAACCAACTAATCCAAAACCACTAACCAAAACTACCAATCTAAGGGGTGTCAACGGGCCGAGTTTGGACTTGACTTGGCCCATTGACACCCCTTCTATACTCCTTTCGCTCCTTCCAACATCCTCTCGCTGCCGCTTTCTGTTGTCCACCATTGCTGGTAGTGACCCAAGCTCTTAGTCTCCTTCTCTTAGGACTCTCTCTCTCTCTCTCTCTCTCTCTCTCTCTCTCTCTCTCTCACACACACACACACACACACATCCCTAATTAGGGATTTGCAATTTTTACTCCCCCATAATAGTAGGATGTGGATTAGGAATTTAAAACTGATAAAAAAATTCCAAATTAGGATTTAAAGTTACAAAACCCTATTTAAAATTGTCTAATCAGAGACATGTTAGTACTCTTTATTTTGTCAATTGTCGTGTTGGTTGGTCGCGTCTTGTTGTGTGAGCCCCGGTCGATGATTTGAAGCTCAAGACTTGAAGATTATGCTTCTTCCCTTGCTCAAGCTCAAGCAGAAACAAGATCTCAGGTAAGTTGTATATAGATCAACCTTAGGAATCCCAAAACATCAATGAATGGCGTAATTACCGACCTATCTCAATCCATTCCTTCTCGACCCTATAGCGCAAGTTGATCAGACTTGTATGTTCATGGCAGGTGCTAATATCATAATAGAAAACATTGTCCAATCTTTGGACCCCATGCACCATCACTTCAGGCTGAATATTCAGCTGAGATGCCATGTTATAAGGTTGCCGACCGGTCTGGACTAATCAGACGGTCCATTGAAGTGGTATGCTGCTGTGTTGAAGAACCTCTAAGGCAGCCGACCGGTCATGACCGGTTGGACTAACCCTTTCCCTTTCCAGCAGCCACTTCACTATAATTCAGCCTTGCTGAACAGGCAGCCGACCGGTCTTAACCGGTCGGGCAGCATATCAGACCTGTCCAGCAGCAACTCTGCATGTATACTGGCAAGACGGCCGACCGGTCTTGACCGGTCGGTCAGGCACATCAAATATGGACAGCGACCTTGCTATGTTAAAAACAGCTGGACAGCCGACTGGTCGGCTTGAAGTGCAAATTTTGTCCAGCAGCTGTGCTGCTTTGAACTAGGTAGGCAACTGACCGGTCTTGACCAGTCGGACTGCATGTTTCAATCGGTCCAGCAAGCTCATCCGACCGGTCTTGACCGATCGGACAGACCCAAATGATGTCCAGCATTTTGAATTACGATCGACCTGTCCGACCGGTTGAGGCCTCTCTCTGACAGGTCGATTGTTACTATTTTTTATTCATTGAGGCCATCATTTGGGGCTCTATAAAGCCATATTTCAGAGGCTTTCTTAGTATGCATTCAACACCCATCAAGAGCCAAGTGAGAGAGCTTTCACTCACATCTTTCTACCCTCCTTGTTCTTAACTCCCTTGAGTTCATCATCCAAACCTAGTCATTAATAGCTCATCATTGAGTAGTCAAAGCTCGGTTTGAAGTATAAACTCAAGATTTGCATTCATGGCTTACCTACCTTCGAAATATCTTTATAAGGTCTTTTATAGCAATTGAATGCTGAAGTTTGGTAGTTCCCTCATTACCATTGCATTGAATAGGCAAGAGGAACTTGACCATTTCTCTCCCAACTACCCGACATAGTCATATACACATCATTTGCATCGGTAGCTGATCTTGGGAGCACAAAGAGAAACTGAAGCACGTGGAGCTGAAGCTACTCATCAAAGGCATTGAATTGGGGCTCAATCGTCTAGGTATGTCTAGTATTTGAGAGTCCATTTCTTGAATCACTATTCCCTCGATTGGGAAACTCCGGCGGGAGTGTACGTGGCCGTCCTTGGATTATGATTGGTGAGAGTTTGAGATCCAAACTCGTCAAGTCCCTGGATTAGGCTATCGACGGATAGTAAACGCGGTCCTAGATCAAAGGATGTTAAGGTTGATGGTTAACCTGATTTAATACCACGACTATAGTGAAATCCAGTGTTCTCATATAGGGCTGTAAATGGTCGGGTTCGGGGCGGGTTTAGCCAAAACCAGACCCGCCCATTTACTAAACGGGTCTGGGTCCAAATTTTAGACCCAGACCCTTTTACTAAATGGGCGGGTCCGGGTCGGGTCCGAGTCAGCCCATCAGACCCATTTATAAATGGGTCCGGGTCTGGTAGAGGGAGATCCACCTAGACCCATTTATAAATGGGCCGGGTCTAATGGGTCCGGGTCTGGATCAAGTATGCAAGCATTTTACAAGGCTTAAAACCGGGTCTGGACGGGTCTGGGCTGGACGGGTCCCTTGTAACATAGACCAAACCCGCCCACTTACTAAATGGGTTTGGGTCGGGTCGGGTCGGGTCTAATATAAAGGAAACCAGACCCAAACCCGTTTAACAAATGGGTCTATTCTTGGACCCAGACCCGTACCATTTAACAAATGGGTCAGGTCTGGGTCAGGTCTAAATGGGTTGGGTCCGGGTACCCCATCGGGTCCACTGACCCATTTACAGCCCTATTCTCATAGGTTGAGATCGTGAACCGGGAGTGGAGTAGGGAAACCGAACCACTATAAATCGTTGTGCATTGTGAGATTGAATGATTGCTATGTGTTGAATAGTTTAGTCAATTATAAATGCTAACTGATGAAATGCCTATGATAGTCTTTTCTTGCAACTTAACCATATATTTGCCTTGAATGTTATTGTGATAATCATAGTTGGTAAGATTGACTTGATTCAGTTTTAAATTGTAATTGGAAATTCAAAAAGTCCTATTCACCCCCCTCTAAGACATTAGGCATATCTCCAAGTATCTCTACAAGCGGTAAAACCGCAATTTCAAGACAGTGGAGGGCATAATAAGAGGAAAGAGAGGTGAGCGCTGTGTGTGTGTGTGTGTGTGTGTGTGTGGAGATTTTATGGGAATTGCATTGGTTTTTATTGTGAGTTTTTTTTTTTTTTTGGATGTTTTGAAGGTATGAATTTGTGTTCTTAATGTTGATTTTTTTTCTATCTTTTTGAGTGTTGATTGATATTGTGTACCTGAGTTTCATATCTTTTTGGATTTTGAGATGATTGGGAGTGGTTTATTTTATTTTTTCTTGGAAGCAGGATCTTCTACTTTGAGGGTGTTTTGTGTAGTTGGCTGTTGTCTTTATCAACAGTTTGGATCATTAAGCCATGGGTCCACTAATACAAACTTAAATCCAAGCTGGGCGCGGTTTGGGTGGATCCCTAACTGTGGGGCCCACTGATGTATAAGCTTTACGTCCCCCCTGTCCATTTTGAAGTCTCATTTTCAGCTAGTACAATAAATGGGGTTGTTGAGATGGACACAGCCCAACTCGGTGGTGATAAGATAAGACGTGGTGAGATGTGATTAGTAGGGCTGTACACTGTGAAGTAAGAATTTATATAATAACTGCACTATATACAAAGTGGTCACACTACTCAATGATCCAAACCATTGATATGGTGGGTCCTATTGTGTATGGCTCATACCCCAAATGTCCCACACATGTGAAAATCCTAGTCCTTCATCAGGTGGGCAGGTAACTGAAAAGGAATTCAAGCAATAATCCACATTCAACTGACAAAAAGCAAAAAAAAATCAACAGCTATGATCATCTAACCTATGATGTTTTCAGTGCATGGTGAAACATTAACTGGTCAGGCTTGGGATGATCTCAGCCCAGCTTTATCATGGCCCACTGAGTGCCCCATGGACTGCTACTAATACAGTAATACTGCCTATCACGATTGAAAGACTTAAGATATTTAATCAAAGGTCTTTTTGTCCTAACAGTTACATATCTGTGGCAGGTCATGCGTCTGGGCTTGGGTTTTAGGTCCAATGAGCCAAGGACCGATTGTCAATTGGGTCCATTCCACAAGGATCAAATGCATGTCACTGAATCCATCAGGTCCTCAAATGTAGGGATGGCAAAACAGGTCTAGTGAGGCCGTAGGTCTATTAGCCGGACCTACATCCAATGGTGTGATAAGAATGTGTTTGCTTTGCATCTGTGGGAACGTCTGTTTCCACTCACATGTAGGGATGGTCCTATGATCTGAACCGTCTGAATTTTCTTCACTATCATAAATTAGATTTGATTCTATTATATAGCTTCAATGATGATTCATAATGCTCGCTTGTAAGAGTTGGATATGAGCCAATAAAATATTTCATTTCATCGGTCTAAGTTCATGTGCCTAATGTTATGGCCATGACCATTTTTTAGTCTAATTTTACTAATATAGATCTTAGTGCGTAGGGCTCTCAATGCAGCGCGTCAGATCCGAGATCCTATTCCCTCTGAATCCGTATAATACGGATTTGGATCTTAAAATAGGTCCGATTAGTTAAATGGACCGGATTTGGATCTTAAAATAGGTCCGACTACTTAAATGGACCGGATTTGGATTCACAGGAACATATCCGAGTTCGATCCGAATCCGATTAAGATCCGACTCATTGTCACCTTATTGTGTATGTTATATTCGTCATATTCATGCTGGCCATCTGTCTTACATATTATTTTAGGCCATGTCTCAAAATTGAGACATTCCATTCTTAGGTCGACCATACCAAAGTAAATAGTGGGATTTATATCATTTTTCTACTAAATTAAATATATTATATTATGTATTTTTTTAGATTTGTAATGGGGGTGGATTCGGACCTAGATGCAACCCTAATCCGATGGGTTATATGGATTTTGGATCGGAAATGGATATAACAATTTATAAATGGATCGGATATGGATATCACCCTTTGGATCCGAGTTGGATCCGAATCCGTCTTCAGATATATGGACTTGGAGCCTGATCCAAATGGATCCAATCCAGATCCGACCCATTGAGAGCCCTATTAGTGTCTAGAATCCACAACACGAAGTTCCGACCATTTGAATGCTGGGCGCGTTTGGATTGTAAGTTGTTTTGCTTCAGCTACTTATACTTCAGGTGCGTTTGGATCTGAACCATCCAAGTTTTCTTCACTATCATAAATAAATTATCATTTTGTTATCTAGTTTTTAACTCTATAAACTTTGATTGTAAGAGCTGAATAGAAGTAATTGAAATATGTCATTTCATCTTCTTCTAAATTATCATCTATTATTACCTAATTCTATGGTCACGACCATTTTATTAGTGTAATTTTTATTAATATTAGGTCTTAGACCATAGAATCCATAGCACAAACGGTTTCAACTATTCGAATTCTTGATTGTATCGTCTTCTAATACAACAGTTCATTAACTTAAACGAATTTGGCCCGGCCCGGCCCCTTAGGGCGTTTACAGGAAAATTTTGAAATATAAAAGGGCAACCGCAACCCCAACCCCAACCCCATCTCCTCCCTGGAGTGGATTAGTGCAGCCCTGTCTCACCCAAGACAGTGCAACCCTTGTTGTGGGGCTCACTATGATATATGTATTATGTGTCCCCGTCGTTTGTCTGTTTTCCAGATTATTTTAGGGCATGAGCCAAAATCGAAGCAGATCCAGATCTCAAGTGGACCATACTAGAAGAAATCATGGTGATTGAATGCTCCACCCTTAAAAACTTCCTAAGGCCCACTGTGATGTTTATTTGCATCCAACGTGTTGATAAGCTCACATAGACCTGGATGGAGGGAAAATAACAAATATCAGCTTGATCTAGAACTTTTGTGGACCACAGTAAGCTTTTAACAGTCAATCACCATTGTTTCCTATGGTATGGTCCACTTGAGATTTGGATTTGCTTTTTTTTTTTTTGGGGGGCTCATGCCTCCCTAAACTGATTCAGAAAAACATGGATGAGCAACGTGAACACACGATACATACATTAAGGTGGGCCTCACAGTAAGGGTTGCGCCATCTTGAGTGAGCTCAGTGTCACTTAATCTGCTCCCTCCAATCCTAACCTGTTCCTTTGAAGAAACTCGTATACCACATAAAAAGAAAGGAAGAGAGGTGTTACCATATATTAAGGTCGGTGGCCCCCACTTTCACACCCTATCCAAGTGCCAAAGAGAGGATGAGGAGAGAGTTCCACTCATGACATTCTTCTCCTTGGCCTAGGTCAAGTCCCTAGCCTCTTAACCTAACCTAAACCCTTTCCCTTCTCTAGCCCTTGTAAAAATTCCTTAGGTGTCCATAACCCATCTCCCAAAATCTCTAAGCCATCTATTCACTACGTATTATATTCCATTCCCTACCATTTTCTCTTAACTTTTGTTATCTACAAAACCACCTAACTAAAATCACTCACCCAAACTAAAACAACCCATTTAAAACTACCCACCCAAAACATTAAAACCCCTTATCTAAACTATCAAACCTAGCCAACCTTATCTCTTCCAACCCAATCTATCCCATCCAAGACATTCATTCAAACTCTATATCACATCTAAGCCAATCTAACTTGTTGAAATCATCATTAAACTAATATAAGCAATCTCAACGGTGTAAATCTTGTGGAGTAGGGTCAGGTTGAAGATATTCAACCATCTCTTCTACGAAGAGTGTTGAGTCTATTCTTTCTGCTTCCACATCTCCATTTTTTACCGCCACCACATTTACTATTTCTTTTATTTCACTTATAATTGATTGCAATAATTTTTTTTTCCAACCTCCTACTTTCTAAAGTTCTTTGAGTGTATGTTGTGTGACTTGCCAAGCTTTTGGATTTTATCACATAAAAAATTGGAGATCACTTAGTCCATTCTTCTTAAATATAGTAGCTGGGAGGAACGGCTTTGCATTATCCTAATTCCATCTCCAACTTAAGATCTAGCAGTTACAGACTCTCAAGGTCAAACATATCATACTTTTAGGCCAACCCGCACAAAAGAAAATAAAAGCAAAAAAGCAGGGCGAAAACCCAAACAGCATTCACATTGCTAGCACATCAAAAATCTTTTGAAAGCCTTGATGTAATTATGTACTTGGATAATGATTGGTGTGCCCATCTTAACATCTCGCATATGCTATTTCAATTGTCTTGATGTACTTGATAATAATTATGTGCCCAACTTAACATCTTGCATCTGGTTCTTCAGTTGTTTTGTTTTATTGATTTTTGATAGATGGAAGATGGGTTTTAGATTTCCTGAAATGTTTGTTTTTTTATTTTTTGGGCGAAATCTTTTGATTACTGGAATCAATGGATGTCTTCGATCAACGGCCCGTCTCTCTCTCTCTCTCTCTCTCTCTCTCTCTCTCTCTATCCATCTAATGGTTGACAATATTCTATTTCAACAGTCCATTAATTCATTTGTGCATGATTTTCTAAACTGTTGAAAAAAAAAAAAAAAAAAAAAGGAATAGTTCTCGAAGATGGACAGTTTCACATACAGGGCCCATTCACATGAGTTGATGACCCGTCCATGCCCATCCACAAGTGGAGCCCATCCCAATTAGTTTCATCATTGGAGTATGGATGGTTTAATTGGGGCTGGCTATTGGATTCAGCCCAAGTAGTCCGTGCCCATCCACATTTCATTTTTTTTTCCTTTCAACTTAAGATCTATTTGGAATTAAGCAAACCTAATTAGGGAATAATTCCTAATTGTTAAACCCTAATCAGATTCATTAATCTCTAATTTCATTCCACTTTTCTTCTTCTTTTTTTTTTTTTTTTTTTTTACAAATTTAGGAATCAGAAATCCCAAATAAAGAAAACTCTAATTTTGGAATACCCTGATTCCTTGAAATTAACCAAATGAAATCATTTTTTTTTTCTCCAGATTTAGTAACAAGAAATCCTAAATCAGAAAACACTAATCCTGGAATAACAAATCTGAGTCTAGGGCTCTGCCATGAAGTCGAGCTGTGTGGGCCCCATTGTGATGCGTGATGGAAATCCACACCATCAGTCAGATGCACCATTTCGTGGTAGTCTATGAGCCTAAAACTCAGGCCAATCCATGACTTGGGTGGGCTATACTATAGACAACAGTTAAGAGTGGATATCCACCCATTGAAACATTTATGATCGTTTATAGGATCGACTGATATGTGGTTGAGCAATCCAGAACATCCATTTTGTGCATCCCACTTAAACAAGAGCTCATACCAAGTTTCAACCGCATCCAAAACTCAGGTGGGCCCAACAAGTACTTTTAGATGTTGTAGGCAGGATTTTACACTGTTTCAATTGGTATGGCCCACTTGAGTTCTGGATACAGCTGAGTTTGGCCTTTGGGATATCCCATAACCAATGGGGGACCACCAAATTCATGGTGTGGATGTATGATGCACATCACAGTGGGGCCCACAAGCACGACTTCATGGGAAGTTCCCATTGCATAGTACATTTTCCACACATGCATAGAGAAACGTTACTGTGAGGCTTCCATGAGGTAAAACCCCCCACTTTAATGTGTATCAGACGGCGCGGATTAGGTGTTATCCAGGTAACACCCACTAAGATGTTATCCCTACGTGTGGCAACTTCTCAGTGGAGAGAAACTCATGTGAAGTCGTGCGTGCTCCAGGCACGAATTAGGTGTTACCCCGAGAACAGCTTAGTTGGTGTTACCCCTAACGTATGGCCCATATGGATGATATTTTGTATATCCACTCCGTCCATCCGTTTCTACAGCCCATTTTAGGATGATGTTTAAAATATTATACAGATCCAAATCTCAAGTGGACCATACCACTAGAAATAGTGTGATTGAGTGCCCCACCATTAAAAATTCCAAAGAGCCCATCGTAAGGATTTGGTAATGTTTATTTGCAATCCAAGCTCTTGATAATGTCAATAAGGTCTTGATGAAGGGAAAATATAATGATAAGATTAATTCAAAACTTTTGTGGCCCACAAGACGTTATTAATGGTTATTCATCACTATTTCGGGTGGTATGATCCACCTAAGATTTGGATCTTCTTAGAGTTCTGCATTGCATCCAAAATGATATGAAAAAACAGATAGACGGTGTAGATATATAAAAAATGTATCAAGATGGGCCCCACACGGTTAGGGTAACACCCACTAAGCTGTTCCCCGGGTAACACCTAATTCGCACCCGCGTGCTCCAACCCTCCGTCTAACGGCGTTATTGAGATGAGTGCGGATCGTCTATGTTGGCCGCGCAGAAGAATCCAGCGCTGCCCCTTCTTATTCGTCCACGTCATAGGAGCCTACGTCAGCTGACGTTATCAATAAATTTAAAAAAAAAAAAAGTAGGAATACATTTCAATTTTTATACGTATCTACTCATGGCTCATACGAAATACCACTCATTCAAATTTGATTTTACGGGCTGGCAAATCTTCTGACAGCTAGCACATCTACCGGAGTAGCAAACATTGCTACTGAAGTGACGTCACCCTGGCACGTGGGCCTCAGCATGAGATATGTGTTGTATCCACACCGTCCATTCCATTGGAGAGATCATTTTAAGCATGACTCAGAGGATGAGGTTGATCCAAAACTCAAGTGGACCCCACCATAGAAAACAGCGGGGACAGTGACATCCACCATTGAAAACTTCTTAGGGGCCACAGAAGTTTTCGATCAAGCTGATATTTGTGTTTTCCCTTCCTCCATATTTGTGTGAATTTATGAACAGGTTGGATCTCAAATAAACATCATGGTGGGCCTAATAAGTTTTCAACGGTGGATGTCACTGTCTCCACTATTTTCTGTGGTGGGGTCCACTTGAGCTTTGGAACTGCCTCATTATTTGATTCATGCCATAAAATGGTCTCTCCAAATGGATGGACGGTGTGGATACAACACATACAACATTCTGGGCCCATGGAGCATGGTGACGTCACTTCAATAGCATGTCCGCTACTCAACCCGTCAGTAGCTAATCCGCGTCCCAGAGGAGTGCATAGTCTGTGGTCCCACTGTGACATATGTGTTAGATCGTTACCGTCCAATCAATTTTACAGAAGCCGATCTAGAGCTCATGTGGAACACACCATAGAACATCATAAAAGGTAGTGGGTATTGAACTCCCACCACCGTTGAAACCTTCCTAGTGCCTCATCACGTTTGTTTGTTTGTTTTTTTTTTTTTTTTTCCATCTAGGATGTTCACCTGGTCAGACAAACCTAGATTTAATGTATATACCTTACATCTACACCGTATATGCATTTTGGAAGCTCATTTTATGGCATTATCCCAAAAATGAAGCAGATCCAAATCTTAGGTGGACCATACCACATGAAATAGTAGTGATTGAATCCACACCATTAAAAACTTCATGGGGCCACTGGAATGTTTATTTTCCATCCAATCTGTTGAAAAGGTTACAAATATTTGGATGAAGATGCTAAACAAATATCAGCTTGACCCAAAACTTTTGTGACCCCCGAGAAGCTTTTAATTGTTGAGCACCATTGTTTACTGTATTATGGTCCACCTGAGATGTGGATCTACTTTAGTTTTTGAATGATGCTCTAAAAGGAGTATTTAAAATGAACGGACGCCGTGGATGTAATACACACATCACACGGTAGATGGCACGGTAAGGGATCCACTCACCTCAGTGGATCCGGGGATCCAGCGAAGCCGCACCCCGCCTAGGGACGCATTTTGGTGGATGTGGATTTTCTACCAAAGCCGTTCGCCCGAAGTTCCGGCGAAATCTACCCTGTCCATCCCTTGTGTGAGCTCATTCTAAAAAATGCGATAAAAAATGAGCCGGATCCAAGATTCAAGTTTGCCGCACTAAATGAAAAGGTGGTAGAGAAATTCCTACCGTTGAAACCTCCCTAGGTTCCACAGTAATGTTTATATTCCATCCATACCGTTCATACCGTCATTTATACTAGGATGAAGTTAAAACACAAATATTAGCCTGATTTAGAACTTCTGTGACCTCATGAATATTTAAACTGTGGACGTTCAATCCTCAAACTATTGGCTCACTTGAGTCTTGGATCCGGTTTATTTTCAGACGCATGTTTTAAATTCAGCTCACAAAACAAATAGAAATGGTGAATTTCTAACAAACAAACATTACAATAGCACAACTTAGGTTCCCAACCCAAGAAATCCCCCAAAAGGCTTTGGCAGAAAATCCACTACATGACACTAGCTGTGGTCGGTGCTCTATGTGACCCATCATGATGTATGTGTTTTATCCACTCCGTCCATTCATTTTTACATATCACGGTGAATATAAAAATCTCTGGTGAACCACACCACGGAAAATAGCAATGATAGAATGTCCACCATTAAAAACCTCCTAAGGTCCATTATATTGTTTATTTGATATCTAACCTTTTGATTAGGTCATACATCCATGGATGAAGGTAAAAAAGTTTTTAATGGTGGGCGTTCAATGAATACTATGTGTCCCCTTGAGAATTGGATATACTTCATTTTTGGGCTCATAGGAATAGTGTTTATTGAATGTCCACCATTAAAACATTCTCGAGGCCACAAAAGTTTTGGATGAAGCAAATATATATATATATATATATATATATATATATATATATATATATATATATATATATATATATATATATATAGACACCCCACCTTCGGCTACACTGTTGGTAGAGATAGCTGGTTGAACGGAGGACCATACCCCCAAATCCCAAGTCCAAACTCAGCCAAACTCACCCTTGTAAGCCCCATTCCATAGCCCAGTTCAAGCCTGAACCCAGTCAACCTAGTCCTAAACACCACCCAGAAAAACCCCCCATAAAAAAGGCCAGTCAAAAAATCCCAAAAAAAGTCAAACTCACTGAGTCAACTCGCTGAGTTAACCCGCTGAGTCAACCCGTCGAGTCAACACGTCGAGTCAAAACACCGAGTCAACCCGTCGAGTCAAACCACCGAGTCGACCCACTGAGTCAACTCACTGAGTCGACCAGCGAGTCCAACAGCAGCCCCGAGGGAACGGCCGTACTCGCTGCAAACCGAGGGGCTGCCGTACGGGCGGCCCATGGCAGGCCGCCCGGACAAAATTACGACTTCTGCCACTGCTCGCTGCTATAAATACCTCCCTCCCCTTCTCATTTCAACACACCACTCAGCCAGAGAGAGCCCGTCCGTCTAAGTCACCCTCCTTTATCCTTTAGCCCATTCTTTCACCAAGGAGAGCCCGAGTGAGGAGAGTCTAGCCCTGGTCCAGCCCAGCCTGACCACTGGTCCAAGCCTCTTAAGTCACCCAAGTCTTGATCCAACCACTCGAAGCCAACCCTTGCGACACCTCCGTCCACCCAGCTACTCATTTTCCAGCATCATCTCATTTGCATCTAGCATAAGTGCAACATTTACTTTCCTTCCAACCCCCCTGCTTCACTACAAGCACCTTGATTACTCAAGTACACATGCATATGTCTTTATATTAAGCACCTGTCAGTTCGAGCGTATGCTCTGGGCTTGCTCGTTGTTGGAACCTGCCCATCAGAAACTCTTACTGTTCAGACCTGCATTCATGCTTCACCATAAAACACCTTGATCATTCAAGCACACTGCATACGTCTTACATTAAGCACCTGTCAGTTCGAGCGTACGCTCTGGGCTTGCCCGTTGTTGGAACCTGCCCATCAGAAACTCTTACTGTTCAGACCCGCATTCATGCATCATATCATCCATGAGAATATACGAGGATTAAACTAGACTTTCAAGTATCCGATCGATTCTGTGAAGTAGAGACCGTACTTCGGTACGGGCAGTGTGTGGGGTGCTTAACCTCTTCCCACCCTGTAACCGTGATCCCTTACCTTGAATCTCTAACCGCAGATCAACAGGAGTCATTTTAGAGGAAGGAATCTTCGGATTCCCTTCTCTAACGTTTCTACAGGGTCTAGCCGACTGTAGATTCGAAGTAATTGGCTAGTGGCGACTCTGGTCTTATATAAACTCATTTAAACATATCCAGCTTAACACGACAACCAAACGAAGCCCTCGAGAACGAGGCAAACCAGTGGCACAAACGGCGATTTCGCACTCACGCATCCTCATCTCCTTCTTTTCCGAAAGGAAAGGGGAAGGGAGAACGACGTCGTGTGGGAGCGCGGGAAAATCGGCGAGGGTCCACAGAATGGCGACTCCACTGGGGATGAATTAGTCCCACTAGTCGTGATCCGACTTGAAAAACAGAATCCTTCATATACTTGAAAGTCACTAATCCTCATATAATCTCATCTGCATAGCATTCTACCCAAACCCAAACAAAAAAAATAGAAAATCCCAAAACCCAAAAAGAGTAGAGTACAGTCCTCACCATTGCGCCTCCTCGGGCTCAACGTACGCAGAGACAACTTTCCTTCCGCAGCATAATCCGCACTCGGGCTCAGCAAGCCATGTCCGACCACGAAGAAGAAACTCATCACTTCCCTGCTCTTGAAATGACCGAAGTGCAACCTCCAGCTCAACAGCCCGTTGACAATACGCCAATCATACAAGAATTGGCACAAGGAGTGAGAGCAATGCAAGAAATGCTCTTGCAATTCATGCAAGCACAGGCCACCGCAGCAGCCAACAATCAGCTTGGCCCAGTTCAGCAATCTCAGCAACCATGCCGGGTCCTCCCGGCCTCCAGTTCAAATCAAGCACAACCATCGGAGTCTGCCCAAGACTACCGACAGCAGCCATCTCAGCCCTTCGCTATGGGGCATCCTTCTCAATATCTTCCTGCAACGACAAGGCCATCTCAGAGCACTTCCGTTGCAGGAACATCTAGTCAACTTCCAGCCAATCTTGCAAACAACAATCTCAATAGATCTCAGCATGTCCCCGCCGATGGGACACCTTTTCAATTTCAGCACATCCCCGCCGATGGGATTTCAATTCAATTTCCAGCAACAGGGACAGCACTGGCGAATGCCCACAATGGGGGTCAGTGTCAAGCCCACATCAATCAGCGGACAGTGGCGAATACCCAACAAGGGGGTCACTTCCCAGCATCTCAGCCTCCTGCAAACAGGAGCACTTTTCAATTCCAGCACATCCCCGCCGATGGGATTCCAGTTAATTTTCAGCAATCTTCAATTCAGCAAAATCCAGTTAATTTCCAGCAGTCTTCAATTCAGCAAAATCCAGTTAATTTCCAGCAAGTTCCAGTTCAACCTTCCGTACAGTCTCCAGTTCAGTTACAATCATTTCAAGCACAAGTTCATCAGAATCCAGTTCAATCATCAAACCAAGTTCAGCAACCCGCGGTTGCTTTTCAGCAAGCCCATAGGGTTGAAGACATCGACCACTATGCCGAAGAAGAACGTGCCTTACTCCAGGAGGCACCAGTCGCTCGAACAAATCATTCAGGACTGGACGAGTTGCGGGAGCAGTTCTAGATCTTGCAAAATCAGCTTCAGCGACAGCAAGGAATCGACCTACCTTCGACCAAGTTCAGAGACTTGTGTCCTTTCCCAGATGCTCAGGTACCTCAAAACTTTGAGGTTCCGAAATTTAAGAGATACGATGGCAGCGGTTGTCCCACAGCACATCTCAAGGCTTTCTGCGGGGAGCTGAGTGCAATCGCAGGAAATGAAGGGGCCCTTATTCGTTTGTTCCAAAAATCTCTGAAAGGCGATGCCCTAGATTGGTACACTTCATTGGACTGCCACCGCATCAGAACATGGGAGCAGCTCTCCCAGGCTTTCGTCGACAGATTCGCATACAATCTCAACATGGCACCCAGAAGAGCCGACCTCGCAGCACTCAGGCAAAGGAATGATGAAACGCTATCAGCTTATGTGGGACGTTGGCGAGCTATGGCAGCCAGAATGCGGACACCCATCGACGACGAAGAACAAATCTCCATGATTGTTCATTCAACATACCCAGGCATATCCGGGTATCTCATCTCGCATCCATATGCGAATTTCTCACAATTGATCCGTGCTGGAGAGCAAGTCGAAGCAGGAATCCGGGCCGGGACAATCTCTCCATGGCCTCATCAAGCCACTACAGTCAAGAGGAACAGAGTGGAAGGAAGACCTATCGGGCACGGGAATGGAAACCGCAGTGGTTCTCCTCCTCGCCCAACGGAGGTAAACAATATCAACACCACTGCTCAAGGGAATCAACGTGCTCCCCCACAGGGACGTCAACAGTATCAGCAGAATCAAGTTCAGCATCAGCCTCAGCGGCATCAGCCACAACCGAATCCTCAGCCACAACCACCTCGACAACAACAGCAATTCAGAGGAAACGGTCAATACTCATACCAGAACAGGCAGAATTACAGGGAGTTCAGGAAGTTCACTCCACTCACTCAACCACTTAGTCAAATCATGACTACACTGGTACAAAAGTAGTTACTTACTCTAATGGCACCTCGGCCTCCGCCTCATCCTCTACCACCAAACTACCGAGAAAATGAGTATTGCGCCTATCATCAAGGACGTGGCCACGCCACTGATCGATGCTATACTTTGAAGAATGCCATACAAGACCTGATTGATGACCGCAAGATCGTCATCTCGGTCCCTGGAACTTCTCCAGCAGCTTTCACCAACATCCTTCAGAATCCTCTGCCTCAGCATCCAACGGACCCCAGTTCGTCTCGTGGCCCTGCAGTCAATAGTATAGAAGAAGGGGACCATATCGATCGCTTCTTCTCCCCTATTCAGTCCATTCATGCCTACACTTATGAGCCAACAAATCCTCCTCCAGTCTTGCAAGGGGCAAGTCCCTTTCTTCCTTCAATCTCCGAGCCAGTAGTGCTTGAAGGAGCACCTCCATATGATATACCAGTTGTTCAAGGGGCACCTTACAACCATTCAAGCTGGGAACCAGTCGTCCTGGAAGGAGCTCAGTCATACATCGTGCCCACATACGAACCTGTCATCTTGCAAGGGGCAACTCCAGAACAATCCAATCCGCAATGGAAGGATTACACTCATCAGCAGCAAGAGCCCGTTGTCTTGGAAGGAGCTCTTCCAGTCAAACCTGTCATATTGCAAGGGGCAAGTCCCGGAGGCGTATCAATCACGCTACGGCAGCTCGGACGAACAGAGAAACCTCCTGCCATATCAAGAGGACCAGTATTCATTCCATGGGAGCCTCCCGCCCCAGGAACAGTCAAGCCAGGACCACGACCTTATGTGGTCTATGAAGACAAGCCTCGATACTACCCCTTCAGCACAGGCAACAATGTAGTCCTCAAGGCAAAAGCTCCATACGAGGAAGATCTGGTACCCACACCAGCACCGTTGCAAGAAACGGTGGTCCTAGAAGGCAAAAGGGAAGAAAGCTACAAAGAGGTTCCATGACACTATCCAGAATGCGCAGAAGTGGGGAACATGAATCCCAACGGGCGTTGCATCCGAAGAGATAATCAAAACAGAGGAGATCCCAAAGGCGTCCTCTCAGGCCTCGGCAATAAAAATGAAGCCGCGTACGATGTGGCAACTCAGCTCAAGTCAATTCCTGCTCAAATCTCAGTATGGGAGCTACTCTGTACATCTCGCATACACCGAGAAATGTTTGCCAAGACCTTGAACGATGCTCACGTCTCCTCTGATACGGCACCAGAAATGATAGCTTTGATGATTGGACAACTCCTGGCTCCGCGCGCCATCACCTTCACAGATAATGAGTTGCCACCAGAAGGACGCGATCATGGGCGATCCCTCAACATAGCCTTACGATACAAGGACCTCTGTGTCCCGCTGGTCCTTATCGATAATGGCTCAAGCCTAAATGTCTGCCCACTCAAGACTGCGGAACGTTTGGGAATCAGTCCCTCTTCATTTCGACCCAGCACCATATGTGTCAGAGAGCATTCGACAACACCCGCCGATCAGTAGAAGGAGAAGTCGACATAGAGGTACAGATAGGTCCGGAAGTCTCTACCATCACATTCCAAATCCTGGATATATCAGCCTCTTTCAACATGCTGCTCGGACGACCTTGGTTGCACAAGGTTGGAGCTGTGCCATCAACCCTACATCAACGGGTGAAATACATCTGTGGAAATCAAGTGATCTCTATCCATGCAGAGAAGGAGCTCATCATTCCTTCCAATGCTGCTGCCACTGAACCAGACATCCCGGTCATCGATATCCAGCACTCTGAAGAAGACATCCCGTTTCACAGTTTCGAATTCGAGACTGTGAACTCTATCGCTAATCCAGAACCGATAAGGGTGGACCGTGTCTTTTCACCGGCAGAGCGTCTGAGCCTCAAATACCGAATGAAGAATCACTTCAAATCCAGAAAGGTACCACTGATATATAACCAACGCAAATGGGGACTCGGATACAAGGCAACCTTCATGGACAAGAGAAGGAAGAAATTTCGGTGCTCACCCATCCAGTTCGTCAAGCCGGGAGAACCTTGCAAAGATCCAGGAGGGAATCAACCGACTGCACTACACAAAGGCCTCCCGATGAGCCTAGTTTGGGCCACGTGGCCCCCCATTCGATGGGATCAGATTCTCGAACCATCGAAGCCTCCAGAAGAAGAAGAAAAGGATGAAGACGAAGAAGGAAGTCAAATACAGCAGCTTCAGGACCAGGTTACTCTGACACCTGCTCCCAACCAGGGGCACAACCTGCCCACTTCTCTCAACCAGGGGCACAACTTGCCCACTTCTCTCAACCAGGGGCACAACCTGCCCACTTCAATCAGCAAGGGGCACAACTCGCCCATCTCCGCAAAGTCAACATCATCAATCATCAGCCAAGGACAGAAGCAGCCCATCCATTGGACCAAGAAAGGGAAGTGGCCAGCCCTGGATTGGTCTGATGTTCAGGTTCCAAACTTGTGTCTCACTGTGGAACCAGACGAACTGCAATGCGAGGTAAGTGACCCGGGAGGGACTGAGTGCGACTCAGATCCCGAACCCGACCAGCAAGAAGTCATGGTCATTGGGCCAGACCGTGACTCTTCGCCCAAATCATCAACCCCCACCTCTTCAGGGGAGGAAGTGTGGGGTCCTGAATGGTCATCTGTTCCCCTCACTTTTGAATCAGCCAAAGAGCCATCTGAGGGCTCTGACTTCCAAAAAAAAAAACGCCTGTTTAAGCAGCGATCGGAGCTTTGGAACAAGTTGGGATCAATCGTAGTCTGCAATGCCCGCTTGTTCAAAGTCCCGTGAATTTCGAAAATCCAAAAAAATCAAAAACTTTCAAAAGACAAAAACATCTAGTATTTCCATTTCAGAAAATTCTCAAAAACCAAAAAACATTTCTTTTCCTGCATTCAATAGTGTGCCAAGTTCGTCTAAAGAGTCATATGAGTTTGAAGTCGAATCATATGATTTCGACATCGAATTAGACTTCGAACTCATGGGTCTGGACGAAGCTCGGGATGAGGAAGATGATGATCCAGCTCCCGAACTAGAGGATCTCCTCAAAAAGTTCGAATCTAAAGCCAATGTTGTAGCCGATGATTTCGAGATAGTAAACTTGGGGACGCCTGAGATCCCTAGGGAAGTACGCATT
Source organism: Liriodendron chinense (assembly GCA_003013855.2). Taxonomy (NCBI): domain Eukaryota; kingdom Viridiplantae; phylum Streptophyta; class Magnoliopsida; order Magnoliales; family Magnoliaceae; genus Liriodendron; species Liriodendron chinense. The sequence continues at coordinate 2,133,886 of PVNU02003263.1, forward strand.
GGAAAATCGTTGCCACCTGAGATGAAACAGAAAATGATAGAGTTCCTAGCTCCAAGATTGTCCAACTTCGCGTTCTCATATGAAGACATGCCGGGGCTCGATGAAGAGCTCGTTGTACACCATCTGCCAACCAAGGCAGATATGAAGCCAGTGAAGCAGAAACTCCGAAGAATGAAGCCAGAATGGGCTCTGAAAGTCCGAGATGAAGTCATCAAGCAATACAACGCGGGATTCTTGGTAGTCTCCAACTACCCTGAATGGCTCGCCAACATCGTACCAGTACCAAAGAAGGATGGCAAGGTTCGAATGTGCATCGACTTCCGAGATCTCAACAAGGCCAGTCCAAAAGATGACTTCCCGTTGCCACATATCGACACTCTGGTCGACAACACCGCTGGATACAAGATCTTCTCATTCATGGACGGGTTCTCAGGTTACAATCAGATCAAGATGGCCGTCGAAGATCGCGAGAGACATCGTTCATCACTCCCTGGGGAACCTTCTGTTACAGGGTAATGCCGTTCGGTCTGAAGAACGCAGGAGCAACATATCAGCGAGCAATGACAGCACTATTCCACGACATGATGAACAAGGAGCTCGAAGTATATGTGGACGACATGATCGTCAAATCTCGCACAATGGAAGGACACTTTGAAGATTTGAAGAAATTATTTAACAGATTAGAAAAGTACAAGCTCCGTCTCAACCCTCAGAAATGTGTCTTCGGTGCAATGGGAGGTAAGCTCCTCGGCTTTATGGTGAGCGAGGATGGCATCAGGGTCGACGAGACCAAAACCAGAGCAATCATCGAGATGCCCCCTCCTAGAACAGAGAAAGAAATTCGTGGCTTCCTCGGCAGAATTCAATACATCAGTCGCTTCATCGCACAGCTCACACCTATCTGTGAGCCCATATTCAAGCTCCTTCGGAAGAACGTCCCAAAAGAATGGAATGATGATTGCCAAGTCGCCTTCGACCGCATCAAGAAGTATCTCATGAATCCTCCAGTCCTAGTGCCGCCCACTCCTGGACGACCACTATTGTTATACATCTCGGTAGCAGCAGAAGCCATAGGCTGTGTCCTCGGTCAGCACGACGAGACCAGGAAGAAGGAACAAGCAATATACTATTTGAGTCGAAAGTTCACCGACTACGAGACCAGGTATTCCCAGATCGAGAAGACTTGCCTCGCCCTAGTCTGGGCAACTCAGCGACTCCGTCAATACATGATTGCATTCCCTATTCTCCTTCTCGCTCACATGGATCTGCTCAAGTACCTGTTCGAGAAACCGGCACTCACTGGAAGGATAGCTAAATGGCAGCTACTCCTGTCTGAGTTCGACATCACCTATGTCACTCAAAAGGCAATCAAGGGACAGGCCCTCGCCGATCATCTTGCGGCTCACTCTCTCCTCGACTATCAGCCGCTCAAGACATTCTTTCCTGATGAAGATCTCTTGCTCATTGAAGAGGATGAAAAGAAGAAGAAAGATGAATGGACATTATTCTTCGACGGCGCAGCAAATTCTAAAGGGAATGGTATTGGAGCAATCCTCTACTCTCCAGATGATGTCCCTATTCCTATCTCGAGGCGCATCGCATTCGAGTGCACCAACAACATGGCAGAGTATGAAGCATGCATCGCTGGCTTAAGGGAAGCCATAATCTTGGGCGTCAAGAAGCTACAAGTGTTTGGAGACTCACAGCTTATCATCAATCAAACCAATGGCGAATGGAAGACCAAAGACGAGAAGTTGATACCATATCATGTGTATCTGGACAATCTGATCGAAGAATTCAAGGAAATCACCTTCTCATACATGCCCAGAGCCAAGAACCAATTTGCAGATGCCCTCGCCACACTTGCATCAATGCTCGAGATCCCAAAAGGAGCTTCAGAATGGGAGCTCACAGTCGAAATTCAAGAAGAACCTGCTTTTTGCCTGCAAATAGAAGAAGCCGAAGCTGTCCCTGACAAACCCTGGTATGCCGACATCAAGCAATACCTCGAAACCCAGGAGTATCCAGAGTCAGCAACAGCAACAGATCGCCGAACCATTCAGCGTTTGGCCGGCCAGTTCACCATCAGTGGCGAAGTTCTCTACAAGCGATCCTATAACCACATCCTTCTTCGATGCGTCGATGAAACAGAAGCTGCAAAGATCATGGAAGAAATACACGAAGGAATCTATGGCCCACACATGAATGGGCACATGATGGCAAAAAAGATTCTACGACTCGGCTACTATTGGCTCACCATAGAGACAGACTGCTGCCAGCACGTCAGAAAATGTTTCAAGTGTCAGGAGCATGCAAATCAAATCCATGCCCCATCATCAGAGTTATACAACCTGACCACCCCCTGGCCCTTCTCCATGTGGGGACTTGACATCATCGGCAAAATCAGTCCCAAAGCATCAAATGGTCATGAGTACATACTTGTGGCAGTCGACTACTTCACCAAGTGGGTAGAGGCAGCCTCCTACACCACGATTACAGCATCTCAAGTGATCAAATTCATGAAGAACAACATCATATGCCGGTATGGAATCCCTAATGCCATCATCACAGATAATGGGACCCCGTTCGTCAACAAGAAGATGGATGACTTCCTCAGCAAATTCAAGATCCAACGTCATCGATCAAGCCCCTACCGTCCCCAGATGAATGGTGGGGTAGAAGCCGCAAACAAGATAATCGTCAGGATACTTGAGAAGATGGTCGTGACCTATCGAGATTGGTCAGATATGCTCCCATATGCACTTTGGGCCTATCGAACGTCTGTACGGTCTGCTACGGACGTTACTCCTTTCGAGCTTACTTATGGAATGGAAGCAGTTCTACCAGTCGAAGTGGAAATACCATCACTTCGGGTGTTATTAGAAAGCGGAATTGAAGAAGGAGAATGGCAACGGGCCAGATTCGATCAGTTGCAGCTGGCAGATGAAAAACGCATGCGTGCACTAAGTCATTCACAGTGCTATCAGAAAAGGATCGCTCGGGCTTACAACAAGAGAGTCCGAAAAAGGAGCTTCAAGGTAGGCGACATGGTCATGAAGAAGATTCTACCGTCGCACCTTCCAGATCCCAGAGGAAAGTTCAAACCCTCGTGGGACGAGCCACTGATCGTCAGAGAAGTACTTCCCGGAGGTGCCCTCAGACTCACCAGCATGAGAGGGGTGGATCTTCCTGAGCCAACCAACGCCGACAACGTGAAGATCTTTCACGGGTAAGTTATTCTGACCTTATCAAAGGTTACTTTAATAGAGCTGAAGTCAAGGGGTCAAAGCTAAGATCTCTGAGAAATCATTCCGTCCACCAACAAGTGTTTCAAATAAGGGGATTCCAAAAGAGAAAAATACAAAAAAAAAGGGGGGGATTCAAAAAGAAAAGACAAAAAAAAAGAGAAAAAGAATACAGAAGAAAAAGAAAAAAAAAAGAAAAGAGAAAGAAAAAGGGAAGCCAAAGAAAGGCACTCAAAAAAAAAAAAATCAATTCAAGAAACACAGTCATCCATCCATTCATCTCAGAGGGGTCTTTAGCAAAGACCAACAGCTCTATTATCGTAACTCAGGATAAGGGCTGAAAGACTGCCATCGGCCGGCAGCGACGGATTCCCGACCTTTAGCCGCCGCAGTTATCCAGAGATCCAGAAAGAAAAGAAAAAAAAAGAAAAGAAAAAAAAAGAAAAAGAAAATGTGTGCCTAAACAAAGAGGGCGGAGTGAAAACCCGAAAGGGCGCTCCGAGTAAAAACAGTGGGCATACAGCGGACTTGGTGAAAACCTGAAAGGGCGCCAAGGGTAAAAACAGCACAGCTGCCAAGGGGCAGGCAAGACCAAATACCCGGGACGTGGTGAAAACCCGAAAGGGCGCCACGGGCAAAAATGACGGGAAAAAGCCGGCTGTGGTGAAAACTCGAAAGAGCACTGCAGGCAAAAATGGCTCAAAAAAAAAAAAAAAGAAAAAATAAAAGTGCAGGTACCAAGAAATCAGACAGTCCAGATTGGTTCAAGCAGTGAAAGTGCAAGAACAAGAGGAAGTACAGTCAGGAGCAAAGAACTCTACAAACTCTGACAATCTCAGGAAGCAAAAGTTTCCATTGCCTACATCTCTAGGGAACCAAAGGATCAAGCAAGTCGAATCTCGAGACATCGGTCAAATCATTGACCGAGCCCCAGTTCTAATTCCTATATCCTGACACAAAATCCAGACACACTCACAAGACAACTCATGGCACAGTAGATTTTCAAACAGTTCTCTTTTTTTAATTAAATGCATCATATTTCTTTTACATATAACATATCACCTTTTTCAAAAAATACAAAAATGCATCATCATCAATCATGTATGCAAAAAAAGAATGTGCAGGTGGCCAACACAATCAATCTCTACCCTCCTCCTCGGCCACATCAGGTGAGTCCTCTGACTCATAAAAAGATAGTCTCGCTCTCAACCTGCTCACCTCCATACGCAGGTAATGCACCTCATCGCGCTCAAGGGTACGGATCACTGTCTCCTCATCAGACAACCTCCGATCGGCAGCCAATCTCCTCGACATCATCTCACAATGATACCGAAGTGCAGAGATCTCAGACAGCAGATGACCATGAGTGGCCAAGAGGAAGCCAGGATCGATAAACGGGCGCTCCTCAAAAGGTTCATATGAACCAGATGAAGAGCCAGCATCTCCAAGAATATCCTGCTCATCCTCATCAGCAGTCTGGTGCCAACAAGGGATACGTCGATACAAAGACTGCTCAGCAACCCAGTACTGATATGGGGCGGTCGCCATCGGAAAAGTCCGCAGCTCAAATCCCAACAAATCAGCTGTCAAATAACTCGCCCAGGAACAATCAATCCGGGTCCTAAAGTCAGAGGATCTGGATGGAAGTGCTCGACGCCCGATACCCGCGAAAGCGAAAAGAGGAACATCCTGCTCGTACCCAAACTGCCGCAGGAACCGGATGGGATGGTAAGAAAAGTAGGATCGAAAGCCTACCAACATCAGAGGATGGCGGTGTGCATCGCAAAGCACTGGAGGAAGTGAAAGCCAAGATGACTCCCAACGAACGTTCCAGTCACGAAGTTCAGCGAACATCCTGCGATACAAGGGCTCGCTCATCCTAGCCGTATGCGGAAGGAACTCCATGATATAACGCATGATGTCAGAGCTAGGGATGCCAGGAAGAGGTACAGGAACGGTCAGAGAAAGACGCTCCCATAGCCATACCTGATCACAGAAAGTAAAAGAAGTTCAGCTAAAGCAAAACAATTCCTAGCAAAGCAAGAAGAAAAAAGGTGCAGAAAAGATACCTGAAGGAAAGCACAACAGCCGCGAAGAACACGAGTGCGGCCCAAGGCACAGTCGGTCAGCCCATCGAATAGCTCGGCCAAGATGAGAGAAATGATCCCCTGCCGACGGACAGCTCGGCTCATCACCTCAAAAAGCAAAGGAGTCTGGGACCTGCGCCATCCCGAGAACAGCACCTCAGCAATCAAGCAGAACATCAGTGCGTTCCGAGCAAAGGTAGAACCGGCCGTACTCTGAGGACCCGAAAAAAGATCATACAGCAGGTCCAAAGAGAACACTACAGCATCCTGGCCACTAGCTGCAGGCCGAACAAGATAAGGGATCCCAAACCAGTTCTGCGGTGTAGCAGTCTTCGGCGATGTCTTCGGCGAAAAATACTGGGCATAATCCCAGGGTAGGCCTGTCAAGCGTGCAAGCTCCTCCAAAGAAGGCCCCATCTCCATATCGTTGAACGCAAACAAGTTCAACGAAGGGACCCAGTCAATCAAGGCAGCTCCAAGCATCCTCCAATCAATATCAACTCTGGCCAGATGAATCAGACTGCCAAAGCCATAAGACTCCAAATCTCGAATCTAATAAACTGACAAGCTGTCAAGCCAAGCAAGCAGTCGTGGCGAGCAAGAAGAACGAGGAAGCAGCTGACAAGTCCTCACCGGTATCCCCTCCAGCACAAAAGGCCCAGAAATCGAGGACAACTCATCGAGGATCGGAAGGTCAACAGGCGAAGGAAAAGCTGGAACCTCTGCAGACTCGACAGCCCCTGACCTGCCCCCAGTAATGGCTATGTCTGATATAGTCGCATCACTGTCGGAAACTGTCACAACCTCAGCCGCACGGGAAGACTCGCCCACCTCATGAACGGAGTGCGCAAAGGACCGACGACCAAAAGAAGGACAATGCTCCCAACCAAAAGAGCCATCAGTGAAGATCACACCGCACATCGTGGCATCCTGACCAACCTGACCATCAAAGAATACATCTGAACCATCCAAAGGGGTCCCGGCAACCCCGATCAAAGAATCAACGGTCAGATCTGGACCTGCGGCCCCCTCCAACAGAAAATCATGTATCCAGTCATCATCCTGGCCGATCAAGGGGATCATCGAGGCATCTACACCGTCCATCATCAAGGGGACATCATCAATGATCACATCAAGTCCACCCAAACAAGTGTGCCGCACATCTCGGCCCTCATCCAGAGCATCCAAACCGTCAAAGGTACCATCTGAGCCATCCATACCATCCAGACATGAGATCAGCCCATCTATGTCCCTCATAGTCCCATCATCACCGTCCATCACATCATCCATGGGACCCACACTCAAGGGATGCATAGCCTCACCTATGTCCCATCCCATCATCTCATCCATACCATCCATTCCTCCCATAATGAAGGTCCCATTCAAATCTGAAAATCCAGTCATCCCACCATTAATGGACCCATTCAAAGCTCCACCAACCACCAAGCTTAAGTCTTCATCAATGCCCCCTCTTAATGCCCCATCTACCCCATCCATTAAAGGCATCTCCCCATTATCAAAGCTCAGTTGAAGATCTGAAGTGTGGGACCCATCTTGGACAGCCCCCACAGCCCATAAATCCCCACCATCCATTGCCCAAGAAAGGACAAACCAAGATGAAGACAAGATGATGAGGAAAGGGGAGACAAACGAGAGATTCATGGCTGCAATCGAACCAGAGAGTACAAAGCAGGTGGTGACAAGGGCAGCAGACAACAGGGAATGTCCGAACCCGAGCCAGCCCAGGCCGCTCAAGAGGCGAGCCTTGGGCGGCCTGCTCTGGGCCGCCTGTATGGACACACTCCCTCTCTCTCCGCGGGATTGGCTCCAGGGTTCTTGGTAGGTGAGGCTGACAGTCCACGTCAGCAGATGGCACTCCGTGGGCCGCCCAAGGCTCCGGTCCACTCCAAATTTCAACTGAAGATGATCAAGATCATACAAAGGTGCCCCACTGGTCCAATCACGAAGCAATGTGGCCGGAATATGGCTGATCAAGCCAAAGAAGGGGGAAAGTGATCAAGTGGGGGCCACAAGCAATCCAAGCCATTCAAAGACTAGATCATCATAATCCAAACCATTGAAGAACCTACATGAGCCATGAAACAACAAGATCAAAGGTTTGATCATCACAAGAAGGGCCAGAATCCAAGATCTAATCACCAAGTGGGCCCACAAAGCCAAATCAAGCGATCAGAGACGTTCAAGCCATCATCCACACCATGAGAAGCCTTCTTAGCCTCACCAGTCATCAAAAGAGGTGCCCCAAAGTAAAACCAAGGTCTCAAGTGGGCCCACAGGGCCGAATCTATCAATCTGAACCATTCAAGGGCTAGATCATCAGGATCCAAACCATTGGAAAGCTTACTCAAGTCATGGAGCACCAAGATCGAAGGTTTGATCATCAAAAGAAAGGCCAGAATCCAAGATCTAATCATCAAGTGGGCCCACATGGCTGAAAAGAGCGATCTGAACCGTTCAAGTCATCATCTGCACCATGAAAAGCCTTCTTAGCCTCACAAAACATCAAGAAAAGGTGCTTCAAAGCAAAGCTGAAGTTTGGAAAGGGCCCACAGGGCCAAATCAAGCAATCCAAAAGTTGAACCATCATGATCCAAACCATTAAAGAGCTTCTTTAAGCTACCAATCTCCAAGATCAAGGGTCCAATCATTAAGATCTGGTTTCCGAGTATGAGAATTGAAGTACAAGAGGTCCTACATGGCCCATTCAAGCAATCCAGATCGCTCAAATTATAGTCAGCCCCGTCAGAAGCCAAAAAAAGCAAGGTAAGTATGCCCAACCCCAAAAACTGGGTCCGAAGACCTTAAACTACGTCGGGATCAACATCCCGAGGGATTTTTAATAAAAATGGGTATCGATCTTGACCATCAGAATCAGAATCGATGACCCAGAATATTTTTCAAAAAAGAAAACAAAAAAATGTCTTTCCTCTTTTAAAGTTTTGGGTCCGAAGACCTTAAACTACGTCGGGATTCACATCCCGAGAGATTTTCAATAAAAGCTGGTATTGGTCTTGATTGCTCGAATCAAGATCCGACGACACCGGGTATTTTTGAAAACCACAAAAATATATTTATGCATTTCCAACACTTATTTGTACATGTTTTGGGTCCGAAGACCTTAAACTACGTCGGGATCAACGTCCCGAGAGATTTTTAATAAAAACCAGCATCGATCCCAGCCTTTCAGGCCAAGATCTGATGATCTGGATCATTTCGAAAAACAAAAAATGTGTTTGCCCCCTCTTGTACATGTTTTGGGTCCGAAGACCTTAAACTACGTCGGGATCAACATCCCGAGAGATTTTCAATAAAAGCCGGCGTCGGTCTTGTTTGCTCACATCAAGATCAATGACTCCGGACATTTTCAAAAATCATAAAAATATATTACCAGCCCCGCTTTTAAAGTTTTGGTCCGAAGACCTTAAACTACGTCGGGATCGACATCCCGAGAGATTTTCAATAAAAACCGGCATCAGTCTGGATTGTCCATCCGCTGACACCGGACATTTTTCCAAAAACAAAAAAACATGTTTGCCCCTCTTTTGTACAGTTTCATGGTCCGAAGACCTTAAACTACACTGGGATTAATTTCTCGGGGGACCTTTCTCGCTTTCAACTAAAAACCGGCATCGGCCTCAACCGTTGAAATCAAGGTCTGATAACCCGGATCATTTCGAAAATACTAAAAATATTTTAAAGCTCTCCATAAAAACCAGTGTCAATCTCGATTACCCGAGTTGAAGTCTGGAACCTTTTCAAAACAAAATATATATATATATATATACAATATAAAACAAAAAGTTTTCACCACCAGTTTCAACCCACCAATTTATCCCCAGCGGTCCGAAGACCTAAAACTACACTGGGATTAACTTCTCGAGGGCTTTCTTTCCTAACCTGTTCCAGGCATGGCTGACACTTGATCGTACGGGTGTCTGGAATCTCTTAAACAGGTAAGGGCTGTGGCGGGCAGAACTCCGCAATCCTGTTCGTGTTGAACGCACCGTGATAGACAACCTTGATTTGGAAGTCGCTGTTGAATCTGACGGATGTTCCCTGTTCCTAGAACTCATGAAGGGGATTAAGGCTGTTGGGAGGTGGAGCTCACCCTCACGGAATTGTGAGCAACGTAAGACCCCAAACTGGATTGACTAAGGGAAATGTGAGGATGTGGCTCATTTTGTGGCCGAAGGAGTCCGTCGGACGATACGTGGTCTATGTGCATTGCACATGAGGAACAGGCAACTTTGTGGGTGTGTTGACTGAAAACCCTCAAAATCTCCTCATCCGAAGATGTAAAACTATGGCACTTAACTGTGTGAGACTCGTCTTGCTCGCTGACGTAAAATGGATCGGGTGCCTTACTAGCAGTAGAAGCTGGAAGTGGATGGAAATTCCACATCTTTTCCCTGCATTTCAGAAAAATCACAAAATACAAAAAATATTGCAAAATCACCTCTTCAAAAATCACAAAAAATTATTTCCATCAAATCAAATATCTGCAAAAATCACAAAAATACTTTTCTTGCTTTCATCAAAAATATTTCGAAAAATCACAAAAATATTTCCTGTGTTTTCAATAACCAATCTCTATCCTGATCGCTCAGGTAAAGATTCGGACCACATATTTATAAAAAAAAATCACAAAAATTAGCATCCCCAGCACTACAATTCAGGAGTCTTGAACTCCGCTCACTTCACAGTATGGGATGACGGATCCAATCGCCCGCAAATTGGAATCTTGACCAAAACGGGCAACTAAACACCATCTCAATCACATGTATGCCCAGAAGAACATCTTGAAGTCGAATGATATCCTCGTACATTCTCATTAGCAAAGAAACAGCATCTTGGGACGATGGACCTGATCGACCACGGGTCGGGATCTTGACCAGCCCGCTGTCCAAACCTCCGTATCAAAAAGAAAAATCCCCAAGGGAGTACAACCCTGCAAGCAATAAGCTCAAAATTCTCTGCATCTCCAGCAAAAGCAAAATCATCAAACCAGAAGAGAATGAGCCAAGCCATGCATTCATCATGCATCTCCATGCATCAGCATCCATTGCATCAATCATCATGTTTACCTGCTTTCAAAATAAAAGCCGGTTAGCCAAAGACCCCACAGGCATCCCTAGTGGAGGCACATGCAAACCAGATTTTCATTTCAAAAAGACAAAAAATATTTCTATTTACAAATAAAAAACCCACGGAGTATCACTCCCCAGAGTGGGTATCTTTTCAAAACCCAAAAATATTTTCTCAGTAGAGCGTTCTGCCTCCAACACACCAGGAGATCTTCCATATCTCTGGGTAGGAGCCAACGCAAAAATCAAATAAGATCCAATGTCTCGCGGTTTCCCCGGAGATCATCGGATCCAATGCACTCAAAGTACGATCGAACTGAACTCCAGTGTCAGTGCGGTCGTACCACATGCCAAGATACAAAAAAGATGAAAGCCAAAAGGCTCGGTCACAGAAACCATTTGAACAGGTGGAAACGATGAATTGTAACCCAAGTATCAAAATCAGCAGATTGGGTGGAAAGAGTTCACCCGCACATACCTAGGCGTGGATGCCTGAAGTACCTTGACTGAGTCCAAGTCGGCGTAGTAGAATCCCGTAAGACTATCGAACGCAGGGCGTCTAACCACTTTGACAGTCAAGCGAAACAAGTACTCCTGGAGTGATCTGGGAAAACATCAAACATCACACAATCAGTCTCAGGGTCAGCATCCTCGTAAGACTGTCGACGCAGAGGCTCTGCTGTACCTTTCCGGTGTTAGTACCGATCGGGAATGGAAGGGTTGCGATTGGGTACCCAGGTTGCAGCAAACTGCAGGGACAATCGCAACGTTTTCTCCAAACTCTCGCGGTATGTGCGAGTTATCAATTTCTAGACAATCAACTGACTCAGATACAAAGGACAACAAAGATTCCAGACCACAATCAAGGAAAGAATGAATTGCAAACTAAGCATCGAAACCAGCAGATCGGGTGGAAAAGCCCACCCGCACATACCTAGGCGTGGATGCCTGAAGTACCTTGACTGAGTCCAAGTCGGCGTAGTAGAATCCCGTAAGACTATCTGACGCAGGGCGTCTAACCACTTTGACAGTCAAGCGAAACAAGTACTCCTGGAGTGATCTGGGAAAACATCAAACATACAATCAATCACAGGGTCAGTAACCTCGTAAGACTGTCGACGCAGAGGCTCTGCTGTACCTTTCCGATGTTAGTACCGATCGGGAATGGAAGGGTTGCGATTGGGTACCCAGGTTGCAGCAAACTGCAGGGACAATCGCAACGTTTTCTCCAAACTCTCGCGGTTTGTGCAAGTGAGCGATCTCCAAACGATCAACTGGCACAGATGCAAAAGCAAGCAAAGATTTCAGAACATGATCTATGAATGACCGGGTCAGAAGTGGGGTGTCCACTCGCTTTGGCTTACGGTTGCACGCAACCTCTGCCAAAGAGGGGCATCTGTAGACACCCCACCTTCGGCTACACTGTTGGTAGAGATAGCTGGTTGAACGGAGGACCATACCCCCAAATCCCAAGTCCAAACTCAGCCAAACTCACCCTTGTAAGCCCCATTCCATAGCCCAGTTCAAGCCTGAACCCAGTCAACCCAGTCCTAAACACCACCCAGAAAAACCCCCCATAAAAAAGGCCAGTAAAAAAATCCCAAAAAAAGTCAAACTCACTGAGTCAACTCGCTGAGTTAACCCGCTGAGTCAACCCGTCGAGTCAACACGTCGAGTCAAAACACCGAGTCAACCCGTCGAGTCAAACCACCGAGTCGACCCACTGAGTCAACTCACTGAGTCGACCAGCGAGTCCAACAGCAGCCCCGAGGGAACGGCCGTACTCGCTGGAAACCGAGGGGCGGCCGTACGGGCGGCCCATGGCAGGCCGCCCGGACAAAATTACGACTTCTGCCACTGCTCGCTGCTATAAATACCCCCCTCCCCTTCTCATTTCAACACACCACTCAGCCAGAGAGAGCCCGTCCGTCTAAGTCACCCTCCTTTATCCTTTAGCCCATTCTTTCACCAAGGAGAGCCCAAGTGAGGAGAGTCTAGCCCTGGTCCAGCCCAGCCTGACCACTGGTCCAAGCCTCTCAAGTCACCCAAGTCTTGATCCAACCACTCGAAGCCAACCCTTGCGACACCTCCGTCCACCCAGCTACTCATTTTCCAGCATCATCTCATTTGCATCTAGCATAAGTGCAACATTTACTTTCCTTCCAACCCCCCTGCTTCACTACAAGCACCTTGATTACTCAAGTACACATGCATATGTCTTTATATTAAGCACCTGTCAGTTCGAGCGTATGCTCTGGGCTTGCCCGTTGTTGGAACCTGCCCATCAGAAACTCTTACTGTTCAGACTTGCATTCATGCTTCACCATAAAACACCTTGATCATTCAAGCACACTGCATACGTCTTACATTAAGCACCTGTCAGTTCGAGCGTACGCTCTGGGCTTGCCCGTTGTTGGAACCTGCCCATCAGAAACTCTTACTGTTCAGACCCGCATTCATGCATCATATCATCCATGAGAATATACGAGGATTAAACTAGACTTTCAAGTATCCGATCGATTCTGTGAAGTAGAGACCGTACTTCGGTACGGGCAGTGTGTGGGGTGCTTAACCTCTTCCCACCCTGTAACCGTGATCCCTTACCTTGAATCTCTAACCGCAGATCAACAGGAGTCATTTTAGAGGAAGGAATCTTCGGATTCCCTTCTCTAACGTTTCTACAGGGTCTAGCCGACTGTAGATTCGAAGTAATTGGCTAGTGGCGACTCTGGTCTTATATAAACTCATTTAAACATATCCAGCTTAACACGACAACCAAACGAAGCCCTCGAGAACGAGGCAAACCAGTGGCACAAACGGCGATTTCGCACTCACGCATCCTCATCTCCTTCTTTTCCGAAAGGAAAGGGGAAGGGAGAACGACGTCGTGTGGGAGCGCGGGAAAATCGGCGAGGGTCCTATATATATATATATATATATATATATATATATATATATATATATATTTCCGTTCATCCAAGTCCGCATGACCTAATCAATAGCTTGGGTGTCACATAGACATTAAAATGGGCCCTATGAGGTTTTTAATGGCGGAGATTCAATTGCTACTGTTTTCCTATGTGTGGTCCAAATGAGATTTAGATACGCCTAAGTTTGTTTTTTATCAACACCTAAAATGATATGGAAAAATGGATGCATGATGAGAATAAAACACATACATCATGGTGGCCCCACATAGAACTGGCCATAGCTTCACTAGCCAAATCCCATCCAATTGGTAAGTGGATTGTCTAGTGACCATTAGCCAATGTCTAGTGGTCATTTTTCTCTGAGCCCATCATGATGTATGTGTTTCATTCATGCTGTCCATTCATTTTTTCATATTAATTTCTGGTATGAGCCCAAAAAAAAGGTAGATCCAAATCTCAAGTGGACCACATCTTAGTTTTATCAAATAAATGTTACAGTGAGCCCTAAGAAGTTTTTAATGGTGGACATTCAATCGCTACTGTTTTCTCATGGTGTGGTCCACCTCAGAATTAGATATGCCGTGATCTGAAAAAATGGATGCATGGAATGGATTAAAGAAATAATGATGGTGGGGCATATAGAGCACCGACCCGTCACTAGACAAATTGCATCCAATGAGGAAGTGGATTAGCTAGTGACACTTTAATACCATTGTACACAAGCCGGAAAAGCTCTGTTAACTCTCTCGACTCGACTTGAAATAGCTTGACTCGAATTTGAATTTGGGCTGAGTCGAGTTAAAATTTTAAAATCGAGAGTAGTTTGAGTCGAGCATCGAGTTGGCCATTGCTCGACTCAGAATATAACTTGACTTGACTCGGTTTGATTCGACTCAGCCCGACTCAATTTTTAATAAGTGTTATAAATACTCATTTGGAAGAAAAAAAATCCTACTTTTATATCTCCCTCTTTCTCTCTCCCTACCCGACTCTCCAAATCCCAAACCCAATCCATTTCCTCCCAATCCACCACTGATCGTCCAGCGATCGACGTTCATCACAGCCCTTCCTTGCTTCAGCTACCCTTGCAGCCCTACTTGTTCAATTGTCCATTCGTTGATCGTCATTGACTCGCTGTTTGTCCCATCAGCTCTCTCTCTCTCTCTCTCTCTCTCTCTCTCTCTCTCTCTCATTCATACAATATAATGAACTTGGGCATCCCGTCCGACCACGACAACCCAATCAGATGCTGCCATGGCTAGAATAATGGTGTAAATATGAATCTATATATGTATTTTAAACCCTAACCGAATAACCCTAACCAAATAACCCTAACCTGATAACCCTAAGTCGACTCGAAACCAAATACTCTGAACTCAAATCGAGCTTGAACTTGACTTGAACTCGCTCAGTTTGCCGACCAAGTATGACATTTAGGCTCGTTGCCAAGTCGAGTCGACTACCGAGCAAGGGTTGGGGGATTCAAGTTGGGCACTGAGCAGGGCCAAGCTTGACTTGGTTCGACTCGTGTACATGGCTAATTGTTAACATGCAATGGCAAGTGGCTGGTGCTTTGTGGGCCCCACCACAGTGTTTGTGCTTCATCAACGCCGTCCATCCATGTTTCCAGATGATTTTATAGCACAAGACAAAAAATGAGGTATATCCAAATCTCAAGTGGACCACATCACATAAAAGAAACAATGTTGATTGAACGCTTACCATTTAAAACTTATTGAGGGCCATAAAAGTTTTGGATTAAGCAAATATTTTTTTTCCCCCTTAAATAAGGTCTATATGATGTAATCAACCAGTTGGATGTCAAATAAATATTAAAGTGGGCTTTATGAGGTTTTTAATGGTGAACATAGGGCTATCAACAGGTCGGATACGGGTCGGATCAGTGATGATCCGTATCCGACCCGATTAAGGATATATCCGACCCGAATCCGACTCGGATCACAAGTATAGATCCGAACCCGACCCGTTTAAATTTTTTAAAATCCATTTCCGATCCGATTACGATCCGACCCAATATTAGAGAGAGAGAGAGAGAAAGAGAGAGAGAGAGATGCTTGTGCGTAGGAAAGAGACAGCTTTTTTTTCTTTTTCTTTTAATCGTGTCGGGTCGGGTCGTTAACGGGCCGAATCAAGGTTGATCCGAATCCGACCCGATTATTAAACGGATCATATTTGGATATCCGTATCCGACCCGATTATCCAATTATTGATCCGAATCCGATTAAATCGGATCGGATACGGATCAGATACGGATCAAGATCCATGTCGTTGACAGCCCTAGGTGAACATTCAATTGCTACTATTTTCTATGGTGTGATCCACTTGAGATTTAGATCTGCCTCATTTTTGGATCACACCCTAAATTGATTTGAAAAAATTGATAGACGGCAAGGATAGAACACATACATCATGGTGGGGCCACAAAGCACCTACCACACCTTCACTAGCCAAACCGGAAGTGGACGGGCTAGTGATCTACCACTAGCTATTCCCATCATGATGTACGTTTTTCATATGGTGTGGTCCACGTAAGATTTAGAACTGGTTAATTCTTAGGATCAAGTCTTAAAATGGGCTGGAGAAATAGTTAGACGTCATGGATATACAACACATTATGAAGGACGGTTGGCCCCACTAAGGGTAACACCCACTAAGGTGTTACTTGGGTAACACCTAATCATCTCGGGAGGGAATTAGGTATTATAATTTTGGATTTCATCGTAGAATTAGGCGTACAAACAGGTGGACGGCATGGATGTACAAAAAATACATCTAGATAGACCCCACACGGTAGGGGTACCACCAAGGCGTTATTAGGGTAGCACCTAATTCGCTCCCAATCATCTCTGTCGGGGAACTTGACGAGAGCGGATTAGGTGAGACCTCGGCTAACCTAAGACGGTGTGGCCCTTACCGTAGGGTTACTATGGGGCCCACCTTGATGTATGTATTATGTATCCACTCTGTCCATCCGTTTGTCCAGATTATATTAGGGCATTATCCCAAAAACTAAGCAAAAAAAATTATCAAGAGAACCATACCATAAGAAATAGTAGTGATTGACCATCCTACCATTAAAAACTTCTTAGAACACACCTTCATGTTTCTGTAGTGTTTACTTACCATCCAATCTGTTGATAAGGTCACATGATCCTGGATGAAAGGGAAAAACAAATATCATTTTCATCGAAAACTTTTGTGGCCCATTAATGGTCAATCACCACTGTTTCCTATGTTATGGTCTACCTGATGGACGGCATGGATTTACAAAGAACACATCCAGGTGGGCCCTGGGTTCAGGATCCGACCCACAACGTTAGTTCCGGGGTCTCACCCAAGTCGCGCCCGCGCAGCACCTCCAAAGGCTGCAAAAGCCTTGCGCTGGGAACCTAGGTGGGGCCAACCGTGATGTTTTCGATAAATCCACACCGTCCATCGACCTTGTTAAATCATTTTAGGATATTAGACAAAAAATGAACTGGATACAAGACTTAACTGGGCCGCACTAAAGGAAAAGATGGGTAGGGAAATTCTTAACGTTGAAACCTCCCTGGATCCATAGTGATGTTTATATGACATCAATACCGTTCATAACGTCATTCCTATTGGATGAACTAAAAACACAAATATTAGCCAGATTTAAAACTTTTATGGCCCCACGAATATTTCATAATGTGGAAGTTCAATCCTCACATTTTCGGCCCACTTGAGTCTTGGATCCTATTAATTTTTGGTATAATGCACTAAAATGAGCTCACGAGGTAGATGGACGGAGTGGATTTCTCGAAAACATCACGGTGGGCCCCACCTTGGTCTCCAGCTTAGTAACTTCCTGCGTAAGGCTTTCACAGGAAATCTATTGGATGGTAATCCGCGTGGACGGTGACGGGGAGACTAGATGAAGATTGGCTAGGCAGTCAATGCTATATAGGCTCTAGTATGATTTTGTGCTTCATCCATACCGACCATCCATTTTTCTGGATCATTCTATGATATGTACTAAAGCAGAGGCAGATTCAAATCTCAAGTCGACCACAACACAAAAAACAGTGTTGAATGAACATTCACAATTAAAATGATTGGTGTTCTAGTGTGGTCCACATGAGCTCTAGATCAGCTTATTTTTCGGACAGTGCCTTAGAATAATCTGTAAAAATGATTGGACGGTAACGATCTAAACATATATCATAGTGGCCCACAAACTATGCACTCCTTCGGCAGATGCATGTGCTAGCTGTCAGAAGATTTGCCCGCCTGTAAAATCATATTTGAATGAATAGTATTTCGTATAAGCAAATGAGTAGATACGTATAAAAATGGAGATGTATTCTTTTTTTTTTTTTTTTTTTTTTCACGATCCGCACTCTATTGAGATATTTCAAATTCTCTCTCTCTCTGTTTGAAACATCTCTCCCTCTTCAGCACGTCTTTACCTCAACCTCACCTTCTTCTCTCTTCCTCTCAGATCTCTCCGTCTTCATCGTTCTCCCTCTCTGTCTCTGCTCTCGCCATCTCTCTCCCTAATAGCCACGCATCCCATCTCTCGCCATCTCCACTCCAATCGAACCTACCCACACAACGGTCGCCATTCCAGCACAGAGCGGCTATTGCAGCATATATTTCTCTCATCTCCTCTCTCTCCAACGTCGAAATCCAAACCTCAATTAGGGATTTCCAATGGTGTATGTATTTGGGGATTTTTGTTTTTTAAATCACTAATTAAGGTTTTGCATATTTGAATGTCAAAATCTATAATTAGGGGTCTTCAGATTCGAATCCTAATTTGTGATTTTTTTATTTAAGTATTTTTTTAACCCAAATGATTTTGCGAAAAAATTACTTATTTCTCATTATAGAATATTTATTAAACTACAGAAATATTATTGTTAGTTTTCCAACACTGGAATGTACAAGTTTGGGAGCTTTCATCTTGTGGGCCTACCTGGATGGCACATAGAAGAAAAATCAATAGTAGGATAAATGTGAAAATTGCAAATGAATGTTAGAGAAAACATCCTGCAGTTAACATTCAATGGGCATATGTGCTCCAATCTGTGGCTAGGATCACCTGACTGCTATGATTTTTGGATGGATGTTCCAGATCCTGTACTATTGTACATGTGCCATTTATACAGATCAATGGTTCTTGATAACTGACCTAGATGTTTGAGTCTTTTTTTTTCCAGGCAGGGAGAGCCTTGACCATGCAGGAGCTTTTTTTGTTCATCCTTTTTTTTATTTTCCTTCCCTTAACTCTTTATCAAGTTATAGTAAGGGGAAACTTCTTTTTTTTTAACTTTTGATCATTAAGTTATTTAAATAATTATTCAATTGCATCAGATAGTAGTTAACCCTTGTGATGAATGTTAGTTAATCCTTTCCCTAACTCTTGTTCTAACCATCTTTTTTTTTTTTTTTTTTTGAAGAAACAACCGGGAAGACTCCACCTGGAATTTTTTTCAAAAGAAAGATATACAACAAGGAATCCAGGCGGCCACCACACGAAAAGAGTCGGGCCTCGCCTATTGTAAAAAGCTATAGACAAACCTTACAATAACAGGGACTAGGAGAACCAGAAAACATCACCTAGGCCTAGCGGACAGAAGAGCTTGAGTGGCTATTTCTTTTTAAATGAACCTACCCCCACATTGTCTAGAGTCACCGGCCCCTTGATGTGAGAAGGAAGGGCCGAACGAGAGAGATCCCATCCCTGCCAAAGCATTCGCAACTGCATTGCCCTCTCGTGGAGTGTGTTGGATTCTGGAAAAAAAAAAAAAAAAGAAAGGCATCTAGAGGCTCCACATTAGCTGCAGGGCCGAATCAAGGGAAGTGGAGGCTGTTCTCAGAGAATTAGCCAAATCAGGGGAGAGGCGAGGCTCAACTGTAGGAGAGGAAGGTGGGGCTCACACGACACCGAAAGTAGACAACAGAACCTACTGTAGGGGCTGCGACGAAGGTTGCTTGCGATCAGCCTGATAGGGGTTGGCTGGTGTAAGGTTCTGGGAATCAGGGAGCCCACTGCACTTTCATTTGCAGTCTGAGTTTTGAATTGGTTGTTGTAGGTATGAAGTCACTTCCAAGATTCAAAGGAAGCATTATGGGTTTTGAATTGGTTGTTGTAGATATGAAGTCACTTCCAAGATTCAAAGAAAACCAAATTCGAGTCAGACATGCAAAACAAAATGCAGTCACTAAATATACAATTGTGATTGAGTTCTACATTCAACTTTGATTGTCAGTGGAGGCGCCTTTATTCTTTGTACATGTTTCTGTAAAGGCCCAAAGAGCTAGTGTTAAAGTGCTCTCTGATTTGGAATATTATCTTGCCCGTGGAAATGTACACTTTTTTTTTTTTAAGTAGAGAGATGCATCATTTGGTGAAGGAAGAATATAGTTGATTTGGTAAAGGAAGAATATAGTTTATGTTAATAAGAGGAGTGCCTACCTTGGCATCTCATCTACAAATGTAGCTTCTTCAGGTTTACATACATAAACTCAGTTTAAACCATTAAAACCATGGATCCCACATATGCAAGTCACAATCCCAAAGTGGTGAACATTCACTTATTCATGAACACTTATTTTCAAACTGACCACTGACTATCCACCAATCCCACTGATGACATGGAGTGTTTTAATGAGTGGTCACTCTTGGCTTATAATGGCTTCAAGATTCTGGTAATGAGTGCCCTTTTTTTTTTTTTTTTTTTTTTAACAAGTGGCCACAATCTTTTAGTGGCTTCAAGGTTCCCATAACCAATGAAACTCTTGGACAGTCTACTTGGTTGTGGCTTTAGTACTTTGGCATGGCAAGCTTTTGTAGTCTCCTGGTTATAAATTGTGAGTTCCAACCGTTCTTTATGTCATTGGCTATTCTTACTGAAATTCTACATGCAATCAACGTCCATTTATTACCCATAGCTCATGAAGCTTGATGAGATCAATTTTGTTGGCACTGAACTCTCCTCAATATTTGGAGTGAGATAGTTAAACCATCCCAATCTGCAGCTCTTATGACACCGATTGAGGCATGCCCTCTGAGGAACATCAACCCCAGTTCCCTTCTCTTATCCGCTGAAGCTTTGTCTCTTCATCACCGGCAAAAATTCCAAGTTATATAAAGATATAGCTTCCTGTCTACGCTTAAGTATATGCAGCTAAGGAAATTAAAATTCACATTCGGACAGGCACCACAGAATGAATTGGGCCTCACCTATCATATACAAGATGGATTCGAGCAGGTGTTAAAAAAGAATCGGGCCTCACCTATCATATACAAAAGATTCGGGTAGGCTCCACAGAAAGAATCGGGCCTCACCTATCATATACAAAAGATTCAGGCGGGCACCACTAAAAGAATCGGGCCTCACCTATTATGTACCACGGCCTTGATTGGCTAAATAAAAAACAGAATGGGCCTAACCCAAAAAAAAAATCAAGCGGTCAAAAATATCCACAAAAAGAAACTAGAATCAATCGCACAAAGCATTACGAAGGCTCTCCCAACTATCAGTAAACATGTGTTCCCAAAAAATATAATACAATCAAGAGACATCAACCCCACCTACTCCACAGCTAACCAACCCCAAAACAAGCTTCCTCCCATAACGAACAAACTCCACAACTGAGCCTCCTGACTCAAATCAGCACAAAAGCCATAACAGCCTACCACCACAGCCAAAAGTTCCAACAACAAACCCCTGCTAGCACCATCATCTCAAACAGAAAGACATCACAACCCCTTTTTAGCACTAGCATCCATTAGAGAGATGTCCGAATGCAAATTGAATAATAACTACTTGAGAATGAACTTCAATTTTGTTCCCATTGTGCATGTACTATTCCCAAAAACTCTCCCAAATTGGAAGATCGTAACCATCAAATCATGTTTTTCCCTTATTATGTGGATTGTTGGTACATTTTTGGGGCATGGTTCATCCATGATGGAAGCCATCAAATAATTGCTTGGATAAATCAATCATGGGCCCCACATCAGATAACGAACTTCAATTTTGTTCCCATCATGGGAAACATTTGCAAAACTATGCTATTTTAAGTTGAAGAGATATCCCTTGTTTGTGCTTCTTATGTACATGGAATGTGCCCCTCCGCACCTCGTTGTTCAATTCCTACGAAGAAAAAACCACAATGTGAAAACAAAAGCTAAAAATGGTATCAAATTAATGACAAATTCAATGTAAAAACAAAAGGAAATTATTCAAATGCATACCTACAACAACCAATTCAAAACCCAGAATGCATATGGTTAGAACAAAAGTTAGGAAAGGGTTAACTAACATTCATCACAATAGCTAACTATTATCTTATGCAATTGAATAATTATTTAAATAACTTACTACAATCAATTCAAAACTCAAAATGCAAATGGTTAGAACAAGAGTTAGGGAAAGGGTTAACTGACATTCACCACAAGAGTTAACTACTATCTTATACAATTGAATAATTATTTAAATAACTCAATGATCAAAAGTTTAAAAAAAAAAAAATGTTTCCACTTTCTATGACTTGATAAAGAGTTAAGGGAAGGGAGCAAGAAAAAAAAAAAAAGATGAACAAAAAAAGTTTCTGCATGGTCAAGGCTCTCCCTGCCCGGAACAAAAAAAAGCTCATACATCTAAGTTGGATATCAAGAACCATTGATCTGTATACATGACACATGTACAAAATCTGAAACATCCATCCAAAAATCACAACAGTCAGGTGATCCTAGCCATAGATTGGAGCACATATGCCCATTGAATGTTGACTGCAGGATGTTTTCTCTAAGATCCATTTGCAATTTTCACATTCATCCTACCACTGATTTTCTTCTATGTGCGCATCCAAGTAAGGCCCACAAGATGAAAA
Source organism: Liriodendron chinense (assembly GCA_003013855.2). NCBI lineage: Eukaryota > Viridiplantae > Streptophyta > Magnoliopsida > Magnoliales > Magnoliaceae > Liriodendron > Liriodendron chinense. The sequence goes on from PVNU02003263.1 coordinate 2,156,142, forward strand.
CTTCCCAAACTTGTACATTCCAGGGTGCTGGCAAACTAACAATAATATTTCTGTAGTTTAATAAATATTCTACAATAAGAAATATGTAAATTTTTTTGCTAAATCATTTGGGTTAAAAAAAATACTAAAAGAAAAAAAAAATCACAAATTAGGATTCGAATATGAAGACCGCTAATTATGGATTTTGACATTCAAATTTGCAAAATCTTAATTAGGGATTTAAAAAACAAAAATCTCCAAATACATACACCATTGAAAATTCCTAATTGGGGTTTGGATATTTGATGTTGGAGAGAGAGGAGAGGAGAGAAATATATGCTGCAAAGGCCGCTCAATGCTAGAATGGCCACCGTTATGTGGGTAGGTTCGGTTGAAGTGGAGATGGCGAGAGATGGGAAACGTGGCCTGTTGGGGAGAGAGATTGCGAGAGTAGAGATAGAGATCTGAGAAGGGAGAACAATGAAGAGGGACAGGGAGATCTGAGAGGAAGAGAGAAGAAGGTGAGGTTGAGGTAGAGAGGTGCTGAATAGGGAGAGAGGTTTTAAACAGAGAGAGGATAGAGAAGCGCTTAGAGAGAGATCTCGACATATCTCACTAACGCCGTTAGACGGAGGGCTGGAGCACGCGCGACTTCACATGAGTTTCTCTCCACTGAGAAGTTGCCACGTAGGGGTAATATCTTAGTGGGTGTTACCCGGGTAACACCTAATCCGCTCCGTATCATACATCCACACTGTGCATTGGGTGGGTCCCCCTCAGGTGATGGGATATCCCAAAAATCAGTCCTATCCAGAACTCAAGTAGGCTATACCATCTTAAATAGTGTCAAATCAGGCCTCAAACATCTAAAAGCACTTATTTTGGTGTACTTGAGTTTTGGATGCGGCTGAAACTTAGTGTGACCCCTCATCCAAGCGGGACACACAATGAATGGTATGGATTTCAGAACACATCTCAGTGCGCCCTATACACGACTAGGATTTTCAATGTGCGGGTAATAAACTGTTGTTTATGGTGTGGGCCACCAAAGTCGTGGATTGACATGATTTTCAGGCTCTTATCCCATCATAAAATGGTGTATGATTGATGGGATGGATGTCTGATGCACATCATACTAGGGTCATCTTCATTGTACCATTTCTTACTCATACACACACATACAGGGAAATGGTACTATAAGGTCGACCTCATGGGAGGTTCCATGAGGTCGAGCTGTGTGGGCCCCACCGTGACGTGAATTGGACATCTACCCCATCAGTGAGATGCACCATTCCATGGTAGGCAATGGGCTTAAAAACCATATCAATCCATCATTTAGGTGGGCCACACCACATACAACAGTTGAGAGGGGTTAGTCCGCCCATTAAAACCTTCATGATTGTTGATTGGGCCCACTGAGATGTGGTTTGCGAATCCAGCCCATCCATTGTGTGTCTTCGACTTGAATGAGGGGTCAAACCAAGTTTCAATGGCATCCGAAACTTAGGTGGGCCCCACCAAGTGCTTTTAAATGTTTTAGGCATGTCTTCACATGGTTTTAGATGGCATGGCCCACCTAAGTTCTGTATACGGCTGATTTTTTGGGATATCCCATAATCTAGAGGGAACCAATCAAATGCACGGAATTGATATCCAATCACATCATAGTGGGGCCCACACAGCTCGATGTGTGGGTAGAGCTGCACACGAGTCGAGCTTGGCTCTGCTTGAGCTTGGATTGATCAGTGGCCGACTGAGCTTGAGCTTGGCAATGAGCCGAGCCAAGTCGAGTTAGCCCTAGTTTGGTTTGGTTTGTTTTTGTGACACCTCAGTTTGTTGATCGACTTGGTTTGGGTTTTGGGCCAACTCATGTGCCCAAGTTTGGTTTGCTCTAGTAAAAATCCGGTTCAAGGTGGGATCAATTTGGTCAAAACTTTCGAACTGGGCTAAGCCGAGTTCAAATAGATGGCGGCTCTTTCTTTTCTTATTTATTTAAATTAAAAAAAACTTAAAAGTTAGGAAAAAAAAAAGTACAGAAGTATATAACTATATAATGTTTAACATCCTCCAAAGGAGTGCAGCTTAAAAATAGACATGTAAGAGCATTTCCAAACGAAAGTACACTAAGCATGATTTTACAAGTGCAAGGAAATAGTGTACATTCATATGTATTATGTATTATTTATGTCATCATGTATATGTATTATCCATATTGTCCATCTATTTTACATATCATTTTAGGACATGATCCTAAAATGGAATCATATCCAAAGCTCAAGTGGATCACACCACAGGAACACAGTGTACTTACAATCTACGGGCCGAATCAAACCGAGCTAAATCAAATCGAGCTTTGAGCCGAGCCGAGCTGGTACTGCCCTAGTTTGAGCTTGGTTTGTTTTTTCAAACAAGCTTGCCTCGGAGGCTTGGTTTGGTTTGAACTTCCATTCGAACCAATCCGAGCCGAGCTTTTCTAAACCAATCCAAGCCGAGCTTTCGAGCTGGCTTGGTTTGTGCCTAGCTCTAGCTATGTGGGCCCCACCGTGATGTGGATTGGACATCTACCCCATCAGTGAGATGCACCATTCCATGGTGAGCCACGGGCTTAAAAACCATATCAATCCATGACTTAGGTGGGCCACACCACATACAACAGTTAAGAGGGGTTAGCCGCCCATTAAAACCTTCATGATTGTTGATTGGGCCCACTGAGATGTGGTTTTGCGAATCCAACCCATCCATTGTGTGTCTTCGACTTGGATGAGGGGTCAAACCAAGTTTCAATGGCATCCGAAACTTAGGTGGGCCCCACCAAGTGCTTTTAGATGTTTTAGGCGTGTCTTTGCATGGTTTTAGATGGCATGGCCCACCTAAGTTCCATGTACGGCTGATTTTTTGGGATATCCCATAATCTAGAGGGAACCAATCAAATGCACGAAATTGATATCCAATCACATCACAGTGGGGCCCCCACAGCTCGATGTGTGGGTAGAGCTGCACACAAGCCAAGCTTGGCTTAATCAGTGGCTCACTGAGCTTCAGCTTGGCTTGGCTTGAGCATCAAGCTCAAGACAACTGCTCGAGCATGGCTTGTTGTTTGAGTCGAGCAAGCTTTGTTCGAGTTGGGTCGATCGAGCTCTATCGAGCCAAGCTGAGCTTTGTTTTTTTTCCCACCCAACCCAGCCCCAATCTGACCCAAAAATTTTCCAAAACTAGTTCCATTTCAAGTTATTCTCTATTTTTAACAAAATAATAAAAAAATAAGACCATTTTAAGTTCATTATTGCAAATGATAGACCGTCTCAAATAGTAGAGAGTCAGTCGTTTATTGAATTAGCTAAAGGCCTAAACCTCATATACGAGAAGGTATCCCGCACAACAATAAAAATAGTTTGTATAAAGATGTATGAAAGTGAGAAGGCAAAGTTGAAACAGGAGTTGACATCGATTCCTCGCATCAGCCTTACATCGGATTTGTAGACGACATCCAATTAGTGAAAGGAGTATATGTCACTAACTACCCACTACGTCAATGCCCAATAAAGGCTTTGTAAACGAATTATAAAATTTCGCTATCTAGCACATCCTCACAATGATATGATGATTTCAGACTACATATATAATTGCCTTGTGGAGTGGGGCATTAAGAAGAAAATCTACACAATAACTTTAGACAATATCTCTGCAAATGATAATGTAATATCGAACTTACGGACCCAGTTTAGTATCACCGGTGACTTATATTTCAATAGTAGTATATTTCATGCTAGGTGTTGTGCCCACATCTTAAACTAAATTGTATAAGAATGGCTTAAAGCAATTGAGTCAATGATCTATAACATCAGGGAGAGTGCCAGGTTCATAAGGGGGACACCTTCAGTGATTATATAAATGAAATGAGATCGTATAAAAGTTGAATTTGATGTCTCAAAAGACAATGAAGGTAGATGTCACAACACGTTGGAATTCAACTTATGAAATATTAGATTCATCGATAGCTTACAGAGTCGCATTCTGTCATTATGCTGATTGTGATGGAGCATATCAGTGGTTGTCTTCTACCGATGATTAGACAAGAAATGAAGCGGTTCACAAGTTGCTAGAAGTTTTTTATGATACAACGGATATATTTTCAGGTAACAACTATCTAACTGCAAATATATTTCTACCAGAACTTTGAAGGATAAATGATGTTTATAAAGAAACTCTACTGGACTAGACTTTCTACAAAGAATGACAGTGAGTATGCAATCAAAGTTTGATAAATATTGGTCTGAGTGTCGTTTAGTAATGGTCGTTGTAGTCATTATTAATTTTGATATAAGATGTTCATGATTAAATTCATTTTTTCAAAGTTATATTGTGTGCAGAGTGGAGGTAGAAAAGATTGATCGTGTCGTAAGAGATCTATATAATTTCTATAGTAGAAACCGTGGGCACAGCGAAAGATAGTTCTACAACCGTAAGTCAGACTAAAATGGGTTCTAGTTCTAATGTGTTTCATGGCACAAGAAGAGACTCAATCGCAAACGACCGAACCAGAACTTGACCTGATATCAAGAACCAATTGTGAAGTATAAGAACGAAGAATTTAATATTTTGGACTGGTGGAGGTTGAGAGCTCAAGAATCACAGTTTTCTGTGCTCGCGTTAATGGTACTGAGACATATTGTCAATTCTAATTTTAACAATGAACGTCTGAATCAGCTTTCAACACGAGAAGTAGGGATTGTAAGCAAGTATTGAAGCTCACTTACACCAGATTCAGTTGAAGTACTCATTTTACACAGGTGACAGGACTAGCTGTCTCCAAACATCGAAAAAGGCAACTCTATTGAGGAGGAGTTCAAGGAAGAGGAGAGTGAGAAGATAAATGAGACGGTACCAACGACCACAATTGAATGAAGCTAAATGTCACTTTTCTATTATTATGATTTTACAGTTATTATTTGTGGACATGTAATCTTGAATTATAATTTTTTATGATTGAATTTTGAATTTTACAATTTATAAGCATTCTATTATCTCGATTTTATATTTCTCAACTTTTTATTTATGGAGTCATGCTTTTATGTGTTCATTAAATCTCATCTCATTGTCTACTTGTAGTTGTTTATCTTGATTTCTTACTTATTTTGTTTATCATTATATCATCATTTATTAATTCTTTAATTACTTATAGTCTAAAAATGATGTCATCAGAAGATGATCCATCAGTAGAGATTTGGGATTATGGAGTCTAAGCCTACTCCCATGACGGAAAGGTCAAATTACAATGCAAACTGTGTGAAAAATAATTGTGAACAAATAAATTGCTTAAAATTGCATTTGGCTTGTCAGGGAGGAGACGCGGCCTCATATACCAAAGCTCCTCCTCAAGTTCGGAATTTATTTTGAGTCATCATCAACTCGAACAGAAAGGCTTCTATCTCTTCCCCAACAACTGCAAGCAATACAACAAGCCATTAACAATATATTAATAGGCCCATTATCAATGAAGAGGGGTCAAGCAGAGGAAGACCATCCATACTTAGTAGAGAAGAAGAAGAGAAAGAAATGATGGAACAAAAAGAAAGAAATTATCAAGAAGCCATAAAACAAAGCTTGGAACTGACTTCTAGTTCCATAACTAAATAACACCAGCCCCCTACAATACAGCATGATCCCGAAGCTGACACGAGTAACCCACACCCTAAATCATCAAAGTTTATTAAAAGTTTTGACTGCATTTTATAGGAAGGTTGAGAATTCCATACAAATCGGGCCATAAGAGAATGTTGGAAAAACTCATTCAATCTCCGAATGAAGATATTGGAAATGCATTTCCACCATCCAAATCAGAAGAAGTAAATGAGTATCTTGTAGACACCTCCACTTCTGACTCAGCTCATAGTTCTTCTGCAGTCCAAGAGGTAAAAAGAGAACCGAATGATGATTCGAGCAACGAAAGTGGAGGCGGGGATTACTATTATGGACATGGATACTCAGGTTACACTCTACAAAGGCATTCATCATACAGATGATATTATTAAATTAATAAATGCATAACAGAATATGCTTAGTAATTTGTATAAATTATATTAACAACTCAGTTGATTCTTTGAATTCTTTAACAAATTCGATGATTTATGTATTTGTGTTAATAGATGCTTGAGGTGGTGAATGAATAAATATTACTCATTTTAATAAAAGAATGGATATATGCAATTTATTATATTGTTTTGCATCATTTTTACATTTAAAAAAAAATTACATTTTTTTAATTTGAAGACAGACCCAACCTGACTCAGATCTTACTCGATCTGACTCGGTCCCTATGATCGGGCTGGACATGGATTAGAATAGAACAGGCCATCAACGGTTCAGATGGGTTCAAGCTTGGCTGACTCGGTACCATGTCCGATCTAACTCGACATAGGCCTTTCCCTTGGACAGTTAAGATGGAGTCAACCCAAACTCGGTCCAACCCGACCCGATGCCCACCTCTACCCACATGATGGACAATAACAATGAAGGTGGACCACATGATGGATGACCCACATCAAGGTGGGCCCCACATAATGGACGGTCTACATCAAAGGTCGATCCCTAATGATGAATGACCCAGGGTCTAAAGTGGGCCGACGACCCACATGGGGTTGTACATCGAGTCAAGTCGAGGTGGGCCAAGCTCGGCTTGATTAGTCCGTAGTCTCCTCGAGTTCGAGCTCACCCTCGAGCTTACCATTGGAGCTTGCCTTGTTTGCTAGACTTTTCGAAGCGAGCTAATGGATTGAGTTGAGGCGAGCATACCTCGAGTCAAGTTGAGCTTGGTCCCACCTCAATTTATTATATTTTTTGCTACAAAATACAAATTAAAAGTCAACAATATTAAATTCAAGAAATCACACATATAATAAGGGGGAATAGTATTTCTACAAGTGGGACCCCACCATTTAAATGGCCTAGCTGTGATTGATTTTTTCATTGGCCAGGTCACACACGCATTGAATGTAGACCACTAATTACATTTTCTGAACCATATATTAACAGTACATGCATAGCTCAGCACATGAATGGACTACCCTAATTATTGTGCTGACCATCTTCATGATGAGGCCCAATTGATTCATGGATCAAATGCACCACCTCCCTTGTAAAATTGCAATCAATAGCTGCATATGGTGTTTGGTCCTACCATAACCCCTATTTTGTAGATGTGTATGGTATGTGGTATCACCTTAGCACTTGTTTTATGCAGCATGTAAAACACATAACCACTGTGTGCTCACCATATTTTCTACTTGAAATTACTCAATCCATCAGGTATGCTCAACAAGGAATGTTCTTACTTGAACAAAATAGTAGGATTAAGAAACCCCAGCCCCCAACGAGTGAGGGTTTTCTCTGTCCTAAGCTTGGACCCCAATGTGTAGGGGGGGAGAGAGAGAACCAAGAAATAAGAAGATTAGGGTTTTTTTTTAACAAATATCTATATGAAACGAGTCGAGTCGAGGTCGAGCTTAAATGAGTCGAGTGACCCAGTGCTCAAACTTGACTCGATTTCTGACTCGAGCTCCTAAATAAAGCTTGGCTTGACTCATCCCACTGAGTTGAGGCGAGTTTTTTCAAGTCGAGTCGATTGAGTTTCTCGAGCTGACTCGGCTCATGACCAGCCTTAGACCCACATCTAAGGTGGGGCCCACACGATGGATGGTCCATCTCAAAGGTGGGCTCCGCATGATTGACAATAACATTGAAGTGGGCCCCACAAAATGGATGGTCCACATCAAAGGTCAACCCCTTATGATGTATAGCCCACATCCAAGGCGGGCCTGCATGATGGATGCCACATTGAAGGTGGGGCCCACACATTGGACAATTCACATCAAAGGTGGGCTCCATATGATGGGGCAGTGGACATTAAAGGTGGGCCCCTCCTTATGGACAATTTATTTTGATGGTACGCCCCATATGATGGATGACCCACATCAAGGTGCCCCCCATATGGTGGATGACCCACATCAAGGTGGGCCCCACATAATGTACGGTCCACATCAAAGGTGCCAATGATGAATGACCACATCCAAGGTGGGCACCACATGATGGACGGCCCACATGATCAACAACCCACATCAAAGGTGGGCCCACATCACAGACAATAACATTGATGGTGAGCTCCATGTGATAACTCATATCAAGGTGGGCCCCACATGAGGACAATTCACATCGAATGTCGACCCTTAATGATGAATGACCCACATCCAAGGTAGACCTCGATGGAAGGTCCACTTCTAAGCTGGGCCCTTATGATGGATGGTCCACATTAAAGGTGGGTTGTATGATGGATGGCCCACATTCAAGGTGAGCCCTGCATGATGGATAGCCCACTTCTAAGGTGGGCCTCACAAGGTGGATGGTCCACATTGAAGGTAGGCCCCACATGGTGGACGGTTCACATTCAATACAATGCCAAGTTGAGCCCAACATAATGAATGGTTCACATCAAAGGTTGGGCCCACATGATGGACGGTGAATATTAAGGGTGGACCAAACAAAACTTAAGAGATAACTACTTATGTGATGTTGGAAACCAGGCCTGATGGGCCAAAAGAAAGGCCCTAAACCCGTCCATGATAATTATGCATGCCCCGGTTCGAGTCTAGCACGAGCCCGCCCACCCTCCTTCATGCAGGATCTAGGCTTTTTATTAGCTGTGCCCGTATCATGCATGATATAAACAAAACTCGCCCTTGATAGCTAAGACATAGCCCCAGCCTGGCCTAATTAATGAACATTCTTATATTTTAGGCCCGGATCCAGCCCTCAATCTCAATGTTTCAGCCCAACCTGGTATGCAAGGGGCAACTTAGGCCCATTGACAACCCTAGTTGGTCCAAGTTCTTTTTAAACATCCATTGATTTTAAACCATTTGATCTTGACCATTAAATTTGTACCGCTAGCCAAGTTCTTTTAAACATCCATTTGATAGATGTCCTCCGAACTGTTACAAAAATTCCATTCCCTTTTTAGTCTATCTACTATTCAAAATGGGCCCCTTATTCAGACAGCCTGGAATAAGGTGGACGTATGTAGCATGTGCATTGGAAGGGTTTTAAGTTCGCACAAGTGGGGCCCATGGTTCAGTTGATATGATGGGCCCATCTATGAATTGACATCCAACAAAATCTCCCACGTGAACCTGCAACGGAGAGTTTAAGAAGGCAAATACCAGTCAAAATCGACCTCATGATATAAGAAAATGCAAATATGATAGCTAGGAAGCAGGATCTCCCAATTCAATGGTGTTTTGCGTAGGCTGGGGCCCATTTTTATTAACGGTTGGGATCATTGAACCATGGACCCCAATAATTAATACAAAATTAAATCCAAGCTTGGGTATTTTACATAGGCCCACAGTAGATGCTCGAAGCTTAGAGTATTACAGAGAGAACTTATCACCTACAGCCACTTCACCACAACATGTGGTACCATACCATTTTTCCAGCCAACGTGTCAATATTAATGTAGGAAATTTGCTGGTCCAATCATCATGTAGGTCACACCTATGGGGTCAATGAACAATCTACAACCTGACTCACCATAAAGGTTGACCCACCTGGTGAACTGTGAGCTTGGATTTTAAGAAAGGTGATCTTCATGATAGGGCTCGCCCTTCTCATGGCATGGATGTCCAGCATAAGTGGTGTGTTGATGGAAAAGATGGCACCATACTGTATAAAAAGAGAGCCTTGTCGTCGTCCACTCCTCATATAAGCATAAAAAGACATTGGACGAACTAGATTCGTTTAAACAAGTGTGGGGTTTCAATATTCGCCGATTCATTCACTTGAGATTTCTGTTTACTTTAACAAGAACAAAAAATTGCACAGTATTATAAATTGGTGTACATTTGCCTGTAGGTTTGTAAATGGCCAAGTTTGGGCAGGTTTAGCCAAAACCAAACCCACCCATTTATTAAATGGGTTCGAGTTCAAATTTTAGATCTAAACCCTTTTACTAAATGGGCGGATGGGTGAAGTCTAGGTTAACCTCATCAGACCCATTTCTAAATGTGTCAAGGTCTGGCAAAGGGAGATACACCCAAACTCATTTATAAATGGGCCAGGTCTAATGGGTCTAGGTTTATGTCTGGATCTATTATGCAAGCATTTTTACCAGGTTTAAAACTGAGTCTAGACGGATCTGGACCAGGATAGGTCCCTTGCAACATAGACCAAACCCACCCATTTACTAAATGGGTTTGGCTCAAGTTAGGTCGGGCCTAATATAAAGGAAACCAGGTATAAACTCGTTTGGCAATTGGGTTTGTTCTTGGGCCCAGACCCCTACTATTTAACAAACGGGTCGGGTCTAAATGGGTTGGGTTAAGTACCCCATTGAGTCCACTAACCCATTTACAACCCTATTTGCTTGAAGGAATACATATGAGTTTTTAGTTAGTTCAAGTGGTTGTAGATTGGGGTCCTAGAGTGGTCTGTGTTTAACTACTTCCCGGTGGCCCTTCTCTTAGGCAGAGCCTGGTCGGGTAGCATACCTTGAAAGTTGAAAACCCAAATAGTGTTAGGGTCGACTTAAATCTTGCAACAGAGGCCACTGACCGGTCAGTCAAGACGGAGACAAGACATCAACTCTCTATGAAGATTTCGTGCATTGTCGACCGGTCGGTCACGACGGAGACAAGACATCAACTCTATGTGAAGATTTCGTGCATTGTCGACCGGTAGGCAGGGGTCATCGACTGGTCGAGGGTGTGTCCGACCGGTCGACAGGTTTCTTTGTTGAAGTTGGTTTCTTGCTCGATTTTGTGCAAGGAGTTTCTAAGCCTAGTTTTCTCCTATTTAAGAAGTGTATTACGGGATTAGAGGGATTCTAGATTGGAAAGGGAATTAAGAGACGTTATAGGTGAGAGAAAGAGCTTGAGAAGAGAGTTTTCTTGTTTAGAAAGCTTGGGATTTCTCTTGCTGGGCTTGTAATCCAGAGTTTTCGGTTCCATCTCTTGTAACTTCTGATATTATAGTGGATTGATGTTGCTTCGTACCGTGGTTTTTTACCCGTGAGGGATTTTTCCACGTTAAATTCGAATTGTCTATGTGTGGTTGGTTGCATGCATTGTGATTACATTGTGTTGCTTGTTTGATTCAATTTGTTGTTGTGTGTTTAGCTTGTGCTTCCGTTGCTGGCCCTTTATCCCAACAACTAGTATTAGAGCAATCGTTGGGGTGTAACAAAAATCCGAATCTGAGACAAGAGCATGGCATCAGACATGAGATTCGATATAGAAAAGTATTCGGAAAAAAATAATTTTGAACTTTGAAATGTAAAGATGAAAGGCCTTCCAGTTCAGCAAGGGTTGCAAGATGCACTCTTTGGAAAGCGACCGAAAGCTATGAAAGAAGAAGAGTGGAAGAAGATCGATGAAAAAGCCAATGTATCAATCCAATTTACCGGGCAGATGAAGTCCTGTATAACGTTATGAAAGAGAAAACTGTGGCTGAAACATGGGCGAAGTTGGAGAATATCTACGCGAAGAAATCTCTAGAAAATCACATATATTTAAAGCTTCAGTTGTATAATTTAAGGATAGCGGAAGGGGTCGATATTGAGAACCACATCAGCAATTTCAATAGGCTTATTTGCAAGTTGATAGATGTAGATGAACCAATGAAGGACGAGGATCAAGCATTTATCCTGATGAATTCTCTTCCAGAATCATATGAGTTACTTAAGGATTCATTGTTCGCAGGTATGGAGACTATTGGCGTGGAAACTGTTATCTCAGCCCTTCAGGCGAAGGCGATGAGAAGAAAAAGCGGCAGCGTAGGTCTATCTATGGATGAGGCATTGGTTATGAGGGGGAGGAATTCTGAGCAGGGTGGAGGATCTCCATCATCGAGATCTAAATCAAAGGGTAAGTGGAAGTACAAAGTGAGATGCTGGAATTGCAGGGAAGAAGGGCACATGAAGAGGGATTGTTCGAATCTTGGAAAAATGTAGGAGAAATATGAAGATTATTCTAGGGAAGGGGCCAATATCGGAGAGGACGGTGGTGATATTTGTAATGTATTGATTGTATCCGGCATAGAGTCCCTTAGTGGAGAGTGGCTCTTGGATTCAGGTGCATCATGTCACGTATGTCCTGACCAGAGTTCATTCATAAAATATAGAGGATATGATGGTGGATCGGTGGTTGTGAGTGATGGCTACGCTCATAAAGTAGTGGGTATTGATTCAGCGTGCATTAGAATGTTCGATAGGGTCGAACGAATCCTTGAAAGTATGAAGCATGTCCTGAGATGAAGAGGAATATGATATCTTTTGGTAGCACTTGAGGTGAAAGGGTACAAGTTTATCGGCTGTGATCGGTATTGTAAAGTGGTAAAGGGATCACTCGTGATGATAAAGGCATGAATGTGCGATAATCTTTACAATGTGATCGGGAGCACAATTCATGGTGGAGCTGCGGGATCGACAGCAGGATCCACAATTGCTTGTATGTGGTAAAAGCCTAAGGGTCGCATAAGATAAGCAACAAGGCACTTGAAGTTGAGAGGATAAACTTGATGGGGCATGAGAAGCGATGAGACTATGATGATGACGAAGTAGAGGTGGAGGTTGTGTGTGGCAAAGTGTTGCATGAATATTGGAGTCGTGGTGGAGATTGTTAATGTCGACTTAAATCTTGCAACAGAGGCCACTGACCGATCGTCTGACCGGTCGGTCACGACGGAGACAAGTCATCAACTCTCTATGAAGATTTCGTGCATTGTCAACTGGTCGGCAGGGGTCATCGACCGGTCGACAATGTGTTTGACCAGTCGATATGTTTCCTTGTTGGAATTGGTTTCTTGCACGGTTTTGTGCAAGGAGTTTCTAATCTCGATTTTCTCCTATTTAAGGAGTGTATTACAGGATTAGAGGGATCCTAGATTAGATAGGGGATTGAGAGAGATTTTAGGTAAGAGAAAGAGCTTGAGAATAGAGTTTTCTTCTTGGGAAAGCTTGAGATTTCTCTTGTGGGCTTGTGATCCAAGGTTTTGGGTTCCATGTCTTATAACTTCTGATATTATAGTAGATTGGTGTCGCTTTATGCCGTGGTTTTTTTACCCATGAGGGGTTTTCCCACATTAAACTTGGATTGTCTATGTGTAGTTGGTTGCATGCATTGTGATTACATTGTGTTGCTTGTTTAATTTAATTTGTTATCGTGTGTTCGACTTTGCTTCCGCTGCTGGCCCTTTATCCCAACAAATAGAACTGCAACAGCTTTGCTTGCTGGCTGAAAAGCCATCATCACACGTTGGCGCTCATATATTTTGAAGTGATGGGAGCCTGGGTTTTGGAAAGAATGGCGGGCCGTCTTCGTGTGATAGGGCAGGGAAATGAGAGAAAATTGATACTATGGACCAACTTCAGATGAACCCTTTACCAAAATTCTCCCATCTAGAAATTTATACTATAACTACAGTTTATACACAGTGGTCATGCTATTCAATGATCCAAGCTATTGATATGGTGGAACCCATTGTAGATGGTCCATCATACCTAAATACCCCGCACATGAAAATCTTAGTCCTCTGCAGGTAGGGCAAGCAACGGAAATGAATTCATGCAAATATCCACATTCAACCGACAAAAAAGCAAAATTCAACAGCAATGATCTTCTAAGCTGCCATGTTGAGCTGGGCTGGGATGGGCTAGCAAATTGGCTAATTTGCTATTAGAGCAAGTCCAACATAGTTGAGCTTGGGTTCTTCTTTAGGGCCAAGGATCGATTTTCAATCGAGTCTATTCCACAAGACCAAATGCAAGCCACTCTCTTGAATGTGGGTTTTGGACTAAGGTAAACGTGTAGCCCGTTTTGGGTTCAGGCTCGGACTGTGGCCCATGTAAGTTAAAGGGTTAATCTTGGGTGGAACTCTATCCCACACGGCCTGCCCAAAAAAGTAATCAGGCTAGCTCAAGGTGGGTCCCTACGGTCCAAATAAGAAGATGAACAGCGTGGATCTACAATTCATACATCAAGATGGGTCCTTACAGTCAAGGTCTCACCTACATGGCTGGTTCGGGGTCACCCAAGTTGCGCTCGAACCAGCCGTGTGGGTGAGACCTTGACTGTAGGGACCCACCTCGATGTATGAATTGTAGATCCACTCCGTCAATCTTCTTTTATAGCTAATTTCAGGCTACCAAAAGTGAACCCGATACAAATATCAGGTGGAACACACCATAGGAAACAGTGGTTAATGACCATTGAAAACTTTTTGTGGGCCACAAAAAGTTTAGATCAAGCTGATATTTGTTTATTCCTTTCAACCATATCTTTATGACCTTACCAATAGGTTGGATGGTCAATAAACATTACAGTGGATGACAGGAAGCTTTTAATGGTAGAAGTTCAATGACTAGTGTTTTCTATGGTGTAGGTCTACCTAAAACTTTTGTTGCCTTCATTTTGTTGGGACCATCTCCTATAATAAGCTGAAAACACAGATGGACAGCATGGATCTACAATACATACATCGAGGTGAGCCCTACCGTTAGGGCCTCACCCACATGGCTAGGTTTTGGGGGTCTCACCCAAGTGCGCTCCCTTTGCTAAGCCTAGGGCTGTAAATGGTCGGGTTGTCCGGTTTAGCCATAACTAGACCCGCACATTTACTTAAATGAGTCTAGGTCCAAATTTTAGACCCAGATGCTTTTACTAAATGGGCAAGTCTGGGCCGGGTCCGAGTCAACCCATTAGACCCATTTATAAATGGGTCCAGGTCTGGTAGAGGGAGATCCACTCAGCCCATTTATAAATGGGTTGAGTCTAATGGGTTTGGGTCTAGGTCTGGATCTAGCATGCAAGCATTTTAACAAGGTTTAAAATCGGGTCTGGACGAGTTTGGGTTGGATGGGTCCCTTGAAACATTGACCAAACATGCCCACTTACTAAATGGGTTCAGGTTGGGTTGGGTTGGGTCGGGTCAGGCCTACTATAAAGGAAACCAGACCTAGACCCGTTCAGTAAATTAGTCTGTTCTTGGACCGAGACCCGTCCCATTTACAAATGGGTCGGGTCTGGGTAACCCATTGGTCCGCTGACCCATTTACAGCCATATCTAAGCCCTCATGGAGGATGCCACTTCACTGCAACCTGAGAAGCAGCCATGTGGGTGGGACTTTGACCATGGGGCCCATGTCAATGAATGCATTGTATATCTACATTGTCCATCCATTTTGCCAGGTTATTTGAGGACATGGACAAAAAAAATGAAGCAAATACAAATCTCAGGTGGACCACATCATAGGAAACAGTGGTTATTAAACTGCCCCCCATTAAAAGTTCCTAGGGTCTAATGTAATGTTTATTTGCCATCCAACCGGTTGATAAGGTCACACAGACCTAGATGAAAGGAACAAAAAAAAAAAAAAAAAAAAAAAAATCAGTTCCATCTAAAACTTTTGTGGCCCACAAAGTTTTTAATAGTTAAATGATCTTTGTTTCTTGTGGTGTGGTCCACCTAAGATTTCTATCTGCTTCATTTTCGAGACCATGCTCTAAAATAAACTGGAAAAATGAAAGGACGGCATGGATATACAATATACAATGCATACATCACGGTTGGGTAGACCTCACCCTGTTAGATGTTATTGATCAAAGATAAAGTTGGTCCACTTAGTAGGTGTAGCTCAAAGGTAAGAAAGCTTTGGCCAATTTTTTCACAACCATACAGTTGCTCAGTCAAATGTGGTCCACTTCTCTAGTGGACCCACCTGATTCTTTGGATAGGGAATCCACATGTGGGTACGTTTCTGATGGATGGCTTAGATATTGCACCTGTCTGACATGCTGGCATGACATGTGCATTAAACTGGCTTGTCCACGCTTGTGGGCTTGAAAAAGGCTCTGATTATGGGTCGTGGGCCCTGTGCCGGTTTATAAAACACTAGAGTCCAACCCATTGGCGAATGACCAGCCAAGAGGGCATTTGTGTAAAATTCGACATTTTGAGCTGCTTCCTTCCAATGGCGCGAGGAGATTCGTCCGCTTTGTGTCTCTGACAACTCATGATACAGCGTACGTTTCCGACTATGTTCTGATATGGTTCTCTAATCTGAACCGTCCAAATTAATCTAACATATTCTATTTAGTGTCAATGATAATTTTCAAACTTTTATTGCAAGAGTTGAGTACGTTCCACTGAAATATTTCATTTCATCAGTCAAAATTCATTTATTTGATTTCACATTGAAGGAACGTTTTTCAGTATATTATATTATCTTGGTGCATAGGATCCACAGTCGAACGGTTCCGATGATTTGAATACTAAGCGTGGGAGCCCAAGTGGGTTACGCCGCATACGCAAGGTTCTTAGACGCGACTGATGCAGAACAATCTCAAAATCAGAAACTCAGAGCTCCATGCAATAAGAAAAACCTCTGTACTTTCATTGCAAAAAAAAAAAACGAAAAAGAAAAGAAAAAGAAAAGGAAAATTAGGGTTCCATTTTCGTTCTGCAGGGGGAATATTTGAGAAGAAGAAGACAGAAATAGAGACAGAAGGAAGGTCTGCATTCTCCCTGTCTTGCAACCTACGGTTGACGATTCCAGAAGGAGAAGGAGAAGTACAGAGGAAATACTAGGTTTCATCTTTTTCTTTCTATTTTTATTTTAATCATGTTACATTCTAAGATTGTTTCCATGCATTTGGCGCCATTTGCAGCTATCCTAGCTATTGATAAAATCGGTCCCACATGGATGTGGAATCTGATGGCTAGGATTTGAGTCATTCTTGTATTGGTTTTTCTCTCCCAATCGTTTATCTGCTGTGTACTTGTGAAAGGATTAAAATCTTCTATTGTATGGCTATTTTTGTAGCAATTCTCTATACACAGTTGTGCCCATCAGATTGATGGTTTGGGTAATCGAACCATGGGCCCCACAAGGATTAGCACTGTTGTGCTAATCATGTTACTTCCTGTATACAGTAGTTATGGATGACTATTGTGCTAATCATGTTACCTTTGTGTATACAGTGATGGATGACGATGATGCAGGAGGTGTACCACACCATCATGTGGGAGACCCTGACGCGGGTAACTGGTATGATGATGATTTGGAAGGTGACGATGACTTGGAGGAAGATGATGATGTGGGAGACCCGGACGATGGTAATTTGGGTGATGATGATATGGAAGATGGTGATGATGCGGGAGACCCCAATATGGGTAATTTGGATGATGATGATGATGTTGGAGATCCCAACCCATTGGACGACGACGACGATGATGTGGAAGAGCAGGACGAGGGTGATATGGACGAAGATGATGATCTGGAAGACCAAGACGAGGGCGATATGGGCAATGATGATTTGGGAGACCCTGAGGGTGATGTGGACGATACTGAAGGGGTGCCCCATGTTCCTGCAAAATTAAGCCCGCTACTCCTACCAATATCCGACACAGAACCTGAATACGATAGTGATGGGTATCCTCCAGAGCAACAAAGCCCTAACCCAGTGGAGTTGCCCATGATCGTTATCAACTTCCCACATCAGTTCCGAGAACCGGTTGCTTGCATCTCTCTTTGGGAGCATATCCCTTCACTTCATGTGTGGCCGTCGATGAGAATGTTTCTTGGATTTGTAGGTTCTTTGAATGATTCTGTTCGAGGACGTAGAATGAACAGAGTGTATACCGCATCAGTCACAATCAAGAATATTATTGGGATATTAAACCAAGTTTCAAGTATGATTGACAATGAGATGCCGCCATTAGAAACTCAAGTTCAAGTAGATTCTGCATATTCTAGTTTTCATAACCTTCTTCAACAAAGCCACAATCTTATGAGAACTGTTCTGGTAGGTAACCTACAGGCCTCATTAGTTGAGGTATTTCCGTATTTTGCATCGAGTTTTGGAAGTGTAGGGTCGAGAACTTTTGGGGTATATCATGAGACCAATTTTGTGGCATGGCTTTATTGCCTTGCCAAGATGGATCTAATTACCCCAGAAGACTACCCGGTTATTGCAGCGAAAGTATTCATTCGGTATCGGGAGACGATTGCAAAGTTGAAGACAATATTCTATCCCTTCCGAGCTGTGAGCATTAATGTTCTTAAACCCAGTCACGATGAGTTCCTTCCATACCTCTTTGGTTCTTCGGAACTAATTGAAGAAGATCCCAATGGGCCTGCAATTATTCGGTCGTGTGATGCAGTGATTGTTAGGCAGAATAAGTATCTTTTTTTTCAATTGGTCATGGAAACGATCAGTCGGGATCCATTTAAATTATCGGGAACCCTCTTAGATATGAGTCGGATGGAAAATTGGTCTTCCGTGAATCAATTTTTGTTGAAACTATATCAAGATCAGTTTAAAGTACTTGCTGCTCTCAAGAAGTTTCGTTTTGGTTCGCTGATCGAGTGGCGAGGTTAGTTGTAATTATTTATTTGATTTAATTTCTAATTGTTAATGTATAACTTTCATCTTGAATGTCATCTTTTTGTTATGCCCATATCATGTTGCATATTATCAAGTATTTTCTTGCATCTTCTCAATGTATTGAAACACTATTTTGACATATTCATTAAAATTAGCATAAGTTCTATGTTCAACTCATATTCAATTCTCTATTTTTTGTATGCAATGTGCCCTCACTAGTTTTTTATGCCAATGCTCACATTTTGTTCTATACCCCTCAATAGTTTCGTGTGGTATCATGCATTGCAAATAAGTTGATTTTCCATTACTGTAATACACGCTTTCATTCATCGGATCTCACTTATGTCTTGTGTTTTGATCCCAAAATAGGTCTAGATATAGTACAAAATGAGTTTTAAAGCGTCATCCATGGTAATGAAGAAACAAGTAAAAAAAAAAAACAGAGAGAGAAGGTTGCTATGGAGACAAATGGGGTTTGTATATAACAAAAATGCCTTCTCAAACCCTAATGGGCTGGGCCGGGCTGACAGGCTGTTGCAAATAGTGCAAACCCGGCCTGATTGAAAAGAGGGCTTGAATTTTAAGCCCGACCATGCCCTTGGGCTTGATACTCCTGCCCAAATCCAGCCTTGACTGGGCAGCCCAGCCCATTGATAGCCTTATCTAAAACTGATAAAGATGGCGAGAAGGGAATTGTTATGCTATATCAAAAACTTAAATGATCTACAAGGCATGGGGCTATTAACACTAGTTTAAGATATGACACGTTGATAAACATTTCATGAATTTAAAAGGTAAAAGGGTCATGCAAAGTTAGTAACTTGCCTTATTTTTATAACGTGTCATGTGGGCCTCACAATGCTGGGATAAACATTATATATGTGTGTGCGCGTGTGTTGCGCCCGCGTAATGTTTTGCCAATTTAATAATGCCATGGTAGGAAAGCCTAATGCAATCTTTCTATCATTTAATTTCACAACACTGAATATATGTAAGAGTAAGAATTATTGTCAAGGTGTCCTGTATCGGTATCGGTGGGCGTAACGGTGCCCACAGTTACCGATACGGATACGGGCTGTATTGGCCGATACGCCCCCCGTATCAGACCCCGTTTCGCATAATGGGTCATACCGTTTCCGATACGTATCGGCCAATACGGCCAATACGTATCCGTTTTGGGATACCTTGATTATTGTAAAGTTTTTTACAAACAGTTCTAAAGCCAATAATGGATATTCAACGTTTCTTTCAACATTTTCTCAAAAAGAAGATCAATCAAAATGTTTCACTGTTACATGTTTCAAGAGAGGCTGACGATGTCATCGTCTTTGAAGATTGTAAATGTATTTTGGAGAATCAATTCCATATCCGTGATGTAAATACTTATAAATATTTTACCATATTGCCTATTAGTAACTATTTTGTAAGTAGCTTGAGTAAGCCTTTGAAAAAAAAAAAAGACGAGATTTTAATCCAGTGTTTGGACTGTGGTAATATGATCAGCTGTAGATTGTATGCGGCAAGGAACGAAAGGCAACTAAAACTTGCAGATGAAGAAAAAGCCTGTCATGATGATCTAAAATGATTCGGCGATTGGGATTATTAGGAAATTTCAGTTAGAGTAGGTTCTAATGGAAGTTATCTAAAACAAGAAAAGTGATGTGAACATTGTGACGAATTTCTGAATGGGGTGATATTTGATGAATGCATGGGTGGAGTTATGGAATTCAGGAATGTCAGACATGCATTGAAGTTGCCTTTATTAAAATTTGTGGGCATGAAGGGTGAGGTTTTAACTATGAAAGAGAAAAGAGAAGCTGACGGTCTATGTTACAAAATGGTTGACTCAAAGGGCAAGGGTCATTATAGCAGGCACCATGCAACTCGACCATATGGTAATTGGTCAACTATTTACCATATGGTCGACTATTTCAAGTGTGCACACATGTGTGTGTTGGGTTCTTTGTTAGAGGCTAATAAGGAACTTCCCTGTTGGGCATGAAGTTCACATGTGTGGGGCTCATGGAGTCATGGATGGGTTATCCGAATCATTGTTTTGACAGACTCCACATATACGGACCATGACCCTCAAATCTCCCAGATTGAAAGATCCTAATCATTCAAACTTTGGTCCTTTTTTTTCTGAACAATCAAAAGCTTAGGATTGTCCAATCGAGGAGATATTTTGGGCATGCTCCATCTCTGATGGAGACCATCAACTCGATAGCTTGGATAATCCAATAATGTGTCTCACACGTACGAACTTCCTGCACAATACAAAGTTCCTTGTTCATCACCTATATATGGAATGCACATTTTCCTTTTGTTATTCCCAGTTGCAAATACCAATTGTAGTATAGGTGAATTGAACTTTTTTTGCTATTTCCTTCCTATTGACTACAATATTTATATATACTCCTTTAATTCATGACATACATACCATGTGGGAATGAACTGACATTGTTGTTGATGCATGGATACAGAACCTGGCATAGACGAGGACCCATAAAAGTTCTAGCTGCTTGACAAAGGGACGTTGTTCTCTTCTTAAGCAATTTTACGGTAAAAGTCCCTTTATCATATTTCCCATTTTAGTAATGCCATGGTAGCAAATCCTAATGAAGGTCTTTCTATCACTTAATTTCACCATATTGAAGATATGCCAAGAGAAAGAATTGTTGTAAGATTTTTTACAAAGCCAAGAATGGATTATTTAAGTTTCTTTTAGCATTTTCTCGAAAAGAAGAAAAAAAATCAATTTTTTTATTGTCAAATTTTTCAAGAGAGGCGAATGATGCCGTCATCTTTGAAGATTGCATATGTATTGTGGAGAATCAATTCTGTTTCCATGATGTAAATACTTTATAAATGTTTTATGCTATTAGTATGCAGCTATTAGCAACTGTTTTGCAGGTAGCTTGAGTAAGGCTTTAAATAACTAATTGAGATTCTAAACAAGCGTTTGGACTGTAGTAATATAATCGACTGTAGATTGTATGCAGCTAGGAATGAAAGACAACTAAAACCTGCAGACAAAGATAGGGCCTTCATGAATCACGATGATCTAAAATGGTTGGGCGATTGGGATCAATAGGAAATTTCAGTTAGAGTGGGGACTATGGGAAGTTATCTAAAAGAAGGAAAGTGGTGTCAAGTGTCAACATTGTGATGAATTTCTGAATAGGAATGATATTTGATGATGCATGGAATTCAAAAACGTCATACATATGGTGAAGTTGGCTTTGTTAAAATTTGTGATCATGAAGGGTGGGGTTTTGACTACGAAAAAGAAAAGAGAAGCCACTGGACATTATATGTTTTTTATAATGTGAAAGTAAACAGTGAAAGGTTTTAACTTTACATTATATGTTTTTTATAATGCAAGTTTTACACAATTTTTAGCGAAACAAAACTCCAAAAAAAAAAAGCAAAGCGTACACTATGAACACTGCACACTACATAGTTGTAGCATATGTTACGACCCCTGTAGTGAACGCTACAGGGAATTTATGCTATTTAGCTACGCTACGTAGTGCTACCACTACGCTACACTACACTACATGGCATACGCTACGAGTGCTATTTGAAACACTGATCTAGATTGCTAACGATGTTGGGTTACGCAAGACTTTGATTGCCTGTAAAATCATCTTTGATGAATGTGATTGTTTTCACATTCAAATGCAATATTTTTCATAAGTGGCAACTGGCAAGGTCTGGATAGTTCTATTTGGAGATTTTTGTTGTGTGATTCATACGAAGTGGGGCCTGTCAGATGAATGTTCTTGATCATTGGCTAGCGTACATACCATGATATGTTATTGCTTCTAATGGGTGTTTTTTCCCCTCATTAATTCCCTGGATTACCTATGGTCTAATTGAAGTTATGGTCCTTGATAGAGTGAAGTGGAAGAAAATGATTCATGCAGCCAGCCCCAATTAGTTGGGATAAGGCTTCGATGATGATGATGATGATGATGATATTCCATCTAAAACATCAACACATTTCCATCCAAGAACCTGGGTTATTAGTTAGATGTTCCGAACACCAGTCCACAAAATAAATTCATCCATTCAACACTTGATTTATTTATTATTTTTTACTATTAAGATATAGATACTTATTTGATGAAAATCACACGTAGAGAGCAGGACACAGAATTTTACATGTGAAGGCCACTGAGAAGAAATCCTAAGATACGATTTACCTTGATTTTGTAATCGGGATATTTGCCGAGTGCTTTAATCAGACAAGGTATTGCAAGATTTGTAATCCAACAAGCAGCTGCAACCATCCCACAATGTGCATAGCCTTGAACTAAGTTGCTAACACCACCTTCATGTACAGCAGTATGAAGGAATGGTACAACTACGCCAGTTGCAGCCGACAAAGTGTCCCTGATTCTATGAGTTCCCCTGATCAATAGAAGAAAACATTTTGTGTTCTTGTCTACCAGAATTGTAAAAACAGGTTTCAAAAGCTACATCAAATAACAAAATAAACAGTGAATTCAATAGAATGCAAGTATAAGACAATTTATGCTCCAAAAATAGATTGACTGGAAGTGTGGTTTCCTTTTTAAATATTAAAAAAAAAACCCTCGAAATTCATAAATAAATCTTATATCATGACTCACTCCTGCTTTAGGTTCCTGAATGAGAACATCTTCAGGAGAATAGCCAGTTTTCTCGAAAAACAATGGAGATAGTTTCTTTGTGAAATGCCAACAAAGTGTCAACAAATTCAAGAGAGATTTTAGCTCAGTCATTATTTCAGCTCCTCTATGCTGTAAACTATCTTTACCAGCATATTTGCTTGCAACAGGTAAGTTTCCCTGGAAAGTGAGATGGACATGAAAAGCAACTTAGCATGATTTTCACAGACCTAAGCCACCATCAGAGATTTAAAAGAAAGGGCTCAAAAATGTCAAACTAATAATTAAGCAAAAAGATGAAAAGACCACATTGTGATATCCGGATAACAAGAACTAGCACCTAAGTTTCGAGAAGGAACACATCGCGAACCAGTAGGTTAAGAAAAATTTCCGGCTTTGAGAATGAAGTAGGATGCAAACGACGAGGATAAAAACATTATAAGGCAATTATATAAAAGATATTGTCTATGAACTATGCTGCGTGGATTATTCAGATACACAGTCACCCCGTCCACCATTTTAGACAAGTATCATGCAACTCTATCGCATATGGTCAAGCTAACTGTGTAGCTTAAGAAAAGGTTGCTTGTGGGAAGGTGAAAAGTGATGTAACCATCCTCTCTCAGTCATAATATAACTTTTGCATGGGAGCCTACATCTCATAGAAGTATGTCAATGAACCATAAAACATGGACAATTCAGAAAAAAAGAAGAAAAAAGAAAAAGAAAAAGAACCTTGTCCTCCCCAGTGTTACTTGGAAACGTGGCGTGGGTGCCAAGTGTTAAAGTGTCCTGAAGTGTCTGACATGGCAAACTTTAAAAATCTTTGCATGGGGACACTTCCATGCACAGATCAATAATAATTTATCTAAATAAATAAAATAAGGATAGAATAAAACTAAAATTAGGAACATTAGAAGCAATGGAAATTTGAGAATGATATTCACATTAGTCCAATAAAATCAAATTACTTGCAAGATAAACTAATAAATAATTTACTAAGAAAACATAAAAAAAAATAAAAATCGAGCACAATCATCTTGAAGAAGTTTTTTGTGTAAGCATCACTCGCTCTTAAAATTTTCAGAAGCCCCAACAAAAGAACAAAAAAATAACAAAAAATATTTTTCTTTTTTGTTATATATACAAAGCTTGTAGTTTTTTGTTGTATGTAGCCTGGCACCTGTAATGAAAATGAACCAAAATGTAGAGAGTTAGACTATGCCCTTTTGAGTATTTTCTCCAACAATATGTTTGGACACTTTGCTTGAAGTTTCCAACACAACATTTTCGGATGACATCAATATGACACTTTGTCCATATAGATTTTGAAGTGTCTTGTTGTGTCTAGGAGTGTCCAAGTGTCCCCAAGTGTCGGCACAGAAAAATCCCAGAAGATAGAAGTGTCCAGGTAACACTGGTCCTCTCCTCCACCAACTTAGACAACAAGATGCGACACATCCATCCCACTGGCCTTTTTGCCCTGTAGTTTGTGCCATCTCTGACTACATGACAAAAATGGGAACCAGAAAAAACGCAGGATAGTTGCTGTGGTTCCAAACTGAGCTACTCTTTTGTCAGGCTGGAATATAATCAAATTGTATAGGAAGGTATCAGATGGGGAAGAGGTAGCAGGCAGAATTTGCGGGGCTCGAGGAATGTGATGGATTAGTGATGCAATGGGTCATGTCGGTCGCAGGGTGGTGGTAACTTTCCTGTATCTGTGACGAAGATTATGAAGGCTTGTTCAAGTTTCTTGAGAAAGGGGATATGCAAAAGGCAATGGCTCTTCAGCTGAGCAAACTGCTGAAATCACCAAAGTTTGTACAGGAAGGGGATATGCAAAACGTAGTAGCTCTTTAGTTAAGCAAGCCCCTGAAATTACGAAAGGGAAGAAGGGAGCCGTCTGGCCTTGTTTCTTCTTTTAACTACCAGAGAGGAAGTGCAACAAAAGGACGGAAGAAGGGGAAATGGCTAAGGTGCAAACTTCCATGAAGCTGTTAAGTGGGAATGTCAGGGGCTGTTGGACAGATCAGGATGTTGGAAACTAAAATTCAGTCCATAGAAACGGAAATGGTTAATTTTAGTAACAACAGGAGTGGAAATGAGGAATTAGTAAAGATTGCTGAACAAGAAGTTTCCCAAAATAACCACTCTCGAATCTCAATATCTTGGTTCACAAGAGTGGAGAGATCGAGAAGGATGTTGCCCATAGAATTCAAGCAGGGTGGAAGAAAGGGAAATGTGCCTGTAGAGTTTTATGTGATTGTCGTGTATCACTCAAACAATAAAGGGGAATTTTATAGGATCGCTATAAGACTAGCCATGCTTTATGGAACAAAATGTTGGGCAGTTAAGGAACATCCATAGTATGGGTGTAGCTGAAATGAGGCTGTTCAAATGGATGATTGGCAAGACAAGGAAGGATAGTATTATTTTCCCTTATCTTCAGCACATGTGGACCACACGTGGGGTGCACATGTGCCGCATGTGGTATTGAGTGGTCCCCTTTGGGCGGTCCACTTCTTATGCTTGGGTTCCACATGTTTTGGTTAAGTTTTAGGCCCATGGGCCTTATTTTTGTAAGGGATTAAGTAAGAGGGGCAATTTTGTAATTTAACATTGTTTTTGTTAGCCCTAATCTAATAATACAAGGCGTGGGGGCGTGAGAGCTCTTTAGTGCTCTCTCCCTCTCTTTTCCTTTCCTCCCATCCCTCTTCTTTTCCAATCTTCTACCTACTATTCTACACAGTATCAGAGAATAATTGATCCGATACCTTTCTCTTTTCTTTCTACATTCTTCTCTTTCATTTTCTTTTGATCTCTTTCTTTTTGTCAAGTGAAACCCCAACGTGTTTGGGCTGATCCAACCTAGCCTCCTTTCCTTGTTGTGCCACCACTTGGTGGGTAGTATAATCATGTTGAACAAAGGCGTGTAAGGTCCACTTTTATGCTCTAACCGTGTGATGGGTCAAATTGGGCCATCTCTCATCTATAGTTAGATTTACAATCAAATTTGAAGGTTGTGGTGAAATTTGAAGGCTGAAATTGTGCTTGAAGATTATTGATGATTCAAATTGGAGGGGAAAAAAAAAGGTGTACAAATTGCAGGAAAAAAGGGCAAGTATTGATCTAGTTGATTACGTTCTACATGTGTGACATTCGATCTAGTTGAATCCTTTTCCTTAGTGTGTATTTGAAGTTCTCCCTGTTGCCTTTCAAAAAAAAAAAATTCTCCTTGACGAGATGGATACTAGAAATGAATCAAAGAACAATATTATGTATGCACCTAAGTCAATGCATTTCCAAATGACATCGACTCAACTAAATGGAATAGGTTATTTATAGCGGGCCACATCTATAGAGGTCTTTCTAACAAGGAAACAAAAAAGTAAATATTGACGTCCCCTAAATGAGGGCGTTATTGTGGAACAGTATGGAGCCACATTAGTGTGAGTGTCATCTTCTTCAAGATTGCCAAAGAAGTCTGGGATAGCTTGAAGGAGATGTATTCGAACGAGAAGAATCTCACGCATATCTATGAACTCCTATGGAGTATATTTTCATTCTAGTAGAGAGATAAGAGTGTGGGCGAGTACTATTCTGCCCTACAGGACATGTGGTATATCAACCAATTTCAACTTATATTGAAACTATGCGAAGGTAGATGGAGTAGTTTCATGTAACAAAATTCCTTTCTTGCCTCCGTCCCGAGTTCGAGTAAGTGAGATCTCAAATTATTGGAGTGAGGAAATCCCATCTATCATAGAAGCATTCGCCAGAGTTCAGGGTGCAGCCAATATGACCACATAGGGCTCCTCATTTGATCGGTTTGCATTTATATCTGCATTTGGCAAATGAGATGGGGGGAGCAGAGGCGGTCGAGGACGCGATGGTCGATTTGGAGGAGGAGACCCATAGGAAGGTCGTGGTGGAGGTAGAATTACTTGGGGCGGTCGTGGCACAAATTTTGGAGGTGGTCATGGTCGGGGTTGTGGTAATCAACATTGCATACACTGTGGCCTTGACAATCACACAGTTAATACCTATTAAGATCTAGTGGGGAACATCTTGGGCTAATTAGGTCCACTGATTGGAGGATGGTCTTGACGGCCATGTGTACAAGTCTACCACTCATGCTAAGCCGAGTACTTCAAGTGACACAATTACGATGTCCAAGAAAGAATATGCCAAGCTTTTGAGAGATCACTCTACCCATACCTCTTCCTCTACAACTACTTTTACCCAATTATGTACAACATGTTTCACTTCCTACAAGATTTCCCATGGATTATTAACTTTGGTGCTTCCGATCACATGACCGATAAGCGTAGTATATTGTCTCAGTTAGTTCAATCCTCATTCATCCCGTCTGTGACCCTAGCTGATGGTACAACTACCAGTGTATCTGGGGTAGGTATTGATTGTCCTACTCCAGATCTCTCAGTATCCTCAATTTTGTATATTCCTAAATTTTGTTTGAGTTTGTTTTCTATTAGTAAACTACCCAAATCCCTAAATTGTTCTACCAAATTCTATCATTCTTATTATGTGTTTCAAGATCTAAAGATGGGAAAGATGACTAGTGGAGGACATGAATTAAATGGGCTCTACTTAGGGCTCTCAATGGAGTGGGTCATATTCGAGATCCGATTCACTTTGAATCCGTATAATGCGGATTTGGATCTTAAAATAGCTCCGATTAGTTAAATGGACCGGATTTGGATCTTAAAATAGGTCCGATTACTTAAATGGACCGGATTTGGATTCACAGGAACATATCCGAGTTCGATCCGAATCCGATTAAGATCCGACTCATTGTCACCTTACTGTATATGTTATATTCATGCTGGCCATCCATTTTACAGATTATTTTAGGCCATGTCTCAAAATTGAGATATGCCACTCTTAGGTCAACCATACCACAGTAAATAGTGAGATTTGCATCATTTTTCTACTAAATTAAAAATATTATATTATATATTTTTTTAGATTTGTAATGGGGGTGGATTCGGACCTAAATCCGATCTGAATCCGGTGGTTATATGGATTTTGGATCGGAAATGGATATAACAATTTATAAATGTATAGGATATGGATATCACCTTTTGGATCCGAATCCGATCCGAATCCGTCTACAGATATATGGACTTGGAGCCGGATCCAACTGGATCCGATCCAGATCCGACCCATTGAGAGCTACTATCTCGATTGTAGAATAAAGGGAATTGGATCAACTTTACAGGCTAACATTTCTCCTCACCAGTGGCACTCTAGGCTTGGTCAACCATCTCTTAAATAGTTTAAAGAGTCTTTGTCTCGTCTTTGTCACACGCGTCTAGATTGGAGTGTGAAGCTTGTGAGTTAAGCAAGCATCATAGAGTGTCTTTTCCTTATGAAGATAAAGTCAGTGATAAACCCTTTCATTTGGTACATTCAGATGTTCGAGGTCTAGTTCATGTTTCTAATTTGTCTGATTTTAAATATTTTGTTATCTTTGTGGATGATTGCTCTAAAACGACATGGTTATACTTGATGAAAGATTGTTCTGAGGTATTTACATATTTTAAAGAATTTCATATGCAAATACAAATTCTATTTGATGTTAAAATATGTACTCTGAGATATGACAGTGCTAGATATACGTCGAACCTCTTTCATTCCTATCTTTCTTCCCGTGGCATCATTCACAAAACGTCATGTGCACACACCCCTCAGCAGAATGGAGTTGCGGAGCGTAGGAATCATCACTTATTTGAGGTTGCTAGAGCCTTACTTTTAAATATGAATATTCCAAAAGGTTTTTGGACTGTTGCAGTTTTGAGTGCTTGTTATTTAATAAATATGATTCTTTCATTAGTCTTAAGTGGAAAATCTCTCCTTTTTTTTAATCGTATGTTCTCAACCCTTTTTTATTCCTCCTAAAGTTTTTTGTCGTGTGCTACGTATGTAAGTTTGACCATGTTTCTGATAAATTCGAACCAAAGCTGTAAAATGTGTTTTTCTAGGTTACTCTTATACCCATTGAGGTTACAAGTGTTACAATCTAGTCACTCATAGGCGGTATGTGTTAGATGATATTACAATTTTCAAGAGTACTCCATATTTTTGTAAGGGAGGAAAATCTTTACAACTTGAAAAGGGCTCTATCATTCTTCCTTTGGTGCTAGGCATAACTTCATCCATTAAACTAGTTCTTGTGCACAAAAGAATTATGCTATCTTCAATACTTTCAGGGTATTTAGGTAGCAAGGTCAAAGATGGGAATCAACTTGTCACAGAGGAATTATGTAATGGATTTGTCAGAAGATACAGGTCTATTGGGGGCTAAGCCAGTTGAAACTCCCATGGATACTAATGTGAAGTTGAGTGTGGATTAAGGGTAATTGTTCGATGATCCGGGGAGATATCGTCAGCTCGTTGGAAAACTGATCTATTTGATGATTGCACGATCGGATATCGCTTATCTAGTCTGTGTAGTGTGTCAGTTTATACAAGCTTCTCGGGTGTCTCGTATGGAAGCAGTGCTTCGCATACTCTTATGCTTAAAGGGAGCCCTTGTTCATGGAATTCTTTACAAGAAGAATGAACACATTTGAGTAGAAGAGTATTCTGACACAGATTAGGCTAGTTCTCCTGATAGGCGTTAGACCATAGGTTGTTGTACATTTGTGGGAGGCAACTTGGTTACGTGGAAAAGCAAGAAGCAAAGTGTTTGGCGTAGCCGTAGGCAGGTGAGATCGAGCATCGTCTCTCTCACGGGGATAACTATTTCGAATTTCAGAACTACAGGGACTCTTCAACCTATGTTCGTCGAATCCACGACGGGATATCTCGAATCCACGAGCAAAGGAGAGATAAACTCAAAGCGTTATTAAAATAATTCAATCATCCCTTAAAAAAAAAGAAGAAAAAAAAGAAGCAAGCTTAAATAGTACTTCAAACCCTAATCTACGCAGCATAGGTGTCCTAATTGCAATAGGAAAGAAAACAAATTAAAACAGAAACAAATCAAATCAAAACAGAAAGTTTGCGCAGAGCTCTGTGTATTGCATGACCGGTCGGCCAAGGGGTCTCCAACCGGTCCGAGTTGAGCAGGCGACCGGTCGGTCGGGGCTCAAAACAATCTAGCAAGTCTAGAGGGTCTATGGACTTAATTCGACCGGTGGGGCGACCTGTTCGTCAGAGGGTCCGACTGGTCGTCAGGAACTGTTTCTTTGAACTTCCTCCGGGTCCTCTGACTCTTCTTCTAGCTTTATCTCGAATGCTTTTGGGCCCACTCCTGGGTTCTTCTCTTAACGCTCGTCATGCCTCGGCTAAGGGAATGCCCCACTACATTAGTCGCCCCCTCTTGAAAGAAACTCGACCTCGAGTTTCGCCTCTTCTCTTGAATCCTTACTGCCTGGTGGTGTAAAACAAGGAGAGATTACTCCTCTCCCTTTGTTGTTTGACGGCCTTCACTCGGGGTTGCTGGGGTATGGACAATTCTCCTGCCGTCCTTGCTGAATGTGATGACGTTGTCCCGGCCACGATGTACGGCATCCTGATCATATTGCCATGGACACCCAAGTATCATGTGACAAGCATCCATGTCAACAATATTACAAAATACTTGATCGTTGTAGGCCTTGCTGATTGAAAAAGAGACAAGGCATTGTTCATTAACCTTCGTCGTGCTTCCTTTCCGAATCCAATTGATGTCATACTGTGAAGGATGCGGTGTTGTCTTGAGCTTCAACTTGTCCACCATCGCTTGGGACACGATGTTCTCGCTGCTACCACCGTCAATAATCACGTCATACACCCTTCCATCCACGGTACACCTCGTACGGAATAGGTTGTGGTGTTGAGGATGTGTATGA
The DNA here is from genome assembly GCA_003013855.2 of Liriodendron chinense. Taxonomy (NCBI): domain Eukaryota; kingdom Viridiplantae; phylum Streptophyta; class Magnoliopsida; order Magnoliales; family Magnoliaceae; genus Liriodendron; species Liriodendron chinense. The sequence continues at coordinate 2,187,069 of PVNU02003263.1, forward strand.
GTGTCAGACGTGCGTTTGTTGCCTTGTACAACCAAGGATATCTCCTGAAATCCAGTTAGTTCCTTCCTCCTCTTCATCTACGTATTCAACATCAACATTAATTTCTGGTTCAGCCGGTGCATCTTCTATGGAGACAATTACATTAGCCGTGGGCCGTTGAGGGCACACAGTGGATAGGTGGCTTGGCTGTCCACATCTGTAACAATGATAGGGTCGCGGCCTCCCATGGGGGTTTGGAATTTTACTCGGGCCCAGTACAATGGTTGAACGTTGCAGCCTCACTAGACCACTTCCTGTTGCACGGACGACACTCACAGCGGGCTGTTGTTGATCTTGAGATATGCCTTGAGTGGGACCCGTCATAGTGATTTGGGTAGAGGAAGAGGGGCGTGCAGCGATTTTGGCAAGCCGAGTCTCTGCGCGACGGGCATACTGTAGGGCCCCTTCCACGGACCAAATCGGTAACATCTGGACACGATCCTGGATATCGAGCCTTAGACCGCCAACAAACCCCGCGGTCTTCTGCGCACCTATTTCCGATAAATCGTTACGGGTGGCTAATCGGTTGAACTCAACGGCGTATTCTTCAACGGTCTGATTGCCCTGACGGCAAGTTTGGTATTGCTGGAATAGGACCCGCTCGTAGTCGCGGGGTAGGAAGCGCGATCGAAGGAGTTGTCGAATCCGAGGCCATGATCGGATGGGCAACTTGTTTTGCCAGGTGCGGGAGAGTTGTAATTGCTCCCACCATGCCGAAGCACCGGACTTCAACTTGTACGCAACAAGTTTAACCGTTCAATCCTCCGGAACTTCCATGTAATAAAAAAAATTCCGCTAGCCAATCCATAAACTCTTTTATTCTAAGCATGTCATTGAAAGTAGGGAGTTCTACCTTACCTCTATAACCATAATCATTACGATCTCCGCGATCTGTACCACGCACTTGCGCTCTTGCAAGGATATTCTCGGCGTCATTGTCGCTGCCATCCAAATTCGCTTGATTCGGTCGCCAATTCACGGTCGGGAGGGCCGGACAGATCAGTGGGTTGTTCCAAACTTACACTGCGGGTGGCTGGACACCTACTGGAACTTGCTGTTGGGCCAAGGCCACAAAGATCTGGTCGAGAGACTCTCACAGCCCTTGCATAAACGTCTCTACTAATCTCTGGAGGAGTTCCATCCTCTCTACCAAGTACTAGATCCCTTGATCATCGTCAAAGGGATTGTTGCCTCGATTGTCGCTAGAAGCCATCACCCAAGGTTGTTCCTCGCTCTGATACCAACTTGGCGCAGCTGTAGGCGGGTGAGATCGAGCACCGTCTCTCTCACGGGGATAACTATTCCGAATTCGGAACTACAGGGACTCCTCAACCTATTTTCGTCGAATCCATGATGGGATATCTCGATCCACGAGACCGTTTCTTCGAATCCACGAAGAACAACTTGAATCGACAAACAAAAGAGAGATAAAGTCAAAGCTTTATTGAAATAATTCAATCATCCCTAAAAATGAAAACAAAGCAAGCTTAAATAATACTTTAAACCCTAATCTACGCAGCATAGGTGTCCTAATTGCAAGAGGAAAGAAAACAAACTAAAACGGAAACAAATAAAATCAAAACAGAAAGTTCCCGCGGAGCTCTGTGTATTGCATGACCGGTCGGCCAGGGGGTATTCGACCGATCCGAGTTGAGCGGGCGACAGGTCAGTCGGGGCTCAAAACAGTCCAGCGAGTCCAGAGGGTCTCTGAACTTAATTCAATCAGTTGGGCGACCGGTTGTCAGGAGTCGTTTCTTTGAACTTCCTCCGGGTCCTCCGACTCTTTCCGGCTTGATCTCATACACTTTTGGGCCCACTCCTGGGTCCTTCCCTTGATGCTTGTCATGCCTCGGCTAAGGGAATGCCCCACTACATCAGTGTTGTTGCTCAATCAAGCGCAGAAGCAAAGTACATGGCTATGACTCATGGAACATGCGAACTCATTTAGTTGAAGACATTAATGTGTGATCTCAGGTTCATGGTGGATATACTTATGAGGTTGTACTGTGATAACGAAGCTGCATGTTACATTGCCAACCATTTAATGTATCACGAGAGAACCAAACACATTAAAGTTGATGGTCACTTCATTTGGAAAAAGGTGGCTAACAAGGAAATATGGATGCCATATTTCAAGTCCCAAGATCAAGCGGCAGACATGTTTACGTAGGCTCTCGATCTTACTCATCTAGATAGGTTCTTTATCAAGCTATGCATTCATGACATAGATGCTAATGCTTGAGGGGGAGTGTTATTTTTGCTTATCTTGAGCACATGTGGACCACATGTGGGCTCCACACGTGCCACGTGTGGTGTTTAGTGTGTTGGGCTGAACGCCTCAACTCTTCATGCGTGAAGACGACAGCCGGGCGCCCCACGGTGTTGGTGACCGGGTGCCCCATGACCCGGCCGGGCGCCCGACCATGTTGGTCCGGGCGCCCGAAATTCAGTTTTTCCAAAGTTTCTTGCTGGACTGTTTTTTGGTTGGCCGGGCGCCCGACGGTCTTGTGACCGGGCGCCCGACCCTGCGCGAACTGCTTGTACGCAGTTTCCTAATCTGACTCTAATTGCTCCGTTTTTGGTATTTAAGCGCTCCAAAACGGGATTAGGGTAGATCATTGTGTTGCTAACACGTCCAAGGTGAGAGAAAGAGCTTGGAGAAGAGGGTTTCTTCTTGGGTAAGCTTGGGATTTCTCTTGTGGGCTTGGGTTTTGGGGTCTTGGGTTCCATCTCTTGTAACTTCTGAGTTTATAGTGGATTTGTGTCGCTTTGTGCCGTGGTTTTTTACCCGTGAGGGGTTTTTCCACGTTAAAATCGGATTGTCTATGTGTGGGTGATTGCATGCATTGTGATTGCTTTGTGTGGCTTGTTTGATTGAATTGTCTGCTTGTGTTCGGCTTTGCTTCCGCTGCGGGCCCTTCCTATCCCAACATAGTGGTCCCCTTTGGGTTGTCACTTCTTATGTTTGGGTTCAATGTGTTATGTGCTAAGTTTTAGGTCCATAGGCCTTAGTTTTGTAAGGAATAGGTAAGAGGAGCCAATTTGTACTTCAACATTATTATTGTCAGTCCTAATATAATAATACAAGGGGCGGGGGAATGAGAGCTCTTTAGTTGCTTTCTCCCTCTCTTTTCCTGTTCTCCCATCTCTCTTCTTCTCTTCTCCAATCTTCTCCAAGAGACGTTGGGGATGTCAAAGCTGGACAAATTCTTGGTGTCTACTGAATGGGTGGAGGCTTTTCTTTGGTTTAGTGATGCAGATTCCCATGGCCTCTATCATATCATTGTCCCATCACTTTGGAAGTGAAGGATGAAAAATGGGGTTCGCATTCATTTCATTCTGTGCTCATGTGGCTAGAGATTGAAGGATTCTCCCAGCTGGTGAAAGATTGGTGGATATCATTTCAGGTTGAGGGGTGGCTGGCTACATATTTTTTCCCCCAAACTAAGGCTTCCGAAAGAAGCTAAAGTAATGGCAAAAAGATCATTATGGGAAGAGTGATGAAGAGAAAAGCAATAGTCTACAAGAAATTCAGAAGTTTGATATTAAAGAGGAAGGGGAGGCTCTAAGGAGGAAATTTGCTACGCCCTAATCTCATCCTCAAGAATGAAAATAATCAGAAGGAATTAAATGGAAGCAAAAGTGAAGTGCAGTTTGGCTCAAGGAGACATGAAAACAAATTTGTTCCATGGTATTTGCTAGTGCAAGGCCAAGGAACAATAGGATTCATGACTTGGTTGTAGATGGAGAAAGAGTTGAGGAGAAGTCGTGTGATGATGCAGCGGATTTCTTTACGGATCTTCTTTTGGAGGAGGGATGTAAACAGATTGAAGCTAGTTAACTTGTATTTCAATTGAATCACAGAATTGGAGGCAGGAAACTTAGAAAAGTCTATTGAAGAATTAGAGTTGAAAGAGTCAATGGAATCCTTGACAAGGCTCTGTATCTGGATGGTTGAATTCTTTCAAATTATTCTGGGAGGAAGCGAAGAACAATTTACTAGCTTTTATATTGGAGCTTGGTGAGAGAGGGAGGCTTTATGCGGAATTGGGGTGAGATTCATTACTCTCATTCACCTTTGGAGTTTTATGTGATCGTCATAGACCACTGGAAATGAAAGAGAAATTTTATAAGATAGCTATAAGACCAATCATGTTTTATGGGACAGAATGTTGGGTAGTTAAGTAACAAACATGTCCATAGGATTGAGTGTAGCTAACATGAGGATGTTGAGATGGATAAGTGGAAAGACAAGAAAGGATAAAATTACAAGAAATTTCCGTCTTTAAACCTCAGGTTTGACCGAACAGCCAAAATAGACCTCCAAAACTTTACTTTCCATTTCTAGACTTCAGCTGTACAGATGTGTTTTTTCGGGCAGAAATACCCTTGACAGTGGACTTGGTGAATTTCACCGAGTTCACCAAGTCCACTGTCAATGGTATTTCTGTCCGAAAAAACACATTTGTACAGCTGAAGTTCAGAAATGGAAAGTAAAGTTTTGGAGGTCTATTTTGGCTATTTGGTCAAAACTGAGGTTTACAGATGGAATTTTCTCTAAAATTAGAAATGAATGCATTCGAGAGAATTTAGAAGTAGCACCAATAGTTGGAACAAGTTAAGGGAAAGTAGACTTAGATGGTTTGGCCATGTTCAATGAAGACCAAGAACCGTGGTGATTAGAAGTGAGTTTGTACAAGTCGAAGGCTCTAATGTTGGAGGCGTCGGCAAACCCCCTGATATTCATTGTTCTGGTGTTCACTAATAGCTCGAGCTTTTAGCGCAACCAGTCAGTAACATGGTATCAGAGCAGGACATCCGGTGTTCAAGTCCCGGGGTTTGCAAAATTCAGTATTATAAGGCATCCGGTATTGTATCAGCCCAGAGTATCACGTGCGGGGCCAGTATACCGCCCGCATGTGAGGGGAGGTGTTGGAGGCGTCAGCAAACTCCCTGATACACGTTGTTCTGGCGTTTCATTCACCAAGAATCTCCTTCCGGGGGGGGGGGGGGGGGGGGGGGGGGGGAGCTTTTAGCAGTAGTAGAGTGGAAAATTAGAATTTTAGTCTTTTCCCAATTTCCCAGGGAAACCCGATATCAGTCATATTACTTAAAAATATTATGTTCCTGTCTATCTATTCCATCTGGCTTAATGCTCATTTCCAGGAATGACGACTGATCTCCCAAGACCCGCCTTTAGAAGCATCTTCCCTGCATAAAAGAAATGGGCCATGTTGCAGGAATTTGGTGAGCATGGCATGTATTGTATCAAGGCCTTCCATGCCTATTACAGATGGGCGTGGCCTAGAATCACCCTGATCGGATGATCCTACCATCCAAACAATTGCCTCTACAGCCATCATCCTTCTTTCATGTGTTCATTTGGCGAGTGGTTTGATGTCCCATTCAATCCATCATATTCTCATATAGTACCATCTGGTCAAAAGAGGGCCACTTATTTTCAGTCTGCATGGCATTTGAACAGTTCTTGTGTGGGGCGCATTAATGAAATTTATAGACAGAATGGGTCATGACATGGGAATCATAGAGGGTTAGTGCTATAATGGAATTAACCAACTATACACTTTCTATGTGCATATGTGGCTCATTTGGCGAGAAGATCGGACTGATTCGTATGGGCATCTACACGATGAGGAATGTCTGTTGAGCAGCTTGGATCCTGCACATCGATCTCTTTATCGCATGGAGGCGAGTTTGGAAAAAGTGCACTCCCTCCATGAATGAGATTTTTTGGCCTAGTGTCTTCTGTTCTTTTCACCTTTCACTTCTGTGCCCAGGAATCATAGTGGGACCTTTTGGGTTGCTAATCTAGATTGTTATGTTGGGTTACACAATAGATGGACTACCTGTAAAATCATGTTGATGAATTTGACTTTGTATTCAAATGCAATATTTTTTGTAAGTGGCAAGGTCTGGATGATTTTATTTGGAGATCTGACTGTCTTCATATTCCAATGCAGTATTTTTCATTATCGGCAAGGTCTTGGATACATGCACAAACACGATGGGGAATGCTTGATGAGCCAGCTCGGATCCTGCACGTGCATCTCTTTATCACTTGGAGGTGAGTGCCAAAAAAATGCACTCCTTCCACGAATGAGATTTTTTGGATGTGTGTCTTACTTTCCTTTCACTTCTGTATTGAAGAATCACAGTGGGAGCTTTTGGGTTGCTAAACTAGATTTGCTAACTACGTTGGGTTACACAATGGATGGACTGCCTGTAAAATCATTTTGATGAATTTGACTGTCTTCATATTAAAATGTAGTCTTAAGCGGCAAGGTCTTGATAGATCTATTTGGAGATTTTGCTGTATGATTCATTCATCGAAAGTGGGGCCTATCAGATGAATAGTCTTGATCATTGGCAAAGTGTCCATTCTACGAAATATGATATTACTTTTAATATGGGTTGTATGGTTGCTTTTTTTTTTTTTTTTTAAAGAAAAAAGAAAAAGAGAAAGTTGTCTCCACTTATATATTCCCTGGATTACCTACGGTCTAACTGAAGTTATGGCCCTTGATAGAGTGGAATGGTGGAATTGGATTCATGTAGCCAACCCCAATTAGCTGGGATAAGGTTTAGGCGACGATCATGATCAATTCCCTGGATTTTACCCCAGCAGGATAGTGGAAAAACTGAATTTTAGTCTTTTCCCAATTTCCCCGGAAAACCTCATGCATCAACCAAACAAAATTTAATAATTCCTTAAATATTACACCAATTAAAACATTCCCAGAAACATGAAAAACCAGGGAATAAATTACCCAACAACCAATGGGCCCTAATTTGGTGCCGGTCAGAGGGGTTGGGTTGGGTTGAGGGTCAACCCAAGCCCAACTCAAACCGAGACCCAATCCGTGCCCAGCCCAACTTATCAGGTATTCAACCCTAACCAATCTCGGGTTGGGTTGGCTCTTGTCAGGTTTGTTGGGTTAAAGATGAGTGGTTCAATGATCTGAACTATCTACATCGTGGAATCCACCTAGGGCTATGTTTAAGAAATTTACAATGGGCGGATGATTGACACTATTACTATTTGTAGATGAATTAAAAACAAAGCTCAATCATATCATCATGTGGCCCCAGTAGGAGCAACCGGCGTTCCAACCCGAGTTGCACCCCTACTAAAAATAAAACTTTATGGCTCCTTGGTGTTTATATTTCCTGGGAAACCCATAAAAAGTTAAATATTTCCCCATTTGGCACCATGGATTTGAGGAGAAGTCGATTCCATGATATGAATTCTCATCAATTCCAATTCTTATCAATTCCAGATTTTCTGTTTGGCAGCCAAGATTTGGAGAAAAACCAGACATGAGGGAATAGATGGTGTAAATTTTAATCCCACTGTATTAGCCTCGATTTTTAAATCCATGCCGTTCATCCATTTTTACATATCATTTTATGCCAGGATCCAAAAAATAAAGCAGATCCAGATCTGAAGTGGACCAGAAAACAAGAAAAAGTGGAGCGTGAGACCTTTATGATGCACAAAAGTTTTGGATTAAACTGATATTTGTGTGGTCCCTTCATCTAGGTCTTTGCAACCTTATCAACAAGTTGGATGGAAAATATATATACATCATGTTGGGTCCCATAGTTAGGGATACATTACGTTGGGTGATTTGAAAAAGAGGTAAAAGTATCTTTTTGAATTCTCCTGATTCCTCTCAAATCCACTTCTCATCAAAGCCATGGTGCCAAACAGAATAAAGCAACCAGTTTCTCCTCACTTCTCCTCAAATCCATGGTGCCAAACAGGCCATTGGTGTTTGGTTGAGATTTCAGGAATTCCTGGAGAAAGTCTGAAATGTGTTTGGATAGCATTGGGGAAATTTTGAAAACGTTTTCTTTTTCTTTTTATTCTCTCTTTTTTTTAAAGACATTTATTTTATAAGAGGCAAACATGTGTAATTAAGATAGCTGTTGAATCTTCAAGTGGGCCACATGATGCATGGACTGGCCTAAATTCTGGACCACATAATGGCTGATAAATGGTTGAACAGTGGTAAGTCCTGATTGATTATATTGATCTAGACCATCCATACGCGTCCTCCCTTTGATTGCCCCCTCTCTCTCAAAAAGCAGTTTGGTTGGATGATTCTAAACCATTCAAGGAAGGTCCACTGTTGTTGTATTAGAAAAGGTCAACCACTAATCTAGGCCGTCCATTGTGTGGGGCCCACCTTTACTTGACCATGGCTCTTGAAAAAGTCACTTTGGTCGCATCATCCTAACCATTCGGAATAACTATTTGAAAGTAGACAAGCCATATTACTGTTACTAGAAAAGCCTCATCATTGCATACCATGTGAGGCCAACCTTTAATGGCCTATCCCTCCCAAAATTCACTTTGATATAACGGTGTTAGTCATCCAATCAATGGTTTAGAAGTGAATGGGCCATGCTTATTGTATCAACAAAAGTCTAATTAGTGTTGAGATCAACTAGCATGTGGAGCCCACCTTTGATGCATGGAGAAGAAGAATAGAAGGAGACAACTGCACTGGAGTTGTGTGAGAGAGGTGTAGAGAGAAGGGGAATGGTAAGAAAAATGAGTGCTGTTTTGACATTTCAGGGGAATTATTTGCCCAGATTTTAGCTCCTTGAAAAAAAAAAAATGGAAAACTAGGCTCCTTGGAAAAGAAATCCTGGAAAACTAACATAATCAAACACGTTATCAGTGGAAATTTTGGGAAATTCGTTTCCAATAAAATCGGTGCATCAACCCAACATAATTTAATTATTTCCCAAGAAATACTGGCCAGCTTTGACATTCCTCGGAAAACATTGTTACTAACCGGTTGCGCTAAAAGCTCGAGCTGTTAGGGATATATCAGGGGGTTTGCTGACGCCTCCAACAAAAAACTAGAGAATGAATTCCTCGACAACGGGATGTGGATTGCTGGGTGGGGCCCACCATGATGTTTGTGATAAATCCATCTGTTTTAGCAGCTCATTTTAGGACATGGGACAGAATGAGGGGATCCAAAACTCAGGTGGGCCACGGAAGTTTTGTCTCAAGTTAAGTTTTTTGTGTTTTCAACTTATCCTAGTGGGGCTGACCTTATAAACAGTTTGCATGGCATATAAACATCAAGGTAGAGCCTATGAAAGCTCTAATTGCAGGCATAATACCTTGATGTTTATATGCCATGCAAACAAAGTGTGGCTGATAATACCCAATTTGCAAACCCCAGGCAACACTCGAGCCTCAAAGTAAGGCCGTGCAAGATCAAAGAGAGCCATCCACACAAGTGGACCTCACATCTGAGTTGTGCATCAGGTGAGTCCCACCATGTGGTTTTGAAATCACGCCCATTGTCATGTGGCCCACCATGATATTTTTGAGAAATCCACCCAGTCCATCAAATTTTCAAACTCATTTTTATTCATTAGCCTAAATATAATGAAGATCCAAGACTCAAGTGGGCCACATACCTTGAAATAGTATTATAGAACCCCACCATTAGAACAAAGGAGCTTAAAAAATTGGTGTCCCATCATTATTATTTGCGAAATCCATCCCGTCCCCCATTTTTATAAGCTCATTTTAGGTTGTGGGCTCAAATACTGGCAGATCCAACACTCGAGTGGGCCACACTACATGTTGTTGAAATGGTCATGGGCCCACATTGATGTTTCGAAATATCCACCTGTCCAGTGCTTTCTTCATATAATCTTATGGGGTGGGAATGACCTTATGACCAATGTGGATGGCATATAGTCAGCATGGAAGGCCTTGGGAAATATTTTAATGGTGGTTGTTCAATCTCCATTGTTTCCTTCGATATGGCCCACTAGAACTTTGGATTTGCCTTGTTTTTAGTCTCATCTCCCAAATTGATCTGGTAACATAGATGGACGGGGTGAGTGTCTAAGAAACAACATCAGGCCTTAGGTATGTGGTGTTGCATTCACCCCCGCAACCCCTGTCCAATGAGAGGAGGGAGGGAGCAGATTTGGTCAGCGTAACGACATGTTTGGTCCATCCGTTTTGCCAGTTCATTTAAAGGCATGAGCCCGAAAAAGAAGTAGAAATCAGGATAAGATATACCCGATTCAAAATTACTCATCATCCATTATAAAGTAACTTGTCATCCTCGCAGATTGGTGCTACTCCATCCCTGTCTAGCGAGACGGACGGTCCACCCCATGATGTTTTTGAGAATTCTACCTTGTCAACCATTTTATTTGGTTTATCGTAGAGGTGGGCCTAAATATGAGGTAGATCTAACATTTAAGTGGGCCACACAACTTGCAATAGTGATATTGAAATCATGCCCATTGTCATGTGGCCCACGGTGATGTCTATGAGAAATCCACCTGTGCACCAATTTTTCAAACTTATTTTAATTCATGGGCCCAAATATAATGAAAATCCAAAACTCAACTAGGCCACACAGCTTGAAACAGTGTTATTAAACCCCCACTGTGGGAACGGAGGAACTCAAAATATTGGAGTGTCTCTTCATGATGTTTTTTGAGAAATCCACCTTGTTTTCCATTTTCATAAGCTCATTTAAGTTGTGGGCCCAAATATGAGGTATATCCGACACTCGAGTGGCCCACACTACTTGCTGTTCAAATAGTCATGGGGCCTGCATTGATATTTTGAAATATCCACCTGTCTAGTGGTTTCTTCATATGATCTTGTTGGGTGGGAATGCCCTTATGACCAATTTGGATGGTATATAGTCAATACAGTGGGCCTTGGAAAATTCTTAATACTGGTTGTTTGATCTCCATTGTTTCCTTCGATGTGGCCCACTTAAGTTTTGGATTTGCCTCATTTTTAAGCTCACCTCCTAACGTGATTTGCTAAATAGATGGAGGAGGTGGATATTTAAGAAACATTACCGAGCCCTAGGTACATGGTGTTGTGTTCACCCGTCCAACCCCTATCCACCTAGAGGAGAGGGAGGGAGCACATTCCGCCAGATCGGTGTAACAACATGTTTGTTCAGGCTATGACCATAGCCCTACCTTGATGTATATGTCGTATACCTATGTGGTCCATCATCTTGCCAACTCATTTTAGGGCATAATCCAAAAAATCAAGCAGATTCAAATCTTAGGTGGACTACCATGTAGGAAACGTGGAGGCAACAAAAGTTTTGGATCAATATGATATTTGTGTTTTCCTTTCATCCCCGTCTATGCTACCTTATCAAAAGGTTGGATGGAGAGCATTCAATCACCACTGTTTTATGTGGTGTGGTCAACATGATATTTATATTTGCTTCCTTTCTTTGGAGTGGTCAACATTTTTGGCACCTCCAATTTGGTGGTAAATGGTGCATTTCAAATCCAAATAACTGATTTTTTGCATTTGGCAGCCTTGGATTTGAAGGTAAATGAAATCAGAGGTATTTTAAATCTACTTTCTTTTTTTTGTGTTTTAAAATCTCAACAAAATGCTGAGATTCCAATGTAATTCAGGTGAAATATCTTTTTTTACCTCTTTTTTAAAGGGCTGGAGAGCTGCGCATGATGTTTCTAGGGTACTAATCCATTAGACACCTGGCACATTAATGGTATCCCAAAACATTTCAATTTTTGGTTGCAACACTAATCACATTAATAAAATTAACTAAATCATCCCAACGTTGGACATCTAATTGGGAAAAAGGACATTGGGTCACTTGTTTGTGATCCTTATATTTATGGCCCACCTAAGGCTTAGAATTTCTTATTTTTAGCTAAAGTACATATTTTATTGAGCTTATTACCATCATTAGGGCTATAAATGGAGAGTTTAGCCAAAACCAGACCCGTCCATTTACTAAATGAGTCTAGGTCTAAATTTTAGACGCAACCTTTTTACTAAATGGACGGTCCGGTCGGGTCCACATAGATGTTTTTTTATGAACCAAGGTGGGGCCCACAGTGATGTTTTTTTATGAATCCACCCCGTCCATCTGTTTTGGGAGCTCATTTTAGGACATGAGAACAAAAATAAACCAGATCCAAGGCTCAAGTGGGCCTCACTAGAGGAAAAGGTGGGTAGGTAAATTACTACCGTTGAATCCTCCCTGGGTCCACACTGATGTTTATATGACATCCATACTGTTCATATCGTCACTACTACTGGGATGAACTGGAAACACAAATATTATCCTGATTCGAAACTCCTGTGGCTCTACAAATATTTCAACTGTGGACGTTCAATCCTCACGTTTTCGGCCCACTTGTGTCTTTGATCCCGTTTATTTTTATTCTCATGTCCTAAAATGAGCTCCCAAAACGGATGGACGGGGTGGATTCATAAAAAAACATCAATGTGGGCCCCAACACTGATCTGGTCTGACGCTTAAAGGTCCGACCAGTGGTAAGCGTCCGGCCAGATCAGTGTGGGGCCTACCATGGTGTATCTGTTTATCAAAGCCGTCCATCCATTCTCTAAGATCATTTTAAGTTATGACCATAAAATTGATGAAGATCCAAACGCTGAACTGGCCACATAAAATATTGAGGGGAACCTGGTGACGTCATCACTTCAATAGCAAGCTACTGTTGTGATGACGTCATCAGGTTCCACTCAATATTTGGTGTGGCCCACTTGAAAGTTGGATATTCTTCATTTTTGGACGCATATCCTACCATAATCTTCTAAAATGGATGGACGGCGTGGATAAACGGATACATCATGGTGGGCCCCAACACTGATCTGGTCGGACGCTTAAAGGTCCGACCAGTGGTCGGACGCAATCCGCGTCCATAACAGGTAAGCGTTGCAGGGTGATTCGGATTTTTTGAGAACAGGCGAGTCGTTTTCTTCATCCAATTCCAATAGTTTTCAGTTGTATTGTTTTTTCGTGGGGGATGGAAACCCTAACGATATTGGGCGTCGCAATCCCACAGTCGAGGGTCGCTGCCACCTGCATCCTCCCGCCGGGCTCCGAGGGCAACAGCCCTGAATTCCAGCAAGCCACGTGGGATTCCTTGGCCCACGTGATCGATGGCGCCGTCGGGAGGGTCGTCGGCGATCCATCGGCTGTCCGGTCCGTCGCGGCCGAGCTCTTTGCGGAGAACATCCTTCGCGGGAAGGGCCTGTTCTGCGCCTCCTGCATGAAGTTCCAGGCGATCTCGCCCGTTGATACTGATGCCTTCGCCGTCCTCGTTCACATCATTAGTGAGCGGGCCCCTGTCATTGGATATCTCCTCTTGAAGAGGCTTTTGTGTCGATTTGCAGAGGCATTCCATCAGAAGCATGAGGTGATGATCTTATTTCTTAGAACCGACATTCCTTTCTACTCGCCATGATCAGATGTTCTGTCAAATCCCTCCCCCGAATAATTATATTTGAGATTGGAAAGGGGAGTTATTCGATACTCTGGTTGCATGCGACACTAGATACGTATGCACTTATAAATTGTATGCATGACACAAATCAACTTGGTCAAAGTCTCAAAATCTGATTTGTTGATGAACAATCTTGACCCGTGATTCTTGGACACTTGTTTGTTGAATTGAATTATTGGATATTTTTAATTTTTAACAGTCCTATAATTGGCCACAAATCCAATAGTCAGATTATCAAATAATCGTAATTTTCGGGTCATGATGCATCTAAATTGGGACCGATAATTTGGACTAGTTTAATTTGAATTACTTATAATCCGGGCATGCAATTCGAAGTAATTTCTAAGTGCCCGTGTGCCATCCATCAAAGTCTGCCAGAGGATTAATTTTTTTGTTTCTCGAATGGAAATTATAGCCATGATCCTTACTATGGTGCAAACTTCCTCTGTGGGGTCCATGTGGGAGGCCCACCTGCTAAAGACTGTTTGGATGAGGAATTTTGTCATAGGTTGCACATGGCTGAAAAGTAATCATGATTAGATAGCCGAAGCCGTAAGATCAGGACCATGCAGAATGGGCATTGAGAGTAGAAATGGCCTTACTGCCCATTTTGCGGGCCCCATCCTAATGCATGTCATTATCTGATTAAGGTGATGTCGGGGCCATGTACTATCCACCACTGCGATCACGGATGGGCCATCTCACTCCCTGCATATGAATTCTCACTATAATGAGACGAGAATTCATACTCCCAAAATTTTTCATTAATCTCCTCTCTCCAACCGTTACAATTCCTTAAAATAGAGAAACCTACACAATCAGGAGGAACCTTCATAGCTTTCCTACTCATTTTATCTCAGGCTCCCAATTACACTAAACAACGTAATCAAATCCCAAACACACACCCAACAATCTATTGAGACTTGGGAGAGAGAGAGAGAGAGAGAGAGAGAGAGAGGGAGAGGCTGAAGTTTGGGAACCATTGCTACAGGGAACCCAGGTTTCACAGATGGTGTCATCTGTTAATTGCTGGTATGGGTGAAACCAAAGAAAGTGTCATCAACTTGGATTCCACATTCAATGCACTGCTTGGCTGTTTCTAGCTCCATATGCTCTTGGGACTACTGGATATTCACTGACCTGATTGTGACCCCGCAATTAGCGGTTCACCAGATTTGCTCGAGTTGGTCCAAGAACACAAGTTGTTAATGGCAATGTTGTTTGTCTATGTATTGTGTGCATTGTGTTTGCTTAGTGGCCTGCTGATTGATGATGTTTTACCACCACTTTGCCCAAGTAACCTTGCCAAAATTCTGCACCACCCATTGGTACCATGGCACACATCCTAAAGGATGCATGGTTGCTAGCTCCACCATTTCTCGATCGTGGATCTTGTTGTATGTCTTGTACTGGTTGGCTGGAGATGTCCACCTCAGATGGTTTTCTCAATCGAATGAGCAAACATGATTTTGGGTTGCTTGTCCACCCAATGTATCCACTCTTGTTGCCGTCAGTGGCAATGGCGGCCTGTTCCAATTGGTGACTGAAGCTGACTCCTTCATCACTTGCTCTCTGGAAGGAAGATTTTATGATTGCTGAGTCAGACTGCTCCGTTTCACGTCATCAACTCTGTCTCTAATTGCTTGCAGCGTGTCCTGTTGCCCATGGAAATTGTTATGACTCTCATCAGGAATCATAACACATGACTGTTGAGAGAGAGAGAGCTGATATCTTGGGTGGCATATATGTAGTGTCTTATCCAGAGTGCACATGGCATGTATGTATGGCACTTAGGACTATAGTTAGCAAATATCCATTAAAGTGAATAACCGTGTTAAGTCTTTCGAAGGTGATAAGGGTAGAGAGACTAACCATGATTAGTCTTTCGAGATGATGATTAGTCTTTTTTTTTTTTTTTGCCCTTCATAAAAAAAGAAAAAAAAGAAGAGACTAATCATCATCTCCCATAGATAGAGTTGAGAGGAAAGTGGGAAGATCTGGTGGAGAGGGGAGCCATTTATATAGTGATTACTTGGAGAGGAAGGATTTGAGAGGGAAAGAATGATATAATTGGAAGGAAAATCTTATTGGATGGCTATGCTTAAGGGGACAAAATGTTGGGCATTCAAGGAACAACATGTTCATAGGATGAGTGTAGCTGAAATGAGGATGTTCAGATGGATGTGTTTCAAGACAAGGAAAGATGAAATTAAAACTGAATGCGTTTGAGGGAATTTAGGAATAGGTAATAGGATGAGGGAAAGTAGGCTTAGATGGTTTGATAATGTGCAACAGAGACCAAGAACTGTGCAGGTTAGAAGGAGATAGTTGGTATGAGTTGAAGGCTCTAAGAGGGCAAGGGGAAGGACCAAACATACATGCATGGAGCTGTGGATGTAGTATGAAAAATGAATTGCTGACCTATGGTCTAACTGAAGTTATGGCGCTTGTTAGAGCGGAATGGTTGAAAAGGATTCATGTAGCCAACCCCAATTAGTTGGAATACGGCTTAGATGATGATGATGAAAGAATGTTATAACTCACTGTATGATCACCTATGTGCGTTGTTACTTATGAAGGTGGAAAGGTAACTTTTTAATTGAAGTTTATATATAAATTTTTTTGTAGGATGAATTGAAGTTTATATTTTCATTCATTCATGCACAATATATATACGTATAGCCATCTTTTACTCTATTTTTACTCGAAACCACATTAAACTTGAACTTCTAATTCTTTATTTTAGCTTTTCTGTTTCTTTCACAGAAAATTTGACCTTTATTACGTGGTATTGAATTAAACCTGAACTATTCTATACATTTGTTTGCACCGTTGAAGTGTGGGTAGGGAAGTTTGATGACTGATAGAGTATCGAGAGTGTCAGGGTGCTAGGTGTTGTGGACCTATTCCATGTATTTGTTTCAAAACGGTGCTCATTATGTCTCAGGAGTGAGGAAACAGTTGACCACCTATTCCTGCAATGTGCATTCTCCCAGCAGGTTTGGTGGGGGATTATTATGCCAGTTTGGGGTTGCTTGGGTTATGCCAAGTTTGAAGGTAGCTTTCCTATTGGCCTGGCATGCCAAGGGAAGAGGTGGCAAGGTGAGAGTGGCGTTGTGTAGAAGCTCCTGTTTTGCGGTGATGTTGGAAGCTTGGAAGGAACACAATAGCAGGGTGGTTGGAGATAAGTTCAGTCCTACCGTCATTCTGCTTAAAGTCAAGTCTATTATAGTTTGGAGCTAGGCAGCTTAAGGCTCTGGGAGTCATTTTTGCGTTTGATTTTTGTTGTCTTTTTTTTGTGTGTGTGTGTATGTGTTTGGGGGGGGGGTTGCTAGGTTGATTTCTTGTCGTCCTTTGGTTGTGTAGCTTTTTAATAAAATTCCGAACCCTTCAAAACAAAAACAATCATCCTGTCTTTTTACTGTTTCCTGATGTTTTGTTGAAAATTTTTCATCATTTTCCTTGTGTTTCTCTCACACTCCAATACATTCCCCAATACATGTGATCCCGATAAGCTTCCGATATACCGATATAGAAAGCATGTTCATCACTTGAAACACTGCAGCTGCTTCTGCAAAGTTAGAGTCATTGATTCCCGAAGGGCCTAAATATTCAAACAGTAGCTTTCCCGAGGCTGTTCCTTATGACACCAACGCCAGTTGGCTCCAGATTTCCAATGGACATCCATCAAAGTTGAGTTTAAAGAACCCATCCAGAGAAGTCTTTTGCTGTTCAAGGCTCGGCTGCTAATAAGCTGGCCCAAAAGGTTAAACCTCTTAAATCAAAATTCTCAGAATGGAAGGAGGTTTTTGGCAAAAGGACTGAGAAGGTTAACTGCATCCTCGGTGACCAGCATGATTTAGATATCAGAGAAGAGGCAGATTCTTTATCTTTGGAAGAACAAAACAGGTGTTTGCAGCTTTCGTCGCCGTACCCCAAATTTCTGAAGTAGGAAGAAATAATGTGGAGGCAGAGATCCAGAGCTGTCTGGCTGAAGGAAGGTGACGGAAACACATCTTTCTTTTACGGTATTGCCAGTGCCCGGACCAGGAACAATCTCATCACCAACATTTCAGTAGGAGTAATCACGTTAGAAGGTAAGGATCAAGTTACCTCGGCCATTGTAGATTTCTATTCCATTCTTCTGTCCAACGAAGATAGGGTGAGGCCAACTTTGGACAACCTGCACTTCTGAAGCATCTCAGATTCGGATCGGGAGTTTTTAGAAAAGCCATTCATGGAAGAAGAAATCAAATCAGTGATAGATGCTTTGGTAGGCGACAAGGCTCTGGGTTCCAATGGGTTCCCACTCCACTTCTTTCAAGCTTTTTGGGACATGGTGAGGAAGGATACAGTGGAATTCTTGCAGGAATTTTACAATAAGGGGCATCTACCTAGAGGCATGGGGGCCACATTCATAGTCCTCATTCTAAAAAAGAGGGTGCAGAATCTTTATCTGACTATAGACCTATAAGTCTTATTGGCAGCCCTTATAAAATCTTGGCTAAGGTTTTGGCTGCTATATTCAGGTCGGTCCTATCATCGGTGATATCGGAAAATCAGGATGCCTTTGTTGCAGATAGGCAAATCTTGGATTCAGCTCTTCTTGCTAATGAATGTATTGACTCCATACACAAGGAAAAGAAGAAGGGAGTGGTCTGTAAGCTGGATATTGAAAAGGTGTTCGACAATGTAGATGGGGGATTTTTGGAATATATTTTGAGAAGGATCGATGCGGCAACAAATGGATTTTCTGGATCATGGAATGCATATCTTCTGTATGTAAGCTGGATATTGAAAAGGTGTTCGACAATGTAGATTGGGGATTTTTGGAATATATGTTGAGAAGGATTGGATGCGGCAACAAATGGATTTTCTGGATCATGGAATGCGTTTCTTCTGCATATTTTTCAGTCTTGGTCAAGGCATCCAGGGGGCTCAGGCAAGGTGACCCTTTGTCTCCTTCCTTATTTATAGTGGTGACAGAGGCCCTTAGTAGCATGTTATATAAAGGGGAGCATTGTGGGCCTGATAGCGGGTTTTCGTACATCTATCACTGGGCCCTACATATCCCGTTTGTAGCTATATGTGGACGGCACACTTCTTTTTTGTGACGCAGATCCGACCAAGATAGACAATTTAAGGAAAATCCTGGGATGCTTGGAAGAGGTGTCAGCGCTCATGATTAACTCGGTCAAGAGCGAGATGCTTGGGATCGGGACTTCAAAAGAAGAATTAGCATCTTATGTGAAAATCTTTGTGATGCAGGACAGCCCTAAATATGATGCATGCTCATGAACACAATTATTCAGCGGAAATAAAATCAGTAATAATAATGAAATCTAGCATCAATCATCATAAATTAAGAAAATCATAAAGGAAACATGCAATGGGACGGGCCATCATCACAATCATGGAGTATGGGATTCAAGTGGCGTATAGGTTGGATCCGGCGAGGGATGGAACCTCCCGATCTTGCATGGTCATACCCAATCGATCAATGATGATCACTAGTCCGAAGAATCAGGAGGTTTCTCGGATTAGGGATTTGAGAATTTGGGGGTTTAGGGTTTAGATCGATTCTCAAGGTTTAGATCGTGGGGAATAAACAAAATAGAAGTTTAGAAGGATAATAATAGAAGATGAAATACCTGGAAGAAGTTGGAGGGGCACAAGAAGAATAGAGAAGAAGGAGATCAAGGAAGAGGAAGAAGCACCATGAGAGAGGGAAAGAGGAAGGAGGCAATCAAAGGTTTGCTCTTTTTCATAAATCAACAACTAATCAAAAAGGTTTAGGGCAACACCCTTATAAAATTCGGAATTAGCATAATTACCAAAATACCCCTACTAACAAAATTTCAAAAAAAAGACATTTACATGAAAAAAACGTACCCACACTAACCCAAAACTCAAATAAGTAAAAAATGCGTAAAATAAACTCAAATCTAAGATGTCCAATGCACTCCAATGATGGTGTGATGAAAGTGGGCCACGATGAACTAATGGTCCGATCATATCATCATCACGATCCAACGGTCCGATCATATCTCCTCCAAGCAACTAACACATGTCTTCCTAAGGTGGGGCCTGATGTCCGCATCATTCTCCTCGTCTGAAAAGAACTCGACTCCGACGAGTTAAAACTCTTGTGGCGCTCTAACAAATCCGGATCAACATTCTGCAACTCCACTTCAGTAAACCACGTAGATTCTGACGGTGGCTTGTTCTTCCATTTGACAATGTATCTTTGGAAACCTCCGTCTCTCGTAAACACTATCTCCTCATCCAAGATTTCCTCAATTTCTTCTTTATGGATATTAGGTGGAGGAAGGGGTGAGAGGGGTTGTGAAATAAAATCAGATAAGGGCCATAAGAGAGATGATGGATCAACGATGGGATGGTGGAAACGGACTAGATCTTCCACATTAAAAGTTGGGTTAATGCCCATTTCAGATGGAAGGTCGATCCGATACGCGATGGACCCAATTTTCTCCACAATCTTGAATGGTCCAGCACTACGCGCTTGTAATTTCTTAGCGGAACCTTGTGAGAACCGCTTAGGCCTTATCCCCACCATTACATGATCTCCTTTCTGAAATTCTTGCAATCTACGATGAGAATCAGCTGAGATTTTTGAATCATCATTGCTCTTATTTATCCGCTGTCTAATATGTGTATGCAAATCATGAATATGGCGTGCGAATGCATTGGCTGATTCTGAAGACCTTTGGATGACAGACATGGGTGACACTAAAGGACACTCTGAAAAATCCACGAACTTGGAATAAACAATCCTATGGAAATAAACAATCCTATGACCTAGAACTTGGAAAACTGAAACAAAAGGACACTTCCCACGGGTGACACACAATTTCTCATTATAAGT
Organism: Liriodendron chinense; assembly: GCA_003013855.2. NCBI lineage: Eukaryota > Viridiplantae > Streptophyta > Magnoliopsida > Magnoliales > Magnoliaceae > Liriodendron > Liriodendron chinense. The sequence continues at coordinate 2,207,323 of PVNU02003263.1, forward strand.
ATTATAAACAAGGATGATTTTCAGGTATCCCAACACTTGAGAACAAACACTAGTAATACCAAGTCTTAAGCAGATCTTGGCATCAGCCATTATGTCCAAAATGTCATCAAGATACGGGATAAGGACTAAGGTCATCATATCCACCATGACGTGAATACGTCGCGTGATAGCATGACATTTGACTGAAGCTTTGTGGACGGTCAGGATATGCCCACTTGTGTGCCACATGCCATTATTCTTGGAAGTGAAAAGACCAGGCATGACACACAAAACAAAACTCCAACTTTCCTTATTGAATTCTTCCCCAAGAAGTTTATCAAATTGACACTGCATTTCTATATTTTCTATGGGGTTCCCCTGGTATGGAGGAAAGCTTGACAAGACCAACTTAGGGACAAGATCAATTGTGTGTTGAATGTCCCATATGGGTGAAAATTTATCCCATAAATCATCTGGTGGGATATCACAAGTCATGTGGGTGTCTATCATCATATCCTCACTAGTCTCTTCTTCAATTTCATTTGTGTTCACCATGGTAAGAGACATAGATTGGGAGACTGTATCAATTACATCACACATGACACTCGGAAGTGGTGTGGTCTCAAACTCTTCGACCTTTTCATCACTAACACACACTTCGTCATCCTCAACGATGATGAGCGATGCCTTAATTTCTTCCATTTCCTCACTACTGACGTTAGGCACGTACTCTTCCACTTCATAAACATCATGTTTGGATTCTTCCAACTGGCCATTTACCAAGGTATTATCTCGCTTCCAAGGAAATATAATTGGTGTTAAACACTCAAATTGTTCATAAGCCGAGATTTCCTTAATGATAGGTTGGACCACTTTACAAGGAGGGGACCATATTGGTTCTGTGTTTGGATGAGAAGGTGGGGCAACTCTCTTCTGACCCAAGGGCTTTTCACGATAAGAGATGAGAAGATATTTTTCTTTCAAACGCTCTTTCATCTCGTCCCATTGTGAGATCGGGGCTCTCCCAACTTTATCAAGTCGTCGCTCCAAATCTGTCCAAAACGACTTGGCTTGGCCCTCCAATTTCCACTTGGCAAACCTAACTCGACGATAATTTGACATATCATACCAATCAAAAAAATAGTCCAAGTCTTTAAGCCAATCAAGGAAGGTTTGTGGGTCCATGTGACCATTAAAGTTGGCCAAATCATCGGAGTTCGGCTTTCCGTTGGGTCTCGACGGCCACACGACAACACTTAATGGCCCTGAAGATCTCAAACGCCTATACTCCATTCACTACGGGAAGACTCTACGGATTGGATAACTCACAATATGAATGCGATGAATTTAGACCACATTGAACTGACACTAATTAATTCTAGATGATGCGACTCAAATCTGGAAAATTTCCAAATTAGGAAACTTTCTAAAATTGGAAACTTTCTAAATCTGGAAATTCTCCAAATTAGGAAACTTTCTAAAATTGGAAACTTTCTAAATCTGGAAATTTTCTAAAACAAACCTAAAAATCAAAACCCTAATTTGATAACTCGATCTAGACACAAACCATGCAAGCCTATTCTCTGATACCAAATTTGATGCAGGACAGCCCTAAATATGATGCATGCTCATGAACACAATTATTCAGCGGAAATAAAAGCAGTAATAATAATGAAATCTAGCATCAATCATCATAAACTAAGAAAATCATAAAGGAAACATGCAATGGGACGGGCCATCATCACAATCATGGAGTATGGGATTCAAGTGGCGTATAGGTTGGATCCGGCGAGGGATGGAACCTCCCGATCTTACATGGTCATACCCAATCGATCAATGATGATCACTAGTCCGAAGAATCAGAAGGTTTCTCGGATTAGGGATTTGAGAATTTGGGGGTTTAGGGTTTAGATCGATTCTCAAGGTTTAGATCGTGGGGAATAAACAAAATAGAAGTTTAGAAGGATAATAATAGAAGATGAAATACCTGGAAGAAGTTGGAGGGGCACAAGAAGAATAGAGAAGAAGGAGATCAAGGAAGAGGAAGAAGCACCATGAGAGAGGGAAAGAGGAAGGAGGCAATCAAAGGTTTGCTCTTTTTCATAAATCAACAACTAATCAAAAAGGTTTAGGGCAACACCCTTATAAAATTCGGAATTAGCATAATTACCAAAATACCCCTACTAACAAAATTTCAAAAAAAAGACATTTACATGAAAAAAACGTACCCACACTAACCCAAAACTCAAATAAGTAAAAAATGCGTAAAATAAACTCAAATCTAAGATGTCCAATGCACTCCAATGATGGTGTGATGAAAGTGGGCCACGATGAACTAATGGTCCGATCACATCATCATCACGATCCAACGGTCCGATCATATCTCCTCCAAGCAACTAACACATGTCTTCCCAAGGTGGGGCCTGATGTCCGCATCACTTTGGCTGCCGATCCGGCTCCTTCCCCTCATCTTATGTCGGCCTTTTGCTATGTTTAGGGAAGCCTCTGAAGCAATTGTGGTTTAAGGTGATTGAGAGCTTTGAATGGAAGTTGTCTATGTGGAAAGGGAGGAATCTATCTCTTGCGACGCTTATCATGATGATAAAAGCAGCTCTCTCGAACTTGCCTTTATATTTTATGTCCCTCTATAAGTGTCCTAAATCAGTCCTAGATAAGCTCGAGAAGCTTCGCAGGGACTTATTGTGGCACGAGGCCGAGGATAATCACAAATTCCACCTTGTCAAATGGGAAGATGGTTGTCTACCTTTAAGCGAAGGGGGTGTGGGGTTGAGAGACCTGTCTTCGATGAATGTGGCATTATTGGGGAAGTGGCAGTGGTGATTTCGAGTCAAAGAAGGCAAGTTGTGGAGGGTAGTTATAGCTCAGAAGTATGGATCGGAGGAGAGGGGATGGGAGACCAGGAGATCATCTTATTATTGATCATCGATCATTTGGAAAGCTATCGTATCAGTCTCTCCATTGGTCATTCTTCTTCATCTTTCGGCCTAGGGAATGGTGGTCGAATTCGTTTTTTGGGAAGATGGATGGTGCGAAGGCAGGCCGCTAGCGGAGGAATTCCTGTCCTTGGCCTCTTTATCAGCGGTAAAGCACATCACAGCTGACAGATGCTTCTCTTTTGAAGGAGAAAGGGGGGCTTGGTGCCCTCCGTGCAGGAGGAGCCTTACGGATGCAGACGCAGAAGATTTTGCTCGGCTGCTGCCGCATCTCCACCAGTATGTTCCGTCCCCCAGGGAGGCCGATTCTTTGGTTTGGCCATTTCTCCATCCCGGTCTTTCTCAGTTAAATCCTCCTTCAACAAGATCAGGACACCTAGAATCGAGGCCGGGAGTCAAATTCCTTTCGTGTTTTGGTTTTACGGAGCTCCCCCCAAGATTTTCTCTTTTGCGTGGTTGGCAGGAGGTGCATCCTGACAATAGATAATCTGCAGAAGAGAGGTACGTGCCTTCCTATCTGCCTGCTATGTATGAGTGATGTTGAATCCACAGACCACCTTCTCCACTGCCCATTCTCCGTTAAGTTATGGAATCAGATTCTGCGATTGTTCGACATGAATTGGACGCTGCCACAGTCAGTTCCACAGCTGCTATGGGTGTGGCATGGTTCTCAAATGGCAAAGGATAGGATCTCTATTTGGAGGCTCTGTGTTCTAGCGTGTTTATGGAATATTTGGGGCGAACACAATGCTTGTTGCTTTGATTGCAAGTTGAAGTTGTGGGAGCAGATATTCTGGAAGTTCAAAAGGGATGTTCTAGAGTGGGCTACTCTTATTCTTCACATTGATATTGATATAACTAGCTCTATCTTCCAATCTTAACCTTTTGGATCTTTTGTATTCTTTGGCTGATCTTTTCCAGTCGCTCTTTCTAATAAAATTTCATTCATAGCTCTTCCAAAAAAAAAAAAAAAGTTGTGACATCCTTCCACTGTCTTCTATGGCCTCCCAACACCACAGATGGATTCATCCCATTTGGAAAAAAAGGAGAGATGTGGAGGGTGGAGACATATTCCAATGCTTTTGCTTGTTTACCCCATAGCAGTGTTAGCAAAAGAATCTTTATGAACATCACAAGGTTCTGCCTATGCTGCCCCTCTCGTGAACCTTTCAGCTTGCAAACAAGTCTGAACTACCTCAGGCATCAACCACTGAAACCCAATTTTCACAGATAGCTGACCATATTTTATTAGTATAATCCCAGCATATGAACCAGGGGGCAGTGTTCTCTTACACATTCACACAGAGACTGCATCTATTGGGAATCATCATTTCCCTCTTTTTTCAGATTTTCAACAGTTAAAATCTTATTAAGACAGGCTAGTCAGGACAAATTGCCCTCCTGATTAGGGCTGTCAATGGGTACCTGGATCTGTGGGTACCCGAAGGTCCCATTAATAAATCGGTTTGGGTTCAGGTCTCACCTTTTGGACCTGGTTAAAAATCAGGTCCAGTTGGGTTAGGGTCAGGTCCATGTGATGGACCCAGTTAATTTGGGGTGGTTTGGGTCTAGTTGGGTCCAATTACTTTTAATAGTAAAACTATATACATTTAATACATATTGATTATTGTAGCAAAAGAAATGAGGTTTCCTAAGCCACACATGTAAGAGAGCTTGTTTACACCCCATGCACATGTCAAAGTGCACATCTATGTGTGTGTGCGCCATGTAATACTTTGATTGGTTGGGCTTAACCTTGTAAATGCTCTTATTTGTCCCGAACCCAACTTGAAACCTTCATCTAATGACCTAGTGGACATCCCAGACTCAAACCTGATTGGATCCGGGTTTGGGCGTTCAAGAACTAGACCTCAACCCAACAAGACCCGAACTTGGTTAGCCCGGGTTTGACTAGTGTAGGACTGGACTCAAACTCAACCCATTGACAACGCCACTCTTGTTATACAAACAATCATTTCTACCCTTACCTGCCTACGTATCACATTCATTGATCACACTTTGTCAGAGTATCAAAGATTCTCGCTAGATTGAGGAGGTTGATTTGCAACCGTGTAAGTTTATTGCCGACCATGTTGGTGATACATCCTCATTGACAACTCATCTAAGTTGAGGTGAGCGGCCCGTCTCAGGATCGAAAGATTCGGCCCGAGTTCTAGGTCCTAAAACCATGCTCATACTTCTCATATGTGGCAGAAACATACAACCATTTGGACCATCTAAATTGTGGGACGTGCCCCCCACCCAACATCAGAGCAACAAACATTTTAGTTAACCCTTCTCCATTGTTTAATCTGAACCTCCTCGAATTTATTTAGCAGCTACATCAATTTTCATTTTTGAAATTTGTTGTGACCGTCCATTGCATCCTCACTCTCTTTCAATTATGATATAAGAGGGGCTGCGGGGCATCATTTATAGGAGTAGAAACAACACTGCTCATGATTTTGGGTGGTAATGCCTTTTGTTTTCAAATTTAGAAAATTTCTCACACCTAAATAGTCCCCATTTAACTAAAATATCCAATTTAAATTAGTGAGGGAATTCTTTCTAGTACTAGATTGGGAATAATGCTGATTGTTTTTTGGTGAAACACACTTCTGGTTCTGCATTCAATTAACCTGGCTACTTGAACATCCCTTTTTGTTTTGGCATTGCAATTCCACTTTAAGAAAAATCATTGGATCTGCTGAAGTCGTGATTTGGATGGATAGGCAACACATTAACAAAAAATCGATGGTTAGTGTAGTACTTAATCTTTCTTTATATATTTTGAATTGCAGGAGGAACTGCAAGCTGTTACAAAGTTCATGGTCCATCTTGCCAATCAAGTAGTCATAGATTTCACCATTACTGCAGATCTGCTATACTTTTTGTTGAAAGATGGAATTAACAATTATGTCAAGGTTGATTGCTTCTAGTAATTCCTTTTTTACTACTTTGTCTTAATTTTTTGTTCTGCTTTTGTTGCGGAGTTGATTGTAATTGTGGAAACATCAATTTTCAGCCCTAGTTACTGGATTTCTATTCAGGTCCAGCATCCCATGTCGATGGGGCCCACATTTAAGGATCTAGACCGTGCATGGGCCCCAAAGTAGATGGGAGTGCCGCAGTGGACTGACAAGTCTTCTCCTGTCAAGTGATCGCAGCCTTCTTTCTGTTAGACCTTTTTGAATTGCATTTGGACCGCCGGTTATAGCTTCTTTCTAACAGTCATTTGCAGACCTAATGATGGCTAGGATTGCCTCACTTCAGAGACTTTCCAATGTTTCTCATTGATGGTGAGGCCCATGGTTGAATTGTCATGTTCACTGAATGGCAGCTCCCAGCTGTCTGGTGTGCTGACCAATGGATATGTTGATAACTGGGCTGGGCATTATAAAATCCCTGTCTCATTTCTTCCTTTTCGCAGATAGCAGTCCAGTTGTTCCAGGAGTTGGACAAATCAAAGGATCTTTCTTACTGTAGAAAATTCTCTAATGGTGAGCTTGTATTAATGAAATGAATTCTCTTTTCATTTGACCCCATAATATTTTCTTGAATTTATCAGTTGCATGTTGTGGATGAGTTATTTCATTTTGCTGAATGTATAGGGGTGGAGCATTGAATTGTTGTATCTAGACTGCATGCATTAGATCTACTTCTAGAATGTTAGATTTTCACAATTAGAAGTAAATTTGCAAACATGCAATATTAGGTAAATTTCACCCTTCAGAGGGGTTTATTCATTTAGTTGGGACATTACATTTCTGTCATACATGCCACAAGCCATTAAAGTACATCTCTGGGATAAAACCCCTGATTCTAATGGAAACCTGAAAAAATCCTTTGAAGGAGATGATCATTCATGAGTGGACAACAATTGTAAGCTAGGATTTAAAGGAAACTAGTTACTGGGATATTGGTAGATATGCCTACATTTGCCACACAAGACTCACCAAAAAGTGCATTAACAAGATGTTAAGGTTTTATGAAATATAGAAGCGCAAAACTTTTCTAAAAGAATTCTAAATGATTAGGATCTACTGCCCATTTAGATGATATCAAAGTCCCAAAGTAAAGAAACCAATGGCCAAGATCATACCTATGATCATGTCCTCTCTAAGTGTATAGAAGCCCAGTGCTGATCCTTCAACGCCAAAGTGCTCTTCTTGATCTATCTCTAGTGAAGGGATGCCTAGAAAGCCTTCTCCCTCCCACACTCTAGGGCCATGGGCAAGAGATGAGAGCCATCCACAAGGTGGGCTTGACGTAGGACAACTAACCACTTGCTCTAAAAGCTCGAACTGATAGAGCCTAGCGAATCAATCCCTTTATCTCATAGCCCAAGCTCCTGCTTCACACAGGTCAGACTCTCGGACAAACCCTCCTTCATGGGCCCCACTTCACATGGGCCTTGCCTCACACAATCCACCCGCCTCACACGGACCATTTGCCTCACATGGATCACCCACCCCGAGTGTTCCCCCGCCTCACACAGGTTGCCCCACTTGAGCCTGGTGTGAAAATGCCTCTGCATTAATTACCCCCCAGTGAGGAGTCTCGTACACGAGACATCCCGGTCTGATACCAGTTTGACACAGGACAACTAATCACTTGCTTTAAAAGCTCGAATTGATAACGTGTCGTGAATCAATCTCTTTATCTCATAGCCTAGGCTCTTGCTTCACATAGGCTAGACCCTTGGCCGAACCCTCCTTCATGGGCCCCACTTCACATGGGCCTCGCCTCACACAAGCCACCCACCTCACAGAAGGTGTCTTTTGTAGTGGGGGATCGAAGTCGCATCCATTTTTCGGAGGATCTTCGGTTGGAAGACTGCATTCTGAACAAGGCCTTCTAAGAGCTTGGCTCTCCTAGCGCTAGATAGGAATATCTCTTTTGTCCGTTGTCTTTGTAGATCTGGCGAAGAGGCGGTATGGGCTTCTCCTTGTCGTAGAGGTCTTTCAAATGACGAATTGTCAGCATTCATTAACCTTCCGGATAGTCTCAAGCTTGTTCTGTTCGTGGATTCTTTGGAAGACTCCTTGGTGTGGCGGGGTCATAGCTCTGGGAGATTCTCTTTTCGGTGTTTTTATAGATTACTTTCTTTGTCCTCCCCTCCTTGCTTCAACTTTCAGTTCTAACATTACCCACCCTCAAGTGGCTGTTTTTGTTTGATTAGTAGGGAGAAATAAGGTGCTCACTGTGGACAATTTGATTAAGTGTTGGATGGTGCTCCTAAATATTTGTTTAATGTGCAAGAGTGATGCAGAGTTGGTTAATCACCCTTTTCTTCATTGCCACTTTGCTAAGAAGGGTTGGGACTTCTTCATCATGAAGCTTAACATTTGTTGGGTGATGCCGGGCTCGATTGTGGATTTTCTAGCTACTTGGCATGAACGGGGTGTTGGCAAAGATGGGAAGTTGGTGTGGCACCTAGTAGCAATGGCAGTCCTTTGGGCTATTAGGGGCGAGAGGAATAGTCAATGCTTTGAAAATATATCCGAGCCTGTGGATTTGGTTGTTCGTAAGATAATCTCCTGGGTGGTCAATTGGACTTCCAGGTTTGAGGAGCTTAATGCTTGTGTTCTCCTTGCCCTTTTGGGCTTGTAATTTTTTTCCTTTTCTGTTGTTATATTCTTTAGCGTCTTCTTTTGAAGCGGCTTTTCAATAAAATTGTTGCCTTTCAAAAAAAAAAAAAAAACACAACAGGAGAACTAAGAAAAGGATTGCTCTTCCCTAAAATAGGAGACGAGTAAAGAAAGGATTCTTCAAACTAGTAAATATTCAAAACAAAAGTATACATATGGTGTATGGCATATATGGCTATATATACTTACACATATCCCCACGGTCATGTATTGATGTAAGCATAGACCATATGGCGGTGTATCTATGGACTCACTAGCTTCGGAAAACTCGTTTGCAAGTTTGAAATTGGCATCAATCTCTAAACCTGGGTCATGTCCATAGTATTTGTTTGGTTGCCTTGAGGGACTCTGATGATGAAGACCTCTAAGTTGCCCCGGTGTCACACCGACTAATGATGCTTTCTCCATCTTGCATGCTTATATGTTTACACTTTCCTGGAATGCCCTTGTTTGCCTCAATGATGTTTGTTTAGCTCGTTTTGTGGTCTTGATGCCTTGTCACAATCTGCACCAACTTCTGGGATTATAACAACTGTTATGTTCCTGCATCACCCTCGTGTTGGAATGTGTATGTATTTGTGTTCCCATAATATTGTACATGATGGGTCATACAACCACGGACATCCAAACAACACATGACAAATCCATATTGGAGCAACTTCAAAGCAAACATATTCTGTGTAGTGTCTCCAATGAATAAGTTGCTAAATATTCAGGGCTGATCAGCATGGGTTCCCCACTCAACCAACCAACTTGTGAAGGTTTTGGATACTTCTTTCATAGCTTTAGTTCATCAATCATCCTTTGTGACACTATGGTCACACTATTGCCATTATTGATGATAACCTTGATGGCGTTTCCTTCACTAGACAACTATGTATAGAAAACACTAGTGTGTGTCCAATTCTCATATGTTTACCATCAATACAGTCTGCTCCCTCCTTCCCTGGGTCTTCTTCCTCAACAATCTCATCACAATGGGTAATAACTTAGACTAACTTCCGCTCTTGAAACAAGCAATAGACTTGTGCTGTCTTTTGGATGTCTCTTGTTTCCCATTTAATTTCATATTCACACTTTTCCTATTTAGGTTATGGTTTGGAGAGAAAAATCCATTTGTGTTTCTAAATTGTAGTTAATCACATGGTGGAGTAGAAGGAAGAAGAAAGGAGAGGAAAAAAGAACACTGGAGAAGGGTTGTGTAGAGAGAATAATGTCTCCTCTCACACCCTAATGTTATTTTATTATCCCTAATGAACATAAAGGAATGGTGTCTTTACGGAGCAAGCACTCTATTCTCCTAAATAAATAATTAACAGTATCCATTTCATGGTTTTCTGTTGTAGTTTGTGGTCAGACTTACTGCTATCTCAGTTTTTGATTCAATTTTAATCCTTGTAATACTTTATTGTTTAAAGGTCTTTTTAAGAACTTCCGGAAAGTTCTTCGTGAAAGAAAAGTAGACAGAAGTCTTCTACTCTTAATAAAAGACCTATTAAAGAACTGGAATGCTAAGTGTCAGGTACGATATTCTTCCTTGAGAGTCTCACTTTGAATCTTCTGATGTTTAATTTTCATGGAAGCATCAATTTACAGTGTTAGGACACTTATTGTGTGGATATGTGAGTGCATGTAGGAATGCCCAGCTATCCGTCCAGAGCTGGATTGGGTGAAGCCAGATTGCAGATATACACACTTCTTACACCGGGAATATGCAGTAGATAGAGGGGTTACTTTTGGTATCTCTTGGATCTTATTTTGAATTGATTAAAGAATAATTATAGGGTCCTGCTCATCTGTAAAGGTGTCTGTTTTTGTGCAGGATTTCATACATGTGGGGCCCATGTTTCAGTGATCCAAACACCCGATCTCCACCGTGGATGCCAGATGCCTCTGAAAGCCTATAGATTAAGAGATATTAACCCTTTGATATGGTGCTTGTTGAATAGACGGTTATGACACCAAATATAGCAACAGAAAATGAACAGTTTGGATCACCGAAATATTTGGGTCTCATTTGTACGTAATCATGTGAATCAGTAATCCATACATTTGCTGATGAGCAGAACCTTATGATTACTCGTGTGCATTTTTTTTTTGGCCATGTTCTTGAAGTTACATGGAAAGGTGTCAGCACCATGGACCATCTGAACTTGCACCACCATCCCATCGCATCTACAAGTTTGGCCTGACCTGATCTCCTAAGCCCATGCCTTTTTTTAATGTGTTGCCACCCGGGGGCTAGCAAACCTCAGTTGCTTACATATTCACATTCGACCTCATTTACATCTTTTTATCCCACCCCAATTGGATACATCTTTTTATTTTCAATTCATACATATGCTTGTGGTTGGTTACTAGTTTTTCTTATGTATTTCTCCCTTGTGTTCTAGATATTTTCAAACCTGATCCGCTATTTCTTGACCGCGAGATGGCCTACAAATTCTTTAGAAGAGATGTACTTTCTGAGGGGCATTGGAATTATTTGGACACTGAATTGTCTGAAACAAGAAACCTTTTGGAGTTGAGGAGAATAATGTTTCTGTGGTTCTATCGTCAAATCAAAGATGTTGGAGAGGCAGGTCGCCAACTGCTACAGAAAATTGAACTGGGTGGAGAGGTAAATATGATGGGACCTTTCTTAGATTATTGTCTATTGATAAGTTTTTTTCTTGTATTTCACTGGGGAAAGCTAATTGGTATGCCATTTCATTCCCAACTTGGTGTTTTCTTACATGTGATTGTGTGTGCTACTTCATTCTCAAATAGTTGTCTGCTTGCTTGTGTGAAGAGTTTGTGCATGTGAATGTGTATCTGGTAGCAATTCCTCCCTCGTGGGGCTTTGACATCTATATGATTTCTCGTTAGCGACGCTTTCTTTATTATTACTATGAGAAAAGATGAGTTGCCCCCTGAACACATGTTTCATTTTTTTAGAGAGATAACAACTTTTTTATTAGAAAGCCCGCCAAAAAGTGAGAAAAGAATACAGCAGGAAAAGAAAAATATTCAAAAAGGACGGCCAGCCGAAGCGGCCTTTACATAGAGAACCCAACTCACAACGAGGCCTTTGACTTTACTGATAACATCAACACTCTCGCAAACATTCCTGAAACAGTGCCTATTCCTAGCTCTGCAAATGGTCCACATAACAGCTACAATGAGCAATCTCCATATAGCTTTCCTGGCTTTTCCAATACCTCCATCATGCCATGCCCAAAGGAGATCCTCCACTGACTTAGGCATCACCCATTTAGTGTAAAACAAACTAAGGAAATGACCCCAAACCTTAGTAACAAAAGAACAATGAATGAATAGATGATCAATCGATTCCTCATCCTCCTTGCACATTAGGCAAATATTGGGGAGAATTAGAGCTCTTCTTTGGAGATTTTCCATCGTAAGAATTCTCTTCTTGCCCACAAGTCAAACAAAAACTGTCACTCGGTGAGGGACTTCGTAAAATCACTGATGGAACGGATGAGGCGGGCCAATATGGTGAGACGGCCCCAAAGTCAAAGCTAAAAAGCGACCTGACTGAGAACTTTTTAAAACAGTGCCGCGCCCAGACGATCGAGTCTTCGAGTTGAACAACAAGCTTGACATTCTTGAGGATATCAAGTAACCTGACAAACTCTTCAATCTTGGCCTCCAACATATTCCTACGAAGCGAAGGAGCCCAAATCACCGAATCCTTAACGATAGAAAAGCAATCTGCCATCAATCTGCTCTCTCTGGCACACCATTTAAGTGGGGAGGCGCTCTTTTCTTGTGTAAAGGAAATGACTCTCTGTCTCATGCCGAAATATCTTCACGTGCGGAAGAACCGTCATCCTTTACACGAGTTCTTAATCACTCAACCCATGGCATGTGCGACAAAGAGATGCCAATAAATCCGAATTCCAAAGAATTTTTTTCCAACAATAGTAGAAAACAGTAGGAGACGAGGGAGGCGAAACTAGGGGTTGGGTATAATCTTCATTCGGAGCAATTGTCTCCCCAGCCAGAGGCACAAGATTTGTCAAATAAAGCGAATCTAGGGGTGATACTACTACTAAGAGAGAGGTGCGGGCAGTAATGATGAAGGTATGGAATTGGGGTTCATCACAAGCATAAAGCAACACCAAAGGTCTCCTACGCAATGGAAGAATTTCATAACCTAATATCTACTACCATATGGTGATTGCAGCGATGACTCCTCTTCAACGGACGATGTCGACCATGAAAATTAGACCCTAGATCTCTCTCCTCTGGCAGTGGTAGATACAAGTGATCAACTGTGACAGGGGGACAATGACCTACGTGATAATAAAGAAATTGACGATTCAGAGGTGCTAACCTTGTTGGCAATTGATCGATAGTCGATAGCTGGAGATTAAACGATGTTGTCTCTAAGGGGCTCTACATGAGGGCCATTTGGGATAAGTAGGTGAGCAATGAAGGTACTATGTTGGAAAGAGGAGCTATGGTGTCAAGAGGAGGGCATTATAAAAATCCTCTATTAAATACAAACCCTCAATATGAAAGAAGAGTTGTCAGATCTATTGGAAGAAGAGAGAGCATGGCGGGAAGTGCATCGTGCAAAATACAATGTTAGATTGAGAGAGGAGGAAATCAAATGGCGGTAACGTTCGCGGGCTCTTTGGTTGAAAGAGGGTGATAGAAACACAAAATTCTTCCATGCTATAGCAAGTGCGAGGGCAAGGGTAAACAAGATAAAGTCTCTTGTGGTGGAGGGGGAAAGAGTTGAGGGAAAGACTAAGGTTTGTGCTTCTGTAGTAGAGGTTTGTGGAAATCTCCTTTCACGAGAAGAGTGGAAACACCAAATTCTTCCATGCTATGGCAAGTGCGAGGGCAAGGGTAAACAATATAAAGTCTCTTGTGGTGGAGGGGGAAAGAGTTGAGGGAAAGACTAAGGTTCGTGCTTCTGTAGTAGAGGTTTGTAGAAATCTCCTTTTACGAGAAGAGTGGAAAAGGCCGCCACTCAATAATTTGTCCTTAACCTTCAATGAGGAAGAAGCTAAACAAGCAATGGAAGAATTGGGTAGTGACAAAGCCCCCGGGCCGGATGGTTTTCTGATCGTGTTCTATTAGAAGTTTTGGGAATTGGTTAAGAGGGATGTTGATGCAGGACAGCCCTAAATATGATGCATGCTCATGAACACAATTATTCAGCGGAAATAAAAGCAATAATAATAATGAAATCTAGCATCAATCATCATAAACTAAGAAAATCATAAAGGAAACATGCAATGGGACGGGCCATCATCACAACCATGGAGTATGGGATTCAAGTAGCGTATAGGTTGGATCCGGCGAGGGATGGAACCTCCCGATCTTGCATGGTCATACCCAATCGATCAATGATGATCACTAGTCTGAAGAATCAGAAAGTTTCTCGGATTAGGGATTTGAGAATTTGAGGGTTTAGGGTTTAGATCGATTCTCAAGGTTTAGATCGTGGGGAATAAACAAAACAGAAGTTTAGAAGGATAATAATAGAAGATGAAATACCTGGAAGAAGTTGGAGGGGCACAAGAAGAATAGAGAAGAAGGAGATCAAGGAAGAAAAAGAAGCACCATGAGAGAGGGAAAGAGGAAGGAGGCAACCAAAGGTTTGCTCTTTTTCATAAATCAACAACTAATCAAAAAGGTTTAGGGCAACACCCTTATAAAATTCGGAATTAGCATAATTACCAAAATACCCCTACTAACAAAATTTCAAAAAAAAAGACATTTGCATGAAAAAAACGTACCCACACTAACCCAAAACTCAAATAAGTAAAAAATGCGTAAAATAAACTCAAATCTAAGATGTCCAATGCGCTCCAATGATGGTGTGATGAAAGTGGGCCACGATGAACCAATGGTCCGATCACATCATCATCACGATCCAACGGTCCGATCATATCTCCTCCAAGCAACTAACACATGTCTTCCCAAGGTGGGGCCTGATGTCCGCATCAGATGTCATGAGATTTATTAGTGAATTCTATGAGAAATGAATCATTGTGTCAGAATTAGGGGCTACATTCATAGTGGTTATCCCTAAAAAGGTGTTGAAAGTCTATGAGATTTTAGACCCATATGCTTACTGGGAGGACCATACAAGATACTGGCCAAGATGCTCGCCCACTGTTGTCATGTGCGATCGCATATGCGCATATATGTGCCGAAATCGCATGTGCGACAGTGGCATATGCGATTCTGCAAATATGCGATAATATGCGATCGCATATTGGCCAACGGTAAAAAAACAGACCATTTTCTTATTGTTGGCAATTTTTTTTTTTTTTTTTTTGCAGAAAACACTTTTTTCCCTATAAAAAGGCCTCCAAACTCATCCATTTGCAACATTCTCACCCAAAACTCTCCCTCGAGCTCTCTCTTCTCTTACATTCTCTCTCTCATAAATAGCTTCTTCCTTTTGTCTTAGTTTTGTTACTTCTTAGTTCTTACTTAGTCGTAGACTAGTAGTACTTACTAAGTGTATAATTATTAATTAAACATATATAATTAGTTATCTATTAACTTAGGAAAGTTCCCTCTATTTTCTTCTTCTTCTTTTTTCATTTTTTCTAATTTTTTTCCTATTTTTATGATTTGTTTTTTAAATTTTCAAAAAAAATAAATAAATAAAAATAAATAAATATGCGACCGCATATGCAATTGTGTGATCACATACAATCGCATATGCGCACAGGCATATGCGATCGCACATGATCGCATATGCGATTCGACAACATTGTGCTCGCCTCTAGATTTCTCGCAGTGTTGGGTGAGGTAATTTCGTATTCACAAGGGGCTTTTGTCTCAAGGAGATAGATAGTGGGTAAATTTTTTTTTTTATGGCAAACGAGTGTATAGATTCATGTAATAGAAGAGGGTCAAAAGGGCTAGTTTCCAAGCTTGATATCGAAAAGCTTACGAACACGTCGACTGAAATTTCTTAGATTATATGTTAGTAAGGTTGGGATGTGGGGCCAAATGGTGATCCTAGAAGCAGAAATGTGTAAAATCGGCAAAGTTCTCAATTCTCGTCAATGGATCTCCGAATGGTTATTTCTCAACTT
This sequence comes from Liriodendron chinense, assembly GCA_003013855.2. Classification (NCBI taxonomy): domain Eukaryota; kingdom Viridiplantae; phylum Streptophyta; class Magnoliopsida; order Magnoliales; family Magnoliaceae; genus Liriodendron; species Liriodendron chinense. The sequence continues at coordinate 2,222,980 of PVNU02003263.1, forward strand.
TAAGAGGTCTTCGTCAAGGGGATCCTCTCTCTCCATATTTATTCGTAATTGTTATGGAGGCTTTAAGCAGATTATTAGACAGAGGGGGGGAGATGGGCTAATTAGAGGGTTTAAAGTGCATAGTTCATACTTCTAGATCTCTCCTTTGTAGTATGTTGATGACGCGTTGTTATTTCGCGAGGTAAATGTTTTGAATGTTGAAAATCTTCGAGCGATTATTGTTAGCTTTGAGGTGGTTTCACGTCTAAAAGTAAATATAAGCAAAAGTGAAATATTGGGGGTGGGAATTCCTAAGGAGCAGAAAAAGTTCGCCTTCATATTTGGGTGGGATCCTTTCCAATGTTATATTTGGGGCTCCCGCTTCGTATGGGTAAACCATCGAAACATCTATGGGATAAAGTGACTGAAAGGTTTGAGAGGAGGTTGTCTTATTGGAAAAATTGACATTTGCCTTTGGGTTGGAGAATAACTTTGATTAAAATGGTGATGTCTACAATCTCCTGGTATATTACATGTCTCTATTCAAATGTCCCAAGTCGGTTATGAACAAGCTGGAAAAGCTAAGGCACGAATTCCTATGGAAATGAGCGGAAGAGACATAAATTTCATTTATTGAAGTGGGAAGAGGTGTGTAAGCCTTGGGAACAAGGGGGAGCAGGGTTTAGGAAGTTGGAGGATATGAATTTGACTCTATTAGGGAAGTGGGTTTGGAGGTTTGGGGTAGAAGTGAATTCTCATTGGAGAAAGGTGATAATTAGGAAATATGGGAAGAAGAATGGGGGTGGCGGATTAGATCATCGTCATTGTATAGATCATCATATTTATGGAATTCCGTAGCATCTTTAAAACAAATAGTCTGGGAAGGGGTTGGGTTCTTGGTGGGGAATGGGAAAGATTGAGTGATTTGTTTCCACAGTTGCTGGAGCTTTTGCTTCAGATGGATCTTAGAGTGGCTAGCTGCTTTTCCTATTGTTGGAGAGGAGGTAGTATGGGCCCCTCCGTGTTGAAGGCATTTGACGGATGAAGAATTTGAAGAGTTCATTAGTTTGCTTCATTTGCTCGATGGTGATTCCGAAAGTTTCAAAATCTGACTCGATGGTGTGGATTAAAGAAAAATCTGGTAAATTCTCACTGAAATCCCTATATATGTTCTTAAGTGGGGATGACTCTCATCAGGATTTGTCCGACGGCGTTTCTTTGATGATATGGTGCTCCTCCAAAGGTGGTGGCGTTTGCATGGCTAGTAAGGGAAGAAAGAGTTAACAATGGATAATCTTTGAAGAAGAGGTTTGTTTCTGCTGAATGTTTAACCGTTATGTTTTCAGGATGAGGAAATGGTGGATCATCTTTTTATACACTACCCATTTGCGAGAGAAATGTTGGGTAACTTCTTCAATTTATTCGGTGTTGCTTAGGAGTTGTGGGAATCTATTGATAATTTCCTTTTGATGTGGCATGGCGGGGGAATAGGGAAGATTGAGAGGAAAATTTGGCGGCTAAGCTTGTTAGCAGGCATCTGGGCCTTATTGTTTAAAAGGTGAGGAACAATTGATGCTTCAGAAATCGTAAGGGGCAGGTTTTGGAGGTCTTCCATAGGGTTAAATCTCATGTGGAGTGAGCGCTAGCATCAAAGATTATTCCTCATTTTTCGGAATGTTGGCGGGATTTGTAAATCTTTTTGTTTTCTATTTTTTATACTTCCCAAAATGACCATTTTCAATATCTTGGGTCGCTAATTCATGAGTGAGAGATTGAGAAGGATGTTACCCATAGAATTCAAGCTAGGTGGAAGAAATGGAGATGCGCCTCTAGAGTTCTATGTGATTGTTGTGTACAACTCAAACAGAAAGATTTTATAGGATAGCTATAAGACCTGTCATGCTTTATGGGATAGAATGTTGGGTCGCTAAAGAACAACATCCTCATAGGATGAGTGTAGCTGAAATGAGGATGTTGAGATGGATGAGTGCCAAGACAAGGAATGATAGAATTAGAAACAAATGCATTTGAGGGAACATAGGATTAGTACAAATAAGGCAAAAAGATTAGGGAAAGTCGACTTGGATGGTTTGGTCATGTGCAACGGTGCTGGTTAGGAGTGAGTTGGTACAAGTTGAAGGCTCTAAGAGGGCAAGGGCAAGGGCAAGGCCAAAAGGACGTGGATGGAGGTAATAAGAAAAGACTTGATGACCCATAGTGTAATTGAAAGTCAGTTATGGTCCTTGATAAAGTGGAATGGCAGAACAAAATTCATGTAGTTGACCCATATTAATTGGGATAAGGCTTAGATGATTATGATGATGTATTGCAATCTGCACCATCCTTTATGTTCACTGATCTTGGACCGAAATTCATCATAATCAAACAATCTTGACCATCCCCACTTTAGTTCTTTTTTCTTTCCCTAAGCTTGGATGACTTTCGATTTTACTTTCAATAATCCACCGATATCCATCGATCACGGTGATTCTCGGTGGGCCGTGCTATTTGTGCCTTTTGGATTGACGTGCATTCTACGGAGGATGAGACAACACAATTAAAAACTGGTGGTTAATTATCCCATGGTGTATGTTGTTTGTAGATGACATAGTTCTTATTGGCAAGATGAGGGAGGGCATAGGCAAAAAGCTTGATTTATGGAAGGGTGATTTAAAATTAGTCGGATAAATCAGAGTATATGGAGTGCAAATCTAGTAATAATAGGAGTGCGAATGATGAATTAGTTAAGATTGCTGATTAAGAAATCTCCCAAAATGACCATTTTCAATATCTTTGGTTGCTAATTCATGAGTGGAAAGATTGGGAAGGATGTTGCCCATGGAATTCAGGCTTGGTGGAAGAAATGGAGATGTGCCTCTAGAGTTTTATGTGATCGTCGTGTACCACTCAAATTGAAAGGGAAATTTTGTGAGGTAGCTATAAGACCATCCATCGGACGGTTAAGGAACATGTTCATAGGATGAGGGTAGCTAAAATCATTGTTCAGAGTATCCTCGATATGATCGAAATATCCCCGATATTATCCATATCTCTAGGTCAGTGATACCAATAACACTGACAGTATCAGAAATTCCAGGTATCAACGATATACCGCTAAGTATCGCAAATGTATCGATATCGTCAATGTATCACCAATATTTTCGACTATGTAAATTCTAGGTACCTCTTGTATCGCCAATATTTTTTACTGTGTAAATTTCAGGCATAGCTTGTATCGCCAGTGTATCAATGATGTTTTGACCATGTTGCCAATGTATCGATATCGCCAAACTTAGTTTATTTTAAAAAAAAAATTATAGGTGCATGGATGTATGATGAAATGCATGTTTGTATTTGTGTATATGTATGTATGCATGGATGGATGTATGTATGAATGGATGCAATGTTCGAAGTTTTGGTATCGCTGCAAGCTTCGCTAGCCGAGGATACGGAAACAATATTGATATCGCCAATAATATCGTTGATAAACGAAAATGCGGGGAAAATAGAAAAAATGGTGGAATTTTTCAGTGAAGCCTTAGGAGATGATAAAATACACATATTTGCATATTTAGGAGCAAAAAAATTGCAAAAAGCATGCATACATAATAGGTTTCTATTTAATGGGGGCTTAAAAGCAAGTGTTGCTGTAAGAAATCAGTCCAACCATCTCATCCATCTCATCTATCCATCCAATATTTGACCTTCCATCCAAACATCCATTGATATTTCAGAATATTGGCGACACATGATATTTCTCAACAAATTATTAACCATTGAAAAAGAAACTAAAGATTGTGGTCTCGTTATTGCCATGTTGTGATAATGATAATATTGTGATATTATTAATATTATTGTCGACAAATTGAACTCTGTATACAACCATGCGCCCATAAAAAAATATGAAATAGGAATTTTTTTTCAGAATATACAGATTTTTAGCAATATTGATACGTTGGCGATATTATTGAAATATTGCAAATACATTGATGATACATGCGACACTTGGAATTTATACAGTAAAAACTATTGGCGATACACCAGCGGTATCAATGTATTAGCAAATACAAACGACGCCTGGAATTTACACAATTGAAAATATTGACGATATCGACACATTGGTGATATTTAGTGATATATTGCCGATACTTAGAATTTTTTATACTATCGGTGTTATCAGTATCTCTACCAGTGTTATCGATATCGCTGAGCTAGAGATAGAGATGATATCAGGGATATTTCGATAATATCGGAGATAATTTAAACATTGGATGGATGATGGTTAGATGATTGGTTGGTTGGATGGATGGATGGATGTGTATAAGAGTGTGTGATGGACGGATGGATCATGTATGTGTGTTTGTATGTATGTATGTGCATGCATGGAAGGATGGTTGGATGGATGAATGGATCCACCATTTTCCCCATGTTTCCCCAATATTTCACTGTGTCAACAAGACATGCTTTTAGACCCCACTAAAGGGAAACTTATTATTTGATTCCTAAATATGCAAATATGTATCTTTTTGCACTATTATTTGATTCTAAAATATGCAAATATGTGTAGTTAAGCCTCTCTTGAAGTTTTTCTGAAAAATTCTACCGTTTTCACCACGTTTCCCTGCATTTCCGGGAATCGGAGATATTATCAGTGAGAACGATGTTGTTTCCATATCCCAGGCCAGCGAAACTTGTAGCGATATCGATACTTCGAACACTGGCTAAAATGAGGATGTCATGATGGATGAGTCTCATGATGACGAAGAATAGAATTAGAAATGAATGAATACATTCGAGGGAACATAGGAGTACCAATAGGTAATAAGGTGAGGGAAAGTAGACTTAGATGATTTAGTCATGTACAACAGAGACCAAGAATCACTCTGGCTAGGAGTGAGTTGGTACAAGTTGAAGGCCCTAAAAGGACAAGGGGAGGGGTTCAAAAGGACGTAGGAGGAGGTAGTAAGAAAAGACTTGATGACCTATGGTCTAACTTATGGCCACTGATAGAATGGAATGGCAGATCAGGGCATGTAGGCATGTAGCCGACCCCAGTTAGTTGGGAGAAGGCTTAGATGATGATGATAATTGGCAATACCAGGAACACTGATAATGGGAACTGGGAAGTATGGAAAGAAAAATGCATGGATCTTCAAGGGCAAAGTCACGCTGGTTGAGGCAATGAAAGTAGAGCAGCTGTTTCGCCAAGAGATCAGGCTTTGTTGAGCAAGAATTTTGGTTCATTTTGGGAACGCATTGAAGCCATAATTGGAATGATCCATTTTAGTGTATTCCAGGGGTTGTATAAATTGACCTTTCTTATGCCTGTGTCCTCATTTCTAATTCTTTTGGTTGCCTCTTGGCTCTTGGGATGCCCATGCTTTTATATTGCCTTGTGTTGGGGGAGTGACAAGAGGGTCACTTGTGTTTGTTTTTGTTGTGTTTTCCCCTTGTTTTTCTCTGCTTATTTCCTTTAATATAGCATTGGTTCTCTCTCCTCTTATATATATATAAGGAGGAGGGAGGGAGGGAGGGAGGGTGGTTGTTTTCCATGCTTACACATAATTGGATCTTTCTTTGATCTGCGAAATTTCATACCGAGGAATGATAACATACTAGTTATTGTTGTTTCACATTTTGATGTCTGATTCCAGATGCAGCTGTGCTGGTTGGTGGTGGAATATTGTTATAAAGGACAAAATGTTACTTCCCTGGCGGAGTTTCTTTGCACATCCGACAAGCTGTACAGGGAAAAATTCCGCATATGCTTTTTCCGGATGTGGCTGATGGCTCCTGGACTAGAAGGGCTTCATCTTGGTTATGTGGCTGACTTGTTTGCAGCATTGGTTGCTGAGGATTTGCTTCCTTGGAATGTTCTATCATTCATACAGCTGACATTGCAAGATTGTACACCGGCATCCCAGTATTTCGTGGAGCGGCTCTTTCTGGTGTGTACTGTTGCATGAAAAATACAAAAGGTTTTTCTCATGCAATGATGATGACGGTGATTGTTGTATCCGCAAGCAGAAATTGGGTTGATTCGTGGTACATATGCCAATCTGACACCTGTGTGAGAGATTCTGGCCCTTCATTTGGGAGGATGTTAAACATGCCTTAGCCAAAAAATCATGCAAGTCCGCTCATGTATGAGAAAAAACGGATAGTCAGAAAGAAGACGGTCTATATTTCAAAAACATGTCTGGCCTACCCGGTGAGTGGACTGCCTTGGTTTCCTGACCAGGGCACTTTCATTGACCTCTCATGCACATGTTTGAGGTGGCATGTGTGCCCTAAATCACCCTTCCATCTCTTCATATGTGGATTTCAAATTCTAGTACTGGGCTGGTCTCCCCAAGTTGCAATTTAGTGGTTAAGCATGGGAGAAGGGGGAAAAAAGAGGAGAACAAACTCAGTCACTGGGTCATGTTTCTGAGTCGACTTACTGGATTGACCATTGCACTTCGCTTGGCTAACTCTATCACGTCCTGTCTGTAATTTTGCAGGCATTTGTGACCCACCTCACCAATAAGGGTATCGTGAAGAAGCTCTTGGATCCTGCCCTGCAAGATGTATATGAAGCTCTCTTTCCAAAAGATGATCTGAGAAATAAAAGATTTGCGATTGATTTATTCAAGTCGATCAATATGGGCTACATTCCCAGAAGAAGCTTGAGTCGACGGTTCAGAAGTAATGCTGCTGTGGTTCCTCCAACTACCATTCCTGTCGACACCTGAATGGTAGATGCATCTCTTGTGCGGTAGCACATAAGCATGCCTATAGTTTCTCACGCTTTCTTCCTTTTCCCAAATAGCTTCAAATTCACCATGCAATTTGCCTATATGACCAGCTTCTCACAAAGACACTGACAGTAACGTCTTAGTATCCAAGTAAAAGAAGGTGAGGAGCCCTTCGGATAGGGCCTGCCTGCGTGGCAACACTTTCCGCCCCTTTTTTGTTTTTTGTATAGCTTTTTTCCTTAGTGATTTTAAGAGTTTGGGGAAGTGTTACGAGTCATCCTCTCACCCTTAGCAAAATTCACTGCGTGTAGTGCAACAATGTATGCTAGGATTGGAGACTTACATATGATTATTTATGATCCATGCCATATGATGGCCCTCATTGTGGAGGGGAAGACTTCAAAACAGGGAACAGTAACCATCACTAGACAAACACTTAGATTGAGATTTCAATCACTTCTAATTTTCACCCATGCTCTTAATGCAATTGATAATATGGCGAGGATATGGAAATAGGGGTATTTAGATAGTTGGCAAGATGATAATGTGACTAATGTCATTTATAGATTTCAACAAGTAACAGGGATCCCTCAACTCAACACCCACCCACTCACCCAAAAATTTAAAAGGGTTTTTACCCGAAAAGTCCTCACTAATGCCAGTTTTCTGAAAACATACGTGCAGCTTTTATATTTACTAAAACATGCCTCCTGACCTACTAATGAGGATAAAATGACATATTTACCTTTATTTTGAAAATGGAGATTGATGATAAAGAAATAAAGAGTCCTGCGTCGTGTAACATGCGTATACAGCAAGTACGTGCACACGCCACATGTGCTAGCATGGTGCATAAGGGTTAGTCTATGCTTGTACGTTTTTTCTATAAAAAAAATAAAAATAAAAAAAATCTGGTTCAATTAAGCATGCAAGTTCTAATGTTGAAAACATGTGAATGGTTCTAAATAAACTTCATCAGGTCTTTGTGGCTGTTGAAACTTCCTGGGGCCACAGACGTTTTGGATGAAAAACTTTTGTGTTTTCCCTTCATCGTGACCTGATATGAGCCAGGTTGGATGGCAAATAAAACATCAAGGTGGGCCCTAGGAAGTTTTCTATGGTGGGCGTTCAATCTCCACTGTTTTCTACGGTGTGGTCCACTGGAGCTTTGGATTTGCATCATTTTTGGGCTCGTGCCCTAAAATAAGCTGGAAAAATGGATGGATTGTGTGGATAAAAAACAAATCATGTGGGCCCTACAAAGCTTGGGCCATGTTGCACCACAGGGATACCGCTGTGGTGGGTTCCACTTGGCAATTAGCACAACTTAGCAAGACCCCCTTTTCAGAATGAGAAAAATACTTTGGAAATGCGTGATGGATGACATGGTCCAAATTAAGGTACTCAATGTAGATGGATCATGAATTCAAAATTACGTTTATTCCATCATCAAAGTAGCAAATTTGTGAACATTTATTGGATGGTTAAATGTAAACCATCCAAAGGTTCTGTTTCCATAAACAAGCATGCACGGATAAAAGGCTACATTGGGATTGTGACTTGGCAGCAGAGGACTCAATCTAATCAAATTTATTTGAATTAATATATGCCACTCGTATACAATATATGAGTGCCTGCTTATCGATTGTCGTACACAATCTGAGTATCATCAACCTCTTTTTTAAAATTTTTATTTTTGAGCATTGCTAAGTTCACACGCATGTAAGTTCATGCACATGCCACATATATGCCAACATGGCACCATATGTCCGAGGTCTGGTACCATTATATTGATGCCCTATCTCAAGAATCAGGTTGATCCACCTGCCAGTTGACTGTACACTAGGGACGTTAGTGGGGCCCACCTATTGCCCTTCCAGATGATTCAAACCGTTCATATGACTGCTCGCATGACTGATGCTATGCGTGATCCATAAATTCTAACATGCCCATCTAGTAAACATGTTATTCCTTAACTGCCCGACATTCTGTCCCATAAACATTTGATTAGTGGGGTAGCCATCATATAAAACTAGATAAGCACATTGTCACTTCTTCCACCCATCTTGAATTCAATGAGCAACTTCCTGATGTATCTTTCCTCTTTCAACCCAATGTATTGAAAATGATCCTTTTGGGGTGCTTCCCAATTAGCAATATCATCTAATTTCTCATTTCCACTAATATTATTATTAAAATTGCACTCCGTATACCTTCCATCATCTCATCAATTGAAATTGCACTAGCTGTAAGCAGCTGACTTTATAAGACACCTTTTTGTAAATGACTTATTAACTTGTACATAACTGATAATTAAAAATACACTACTGAAATCATGAGTTTGAGTGCCCATTGTGCTGTATGTGGGTGTGAGCTTAGTAAAAAAAATAGAAAAAAAAGACACAAGCTATTTACCGACCCCTACAATAAACCTACAGCAATTGGAAATTCACATATCTCTCTACCCGTGGTCCTCACATTGGTTATTGCTCAGTATATACTCTTGAAACTCTTCTCACAACACACTAGATTAACTCACCAAATATCTAATTTTGCACACCCACCAGATTAACTCACCAGAGTCCTAATTTTGCTACATCAATAAAGATCGTATGGAGATCTTTCTCCTCCTTCCATGTTTCTTTGTTTAAGTGCTAAAACAGCTGTTATGGTAGATTGTTCTTTGTCATCAATTTTCTGGTCTTTAAGGGCCGTTTCAATACCACCCCAAAAAGTAACTATTTTAACTTACGTAAGTTAATAAGTTAATTTTTTTTTTTAACTATAAGCATCATTTTAAAAGCAACCTATATGATCAAAGTTATCATGTAAGGTGTTTTTTTCCCCTCCTTTTCAACTTCTGATGGAAGGTCCCCCCCCCCCCCCCCCCCCCAAGCGATGGATGGTCATGCAGTCCTCACCTAAGTTGGGGCCCATACAATGGATGTTCCACATCAAAGGCGGGCCCCACATTTTGGATGATCTACATTAAGATGAGCCTGCATAATGAATTGTCCACATCAAAGGTAGGCCCCTAATGATAAATGGTCCCCATCCAAAGCGGGCCCCTGCATGATGGACGACCCACATTGAAGGTGGGGCCCACATGATGGACAGACCATGTCAAAGTTGGGCTCCACATGAAGGGTGATGGAAATGAAGGTGGGCTCCATATGATGGATAACCCACATCAAGGTAGGGCCCCATAATAGATGGTTCACATCAAAATTGGTCCCTAATGATGAATGACCCACATCCAAAGTGGGCCCTGCATGATGGATGACCCATACTATGGACTGTCTATATCAAAGGTAGGTTCCACATGAGGAGCAGTGGAGAATTAAGGTGGCCCCCACATGATTGACAATAACATTGAAGGTGGGTCCCACACGATGGATGACCCATATCAAGGTGGGCCACACAAAATGGATGGTCCACACCAAAGGTTGGGCCCTAATGATTTAAAGCCCACATCCAAGGCAGGCCCACATGATGGACAGCCCACATTGAAGGTGGGGCCCACATAATGGACAATCCATATCAAAGGTGGGCTCCAAATGATGGGTGGTGGACATTGAAGGTGGGCCCCACATGATGGATATTTATTTTGATGGTGTGCCCTACATGATGGATGACCCACATCAAGGTGCGCCCCATATGTCGATAGCCCCATATCAAGGTGGGCCCCACATAATGGATGGTCCACATCAAAGGGGTCGATGATGAATGACCCATATTCAAGGTGGGGGCTACATGATGGATGACTCACATCAAATGTGGGGCCCGCATGATCGACAACCCACATCAAAGGTGGCACTGCATGATGGACAACCCACATTGAATGTGGGGCCCACGTGATCGACAACCCACATCAAAGGTGGGCTCCACATGATGGGCAGTGGATATTAAAGGTGGGCCCACATGATGGATAATAAGATTGATGGTGGGCTCCACATGATAATCCATATCAAGCTGGGCCCCACATGACCTAATGATGAATGACCCACATCCAAGGCAGGCCTGCTTGATTGATGACCCACTTCAAAGCTGGGCCCTGTATGATGGACGGTCCACATTAAAGGTGGGTCACATGATGGATAACTCAAATCCAAGGTAGGCCCTACATGATGGATAGCCCACATTGAAGGTGGGCCTCAGAAGGTGGATGGTCCACAGTGAAGGTAAGCTCCACACGATGGACGATCCACATTGAAGACAAGGTCAGGGTGGGCCCAACATAATGAACGGTCCATACCAAAGATTGGGCCCACATGTGGATGATGAATATTAAGGGTGGACCAAACAAACTTTCCTTCTTTTTGGTTGATAAATATGTTGTTTACCAAACATACTTACCCGTTCAATTAGTAGAAATCAAGATAAGTTACTTGAGGCATAACTAGCTTCTGTAACGTAGCTTATGATCCAAACACCCAAGGGCCCGTTTGGATACCACCCAATAAGTTACTTTTCTGCTTACATCAATAGATAAGTGACTTATTTCATATAAGTAAGTTTGGTGTATGATTAATTATAACTTTTTTTTTTGCATAAAAGTACATAATCACTTCACTTAATTTTTTTTCTAACTTTTCTACCCTTCATTAGTTGCTGAAGAGAGGAATCAGGAGAGACGAAAGAGCGGAGAAGCAGATAAGCTCTCTCTCATGATTCATGTTAGGCACTGCTCTCTCGTATGGTCCATATCAAAGGAGGCCCCACATGATAGACTATCCCATCAAAGGTGGGGCTCACACAGTTGACGGTCCACATCAAAGATAGGCCCTACATGATGGATGGCCCCATATTAATGTGGACCTACATAATGGATGGTCCACATCAAAGGTCGGCCCATAATGATAAATAGCCCACATCCAATTAAAGAGGGCTGACATGATGGACGACCCACTTCAAAGCTAGGCCAACATGATGGACAGTCCACATCCAAGGTGGGTTCCACTTGATAGGCAATAGATATTGAAACTGGCCCCACATGATGCTGGCCCATGTCGAGGTGGACCCACATGATGGATGATCCACATCAAAGGTCGGCCCTAATGACGAATGGCCCACATCGAAGGGGAGCCCCACATGATGGGCAACCCACATTGAAGGTGGGCCCCACATGATGGACAGTCCACATCAAAGGTGGACTCCACATGATGGATGATCCACATCAAGGTGGGCCTCACATGATGGGTGGTCCACATCAAAGGTTGGCCTAATGAGAGTGACCCATATCCAAGGTGGGCCCCGCATGTGGACGGCCCACATGGGAGGTGGGCCCACATGATGGGCGGTCCACATCAAAGGTGGGCACCACATGGTGGTGGTAAATATTGAAGATGGACCCCACATGATGGACGATAACATTGATGAGAGGCCCCACATGATGGATGGCCAACATCAAAGGCGGGCCCTACCTAATGAATGGTGCACATTAAAGGTCAGACCCTAATGCTAAATGACCCACATCCAAGGTGGGCCCCACATGATGGACGGTCCACATTAGTGGGGGTCACAATAAACAATCCACATCAAAGGTTGGCCCCTCATGATGGACAACAGATGTGAGAGGGACCAAATAGACTTGAGACATGATTACTTATGATGTTGAAAACCAAACATGCTTTTCTACTCCTTGGATAATAAGTATGATGTTTACCCAACATACTTATCTGCTCATTAAGTAGAAACCAAGATAAGTTACTTGACTGATAAGTTGCTTAAGTAACTTATAATCCAAACGGCCCTAAATGAGACTGCATGCTTTTTATCTAATGGTAGGGCATGTGTGACATTAGTGTCTTCAAATCTATGCAATGCATGAATTGTGTCAATCGTCCACTTCGTGAGATCTCCACCGTCATTGATTGGCCCCATGCTGTTGCATGCGTCTTGCCTAAAAAAAAAAGTTGGCCCACTCATTTGATGGACCGTTGAATTCCACCATTGATAAGTTTCTTCTAAACCGTTTGATGGGGGGTGCTAATCGATGCTTAGGATAATCTATGCATGATCCAAAATGGACTTTTGATTTTGAACATCAAATTTCGAAGGCAGTGGCCACAAAAGCACCAGGTTTTGCACACGATGAAAGAAACACAAGCTGTCGAAATCCTGGGCCTCATTCTAGATGGATCATAACATGAAAATTATGCCTCCTGATGATTTTGACTGCTGGTCATAGGGTTGTCAATGGGTGGGTTCGGATGGAGCTAAGGACGTCTGTCCAAGCCCGGCCTTCAAAGCAAAACCTTTGGCCCTCAAGCTTAGCCTGATGGGCCAAGCCCAACGGCACAACAGGCAACTTAGGCCCATTAACAACTCTAGTTGTTCAAGTTCTTTTTAAACATCTATTTGATAGATGTCCTTCTAACTATCATAAAAATTTCATTCCGGTTTTTTGTCTATCTACTATTCAAAATGGGCCCCTCCATTTAGATAGCTTGGAATAGAGTGGACATATGTAGCATTGTGCATTGGAAGGGTTTTTAAGTTCGCACAAGCGGGGCCCATGGTTCAGTCGATATGATCGGCCCACCTATGAATTACATCCAACAAAATCTCTCACAGTGGACTTGCAATAGAGAGTTTAAGAAAGCGAATACAATACAACATTGATCTTCACATACGAAAATACAAATATGATGGCGAGGAAGCAGGATCTTCTTACTAGGAGATATCCCACTGTCTCCACCGCCACAACATTCACCAACTTAAATACTAGTTTCTCTAATAGTGCGAAAAATACTCCCAACAACAGCTACCCAAACATCACAAATTGCTAAGTAATAACAAGCCTAATAGAAACACCAGATCTATAGCTCAAGTGGTAGATTGAGTGAAAATAACCTCGTTTAACATTGAGGTCTTAGTATCGAGTGTGTGTGGGTGTACTAATAGTGGGGTGTGTGTACTACCTGGAAAGAAAAAAAAAGTCGAGTAGAAATCTTGCATTAAACAAACAGTGTGGGTGTAGTAATAGTGGGGTGTGTGTACTGCCTGGAAAAAAAAAAAAGTCGAGTAGAAATCTTACACTAAATAAACTTCTCCTTTGTAATGGGCTACATTACAGTGGTGCCATGGTCAGACAAAACTAAGTGTTACCCCGACCTGACCGAATCTGAACCCCATACTCATGGCCCTTTGTTTTCCAAGAATAAGTCATTTGCTAGTCTGCTAGAGTGGAATGGCTGATACACATGCACACATAATATTGTACACGAGTCATAGATCTACCACAAACCGAATCGAGACAAGCATGAAATTTGACTTATAAACATTCTTTCGACAATTTGTATTTATTTCCATTTTTTTGTTTGGATGTGCTGACATATGGTGGCTTTGCATTGGTTGAACTAGACTGCATCAAGCTAGGTGTGAACAGATTTTCAATGTAATTTTTTGCTCGGGTCCTAAGATTTTGTCAATTAAATTTGAAGTAAATATATGGCACTTCCAATTCCCTGTGCATACGTATGGAGGACATACTATGCAGGGTATCTTAAGTTTTTTCTGTTTTTAATTTTTATTCTAAAGTCATCAAACATGTGGGTTGCTCCCACCCACCCCCGCACTCACGTTGTAGTGGGATTTCACCATCTGTGGGTACTCGAACCCCAAACCTTATGTTGAAACTCCTGGGAGTCTACCACTGAGGCGAGGATAATGACCCTATTACTCGATGCTCTAAAATAGATATAACGATCGAATTCACTTTTGATAAACCTCCGACTCAACATGAAAGAATTAAATTTCTTATATCACTGCTTAAGCAATTGCTTCAAGCCATACAACGACCTCTTTAACCTACAAACTGAATTCTCCTTTCCCTACACCTTGAACCCCCATACAACGACCTCTTTAACCTACAAACTGAATTCTCCTTTCCCTGCACCTTGAACCCTTTAAGTTATTTTATGTAGATCTACTCTTCTAGTTTTTCATGTAAAAATGTAGTCTTCACATCTAAGTGTTCCAATTTTATATTGTATTGGGTAACGAAAGTCCAATGCAAATCTGATAGATACTTACTGTACTATCGGTGCGAATATCTCGTTGAAGTCGACACCCTCCTTCTGAGCATAACCCTTTGTTACCAATCTAGCTTGTACCTATCCATTTCTTCAGGTAAATCCACTTACAACCGATCTCTTTTTGCCCAACGAACAGCTCCATCAGCTCCCACATTTGATTTTTGTTTATAAAGTCCATCTCATCATACATTGCTGTCATCCACTTCTCTACACTCTTTCTTCTAGTGCTTCTTGAAATATAGATGAATTCCCCCTGATATGTAATGAGAACAAATACAATGTTTGAGTCATCCCTGTATCTCAATGGTAATTTGCTATCCCTTTGTGAATTTTTCCTGACAGATGGTTGTTCCGCCTCTTCCTATACCTATACCTGAGGCTCAAGTTCTTCAAGTGTTTCACCCTTTTCTGTTTCAACATCGATAACTGATTTTTCCACTTCCTTATTTTCATCCTTTTGAAACAAAGAACCTTCATCAAACTTGATGTCCCCACTAAATATGATTTTCTATGAAATTCAATTATATAATTTGTAACCTTTCACCCCATTACCATAGCCGACAAAAGTACACTCCTTAGCCATTTGGTTTAACTTATTTATCTCAATTGATGGTACATGAGAGTAAGCATCACAACCAAATATCTGCAGCTCCGAGTAATCAACTACTTAACCACTCCATATTTCTTCTAGAATTTTGCAATCAATAATGTAGAGGAAGATTGATTTACTAAATAGAAAGCCATAGAGAGAGCTTCATCCATAACTCCTTGCCCAACACAGAATTACTCAATATACTCTAGGCCCTTTTTCAAAAGAATCCGATTCATATGTTCAACCACATCATTCTGCTCTAGTGTATGCCTCACTATGTTGTGCCTTACAATCTCTTCACTCTTGCAGTATTGATTAAATTCCCTTGAAGTAAATTCACTGTTGTTATCCGTCGTCGGAATTTTTACTTTCTATCATATCTGATTTTCAACCATTGCCTTCTAAATCTTAAAGGTGGAGAAAACATCAGATTTATGCTTTAGAAAGAAACCCAAACCTTTCTAGAGAACTCATCAATGAATATGACAAAGTATGACGACCCTACTCCAGAAATAACAAGCAATAACCCCTACACATTTGAATACACATAGTCCAATTGACATTTACTAACATGCTTCCCAGTTTTAAAGGATAACTTTGATTATTTACCATATATGCAATGCTCACATGTATCTAAATAAAAAAATTTAAATTACGATTAAACAATGATCAAGAAATACCTTCATACCTCGCTCGCTCATGTGGCCTAGGCGCGCATGCCACAAACGTGCCGACGTGGACTCTGTTACAAATATTGCAACTCCACCCAATATAGTATTCTCGATCAACTTGTAAAACTTCTCGCTCATTTGTACCTTTATAACTGTGAGTGCCGCTTTTGAAACATTCAAGACACCTTCATAAGCAGTGAACTCTCACCCAAGCACATCTAGAGCTCCCAAAGATATCAGATTCTTCTTCAGACCCAGAATGTGCCTTACATCAATCAGAGTATGCTCCACCCCACTAAACGTCCCGATGTGAACCGAACTAATTTAAACCATCTTACAGATATGATCATTGCCTATAAAAACCAAGCCACCATCATATTTGCTATATATAGTGAACCAATTGCAATGAGGACATATATGGTACGATGCCCCGTATCCAAAATTCACTTATAATAAAAGTAACCGATCTTAGACACTGACAACACATCACAACCATCCGATCATTCACTAGATTTTACTGAAATGCCTTCCTCTGATGAATCATCAATATCTCCTCATTTTGGGTTTTGGGTTTTTGACAGTCCTTCTTCATATGTCCCATCCTCTGACAATTTCAATACTTCAACTTGCCTTTGCTTTTCAACTTGGATCTGAATTGCGACTTCACATTCTCTCGCTTAGACGGTCTTCCTCAAGCAAACAATGCATTCGTAAAAGTACCTTCACCTCCTCTCTTCTTTCTCAACTACTTCGACTGAATGGTAACGGTCTCGACGTCCAAGGTATCCCTGCCATAGCAGAGAGAATAAACTAGATACTTGTAGGAATCCGAGAGAGATGTCAATAAAATAAGAGCTTTGTCTTCTTCATTGAGCTTCACCTCTATGCTTGTCAACTTGCAAACCAACTTATTGAAGACATTGATGTGCTCAGAGAGATCTGACTCTTCCGCCATCTTCAAAGTATAAAATCATCTCTTCATATGTGGATGATTAGTGAGCGACTTCGTCATGTAGATGCTCTTCAACTTCGCCCATAAGTTGGTGCAGACGTAGACGTCGTGATATCGATCACCATCTCTCTCACAAGATACCTACTCCGAATCCACAGAGCTACTCGGACTCCTCGACCAGTCTTTCTCGAATCCACGAGGGGATATCTCAAATCCACTAGACCTCTCAAATCCACAAGAAGAAAGTGGTAAAAAATAAGCTTTTGATTACTAAAAGATGAATGAATGAATCATAAAGAGTTTTAATGATTATAAATAGAGAAAACTAACCCTAGAAACTCTAAAAATGTATCAGAAAAAAAATCTTATTAAAAAAAGGAAACAAATAAGTAAAATTCGCGCAAATCTACACAATAGATCACGCAAGTTCAGGAGCCTGAAGTGGCGAGGTCGGGCGACCAAAGTCCTTAAAAAACGTCCAAAGAGTTTGGTGGAAATACAACGGAATTGCGGTCGCTCGAAGTAGTGTTGTTGGGCGACTGGCATTAACGACGACCCAGATCTGTCGAGAAGCCGTCAAGAATTCAAAATTCTACTGAATTTTTGCAACTTTTCTAGGTTTTTTTTTTTCTAGTTTGGTCGGGCGATCAGAGTGTTCGGCTGACCAAAATATGATGTCGACCGTCATTTTCTTGATCTTCTTCCGATCCATCTCCATCAAGAGTGTCCTCGATTCTCACCCTCGATCATGGGGTTCTCTCCCTACATCAGACCCCTCCACTTCAAAAAAACTTACCCTCAAGTTTTGCTTCGGATTTGATCCACAACACAATCGTAACTTTGGGAGTCGGCCTTTTCTAGTCTTTCTTTGTTGCTGCTCCATCTCGTATAAGAAATAAGGTTCTTCAACCACAACGCTTTTCTTGAGCGCATCTTCTTTCATGCCAGCCTACGACGCCTTCCAATCTTCCATAGTAAAAATCATCAAAGCATCATCTGGGATGCCCTTGAATTTTTGCCAAACCAGTTCTATAACCTCTGAAATGTCTATAGATTCCTGGACATGTACGGGCTATTTTTCTTTACTTTTCACATCCAAAGTAGTGATCTCCTCCACTAACTTAGGAGTTTGATCAACCTTAGAGACAATAGGGGGTAGTACTTCATCCTCCCCTTCCATGGCCTCAACTTCGGTGAGCTTTACAAGTTTTACCTCCTTGTCCTTTATCATAGAGGTGTTGATCTCTTCATCTTCTCGAAATTTTGAATAATCACCGAGATGATGGCGGGTTGTATCTTAAAGATCTCATCAGAATTTTTTGTACAACCATTCGGGACCATCACATCGTTCTTAATTTCTGTGATGACATCTCGTACAAATACGGAAGGCTGCCCCTCTACTTTGGGTAGGTTTTCCATCTCTATAAGGACATTTCATACACCACCATGGAATCTGACGTTCTGTCGCGAATTCAACTCAAAACAATATAATTCCTTCAAATTGTGAGATTGCTGAGATAGTATATGATCTTCATTACCGTCGTATAGGAATTGAAATCATCGCAACATCCACCGTTTCATCCGTGACCACGAACGTTTTCTTGCTTCCGACAATGCTGAACACATTCCCACCAAGCCAAAGCGCCACTCTTCAAATGGTGTACCAAGATTGGAACTTTTTTCTCTTTAGGAATCTGCATGTAGTTAAAGTGGTACTTGACTTTAGAGAGTCATTTGTCGATGCGATCCTAGCCATTGAAGTTGGGAAGAGATATCATCATCTTGTAGGATCGATCTGTTGAGGATGATTGATCTAGGGTAACCCTGTGACTCATCGTTGGAGGCGCTCTACTAACAACTTGATTGTGGAATCCAACAGAACCCGAAAACAAGATTCCATTACAAACATAGAATTCTATGGCGTCTGCTATATGGTTGAAGGAAGCTTGTAACCCTTGCATAACTTGTCGCCTCTTCCGTTCAAACTCTCTAAAAGACACCACTAATAGAGGTTGATCCCCTAGATCACCGTCTAAGGGTTTGTTATCCATACCTTTGTAAAGAGGAATCGACTCGAGGGGTTTCCTCGCTCTGATACCAACTTGGAACAAGCGTAGACATGGTGATATCGATCACCGTCTCTCTCACAAGATACATACTCCGAATCCACGGAGCTACTGGGACTTCCCAACCAGTCTTCCTCGAATCCACAAGACCTCTCTCGATTCCACGAGAAGAAAGTGGTAAAAAACTAAGCTTTTAATTACTAAAAGATGAATGAATGAATTACAACGAGTTTAAACGACTATAAATAGAGAAAACTAACCCTAGAAATACTAAAAATATATTAGAAAAGAATCTTATTCGAAAAAAAGAAACAAATAACTAAAATCTGCGCAAATTTATGCAACATATCATGCAAGTTTAGGCTCCCGAAGTGGCGAGGTCGGGCGACCGAACTCCCTTAAATACATTCATAGAGTTTGGTGGAAATTAGGCGGAATTTCAGGCGTCCGAAGTAGCGTTGTCGGGTGATCGACATTAACGACGGCCTAGATCCGTCGGGAATTCAAAATTTTACTGAATTTCTGCAACTTCTTCAGCTTTTTTTTTTTTTTATCCAGTTTGGCCAGTCGACCAGAGTGTTCAGCCGGCTGAAATACGATGTCAACCTGTTAATGCACTTTTATGTGGCATACTAGTACACCTTATTTATCAATCATGTAAGTCCATGTGTTGTAATGTTGGTTGAGCCTTGAAAAGTTGAAGACCGGAGATTTAAGTAGACAAGAAGTATCAAGGAAGAAGAACGGGTAAAAGAGATGCCTTGGTGACCCTAACCCTTTGGACCAAAACAACATAAATCTCTTAGATAATTTAGACCAACTAGGAAAACCCTTAGTCATCTCCATTAGTCTTAGATCATATAAAAAAATATGATAATTTAGGTTAATTAAAGAGGTTGAAGCTGCTATATTAAAACCAGCCCAAACAATAGTCTCCAATGGGACTTCGATCAATCGGACATCGGTTCCGATAGGACTCCGATCAATCGGATAATGTTCCGATCAATCAGAATTTGTTCTAGAGAAATTCCAAAACTCTTTGGACAGATTTCCGATCAATCGGACAGTGCCCCCGATCAATCGAATGTGGTCCTTCCGATCAATTGGACCATGTTTCAATCAATCAAAATTTATTCCAGAGATCTTTAGAAACTCTCTGGAAAGATTTATGATCAATCGGATGTGGCCTCCGATCAATCGGACCATGTTCCGATCAATTGGAGATTCGCAAATCTGCTCTCTTTTTTTATCGTTGGAGAATTTTCTATAAAAGCGGGAGCATTGTTTTTAGACTTAAGAGAGAAAATTTGATAAGTTAAAAGCTACCACCATTGCATACCATTAAGACCTCTAATCATAACCCATTGCAAGTCATTCTCCTTATAATTCATCACAAGTTTAGGGCATTCGATGCTCAAATGAGAATGGACTTGTTCCCTCTTGATTCGTAGGAGTTTAGACACCTTGATCATTGATAAATCATTTGTCTAAACACCACCTGGGAATCCAAATAGGTGTAATCTTCTAAAAAATCCATTTCCAAATAGGTGTAGAGGATTCACCACCTTCTAACACCTTGAGCATCTCCAATAGAGCATCATATGCAAGGAAGCTGATCTTGGAGTTGAAGTCTTGACAAAGTGGTGGCATCAACGATCATGGGAGCACAAGGGGAACTTATTCAAGTACGGGAGAGCGAGAAGAAGCAACCTGAAGCGGTGCTACAACGGGGCTCAAATCCGACAAGTAAGGTTGTCAATTTGTGTTGAGTTCATCCACTCTTTTCCCGATGGGAATTGATTGTAGAGTTTATTTGTCAAACTCGAACTCGGTTCGTTTGTCGATCCATGACTTGTTAGTTGAGCCTAAAAGTCTAAGGACGTTTGTTGTTCCTTGTCACGTTTGTCGAGCTTAAATTCCAGAGTTGTTAGGCAATCCTTAACACGTTTGTCGGGCCTAAAGTTCGAGGGCATTTATTGGTCCTTGGCACGTTTGTCGGGCCTAAACAAGTCTCTAAGGAGAGCCACCAACACGGGTGTGAACGTATAGGTTGGGAGTAACTTGTAAACTCTCTGGTTGGGTGGATCCGAGTTAAAACACCTAGGTTAGGAGGAACCTGATTTAAACTCCTTGGTGAATGCCGGTGTGCTCAAAGGGGTTGAGTACTTGAACCGGGAGTGGAGTAAACCTAAAGTCGAACCACAATACATCATTGTGTTTGTGATTGTATTTGAGCACATTTCTTATTATGCATTGTATTTAATTGTTTAATAATTAATGCTTAATTAGAATGTACATTAAGCACTAGATAGGCACATTCACACACAAGATATACTTTCACTTACTTGAGTAGACTTGAGCTTATATGATTCATTCTCATGTAGTCTATTTAAGTTACATAGATTAGGTGCTTGATTAGTTTAATCATATGTTAACTATGTATGCTTAGACTAGGTAATTTATCGCTTATGCATATGTTAGTCTTGTGATTGGAACTACTTAGGCTTGGAAGTCGAAGTGTTATTGCTTACTTAATTTAAATTGATAAAACCGTTAAGTAGGTGAAAAGATTTTTAAAAGGTCATAATCACTCCTTATAGGACTTAGCCATAATTCTAGTTGCTCTGCTCTTAACTTCTGTACACGTACATGCCTTTACAAGTGTATTAGATCAAAATGCGTAATTTCACAACCGTCATTTTCTTGATCTTCTTCCGGTCCATCTCTATCAAGAATGTCCTCGATCCTCGCCCTCGATCATGGGGTTCTCTCCCTACATCATAAGCCCACAGTAATCATCTCATCGATGATATGGTAAAGAACTTCATCATCCAAGCACAACTGGATTATGCTAATCGTCCTCTAATCAAGTTCATTCTATTTCTCTTCCTTTATAGATTCAGGACGATGTTCTTTTTTAAGGAGTGCATGTTGCGGACCTTGCTGAACTAAGAAGGCTTTCATCTTTAACCCCCATAGTTCAAAGTTGTTTTTGCTTATGAACTTCTCTATCTCGAACTTTACATTCAATCCCCTCGATGTCATATCTTCGTATTCAAACTAATACCCCAAAAATGCTATGATACCACTTATTGTGAGCAGAAGCAACCTCATATTGAATAAAAAAAGCAATAGAAAATGAAAAATCTAAACAACCACAGAAAACACATGAGATCCTATATGGAAAATCTTTGCAAGAAAAAATCACGGCACAAAGTGACGATCAATCCACTATAAACAAAGTAAGTTACAAAAGATGGAACAACTTACAATAAAAACCCTAACTTTTTCCTCAAAACCCTTAAATACTTTTGCTAGGCTCTCCTTTAATTACCCTAATCGCAATTAGAAAGTTACTTATATACTCCCATACAAGATAGGAAACAAACCCCGCACTTGCTCAAACTTACATGTTTCTATTGGTCCAACCGACATGACCCAATGACATCCACCAGTCGAATCGAAAACGAGCAAAAGGTCACATCGTGCAACAAGGTTGAATCCTAGAATGCACCCATTCTGTCAGTTGAACTGCCATAGGCCTTCTCTGCACTATGATTTAAGGCACTCGATCACCATCTTTGACAAGTGTGGTCCACCCGATGAGCACATCAAAAGAAAAGAGTCAAGCAATTAAAGGGTTAAAACATTAACATCTAAGAGTTATTGTTTTTATCCACCATCCAAGATGAGGTCCACCGTATAAATGGTCTAGATCATTGAAATATGAGTCCATATTCAAAACATAAAGTCCAGATGTATGCCATAGCAGGTACAAAGCTTCCGATATGGGGACATATTCCAATGATCCGACCCGTTTATGTGATGAGTCTCACTTTGGATTGTGGATTGAGAACAGATAAAACAATCTTAAATCAGATTATTTCAACATCTCATAGAAAGAACACTTTTCTTTTGAATATGGACAGCGACCATACCCTTATGCAATCAAAGGGTCTACCTGGATGGCCGGCCTGAATCACAGACCCGACTATTTTTGGGCGTGGATTTCCTGCGCAAGGCTTTTCGCAGGAATTTCCTGCGCTAGGAACCAAGGTGGGCCCACAGTGATGTTTTTTGATAAATCCACACCGTCCATCCGTTTTGGGAACTCATTTTAGGATATGAAAACAAAAATGAACCGGAACCAAGACTCAAGTGGGTCGAAAACGTGATATTTGAACGTCCACAGTTGAAATATTTGTGGAACCACACGAGTTTCGAATGAGGATAATATTTGTTTTTCCAGTTCATCCCAGGAGTAGTGACGTTATGAACGGTATGGATGTCATATAAATATCACTGTCGACCCCAGGGAGGTTTCAAAGGTAGTAATTTACCTACCCACCTTTTCCTTTAGTGAGGCACACTTGAGTCTTGGATCCGGTTCATTTTTGTTTTCATGTCCTCAAATGAGCTCCCAAAATAGATGGAAAAAACATCACTGTGGGCCCCACCGTGGTTCCCAGCACAGGAAATTCCTGCGCAAGGCTTCCACAGGAAATCCGCGCCCACTATTTTTGGGCCGTACGGTTAAAATGTTTAAAAAGGGATGACTCACTTGGTGATCGGGGTGGATTTCACTTACACATCACAGTAGAGCCCACTTCATCTGCCACACGTTGAGTCCACGTTGGTTCAAGCTAATATTTGTGTTTTCCACTCATCCAGATCTGTGTAACATTTTTTACACACAAGCACTCATACGCACAGTGGTTATTTTTACCACAATGGATGGTGGAACTCATGACCTTGTGTTGAAACACTTGTGAGTCTACGACTGAGGCATGAGTAAGGATCCAGGTCTATCTGACCTTATTAACAGGTTGGATGACAAACAAACATTACTATGGGCCATAGGAAGGTTTCAACACTGTAAGTTACTATCTTCACTGTAGTCTTCGGTACGGTCCACTTAAGCTTCAGATATGCTTCAGTTTTAGGCTCATGTCCTGGAACGAGCTTAAAAAATAAAATAAATAAATAAACAGATGAATGGCATGGATAAAACACATATATATAGTGGCCCCACAGAGTCATAACACCACCATAAAGGGTAGTGAGTGCCTCACAGATGGTCTAGTTTGAGTGGGCGCCACTGTCATGCATTTCCAAAATCCACTGTCCACTAGGTAAGTGACTTCATTTCACGCCTATTAAGTAAAAACCAGCCCCAACTGTGATACAAGTGGACCACAAGATTGAAAACACTGTACAAGATGACACTTGCCCCCAAACTGTTTTCCTTGGTGTGGTCCACTTGAATCACAGATAAGGCTGTTTTTGGGCTCTTGGCTTGAATTTTAGTGTGTCATGTAATGGTTGGAGTGGATTTCATATAATCATCACCGTGGTCCCAAAAGAATCAAGGGTGAACATCTCTCCTCCAACTGTTTCAAAGGTGGGCATCCTTCTCCCAAATTCTTTTCCTTCAGATGGCCTGCCTGAATCACAGACCCGGATGATTTTTGGGATGTACGGTTAAAATGGGGTGACTCATTCGGTGATCAAGATGAATTTCTCTTAAACATCATGGTGGGCCCACTTCATCTGGCCACACATTAAGACCGTAGATAAGGTCTCTTGTGGGACTGGTGGGCATGAGACTGACACACACACTCTCTCTGTTTTTATAGAGAGGGAGAGAGAGGGAGAGAGTGATGCTCTCCTCTGACTCTTGGGAACCGGTTCCCTTGGAAACTTGGTAGAGAACTTTTGACATATTATATCGGCACAAATAATCTAGAGAGTCCACTAGATCAGTTACCTATAAAATCTTTTAGGCTAACTTTTTGACCTGATCCAACAATCTAGAAGGCCATAGCAAAGTGGAATGTTGTGGCCCACCAAATGTTTGGATCAGACTAAAAGGTTAGCTCTAGGGGTTTCATGAGCTGACTGATCTAGTAGACAGTTCGGATTTTGTGCCCACATCATGTGTCAAAAGTTCTCATGAAGATCCCATGAGAAATAGTTCTCAAAGTGTATGTGCATAGCATATATTAATTCAAATAAATTTGACTAGATTGAGCCCTCTGCACCATGTCACAGTCCCATCGTAGCCTCTTATTCGGGATGCTTGTTTATGGAAATTGAACCTTTGGATTTTTTTATTTTATTTTTCATTTAACTGTCCAATATATGTTCACAAATCTGGCATCGATTCCCAACGTGCAGTGTAGCTAACAGTGTGGGCGTGTACTAACAATGGGATGTGTGTACCAACCCCCCCCCCCCACCCCAAAAAAAAAAAAAGCATGAGGTCATGGGTTCAAGTACACATATAAAAAAGCCATTGTGGTGTGTGTGAGTGTGTGGGGCCTGAGTGTGTGTAAAACAAAATGAAAAAAGAAAAAGAAAAAGATGGAATAACCATAATTTTGGATTCATGATCCATCTACACTGGGTACCATAATTTGGGCAGCTTAATTTGACTATTTGTGTGCCATGTTAGCAATTTTTAAATACCTGCATGTCATCCATCACACGTTTCCAAAGTATCAAAGTTTTTCTCACATTTTTTAGAAGGGAGACTTGCTACACGGATTGTCTGTTGCTTGCACCCACCATAGAGATATCCTTGTGGTGCAATGTGGCCCAAGCTCTATGGGGCCCACGTCTCCATCCATTTTTCCAACTCATTTTAGGGCATGAGCCCAAAAATGATGCAGATCCAAAGCTCAAGTAGACCACACCACAGAAAAACTGTGGGAATTAAACACCCATCCTAAAAAACTTCCTAGAGCCCACCTTGATGTTTTTATTTGCCATCCAACATGTTCATAAGGTCACACAAACTTAGATGAAGGGAAAATAAAAATATAAGATTGATCCAAAACATTTGTGACCCCTGAGAAGTTTCAATGGTCACAAATACCAGGATGAAGTTTTTCCCCAACCCATTCACATGTTTTCAATATTGGAACTTGTTAAGTCCCTAACGTACAAATGCAATCGAATATAGTATAATACAATTTGATCATGAGATCCATTCCAAGAATTTCCGTTTGCAATACCATCAAATTTCTATAATATAACAATATGTATAAACGATGAAAATCATACTCATATGTGATGTGCACGAAAGAGATATATGAGATGCATATCTCCTAAACCAAGGATTCTATCCTTAATCTATTCCGGTACCGGAGAATCGAGATAGCCAAACGTCTAATACTTTGATAGATGCTAAGAAAGACGTATACCATCTACACAAGTAGACCACATGTGAGGATAATCAAAGAGGATTGAGTAGATCTCCACTCTCTCACATACCTTATCTTTTTCCTCACACTCACACGTCCCATGGGGTAGGGACGTCCAGGGCTAGCTTTCCATCTCTTCCAAGATAGAATCATATAAATAAAGAAAAGTTAGAGTTTCAAGGGCGCACCCGATATGGTGCGTCGCCACCTTACGAACTTTGGTGTAACCTACTATAAAGGAAGCCCATCAATCTATCTCATCCATGCATATATTCATGATTCAATCCTTCTACTGTCATGTCATCTCCACTAATGATCATATCCCATGTCAATCAAAAGTGGACCATCAGATTTGGGCCATTAGGTCATCATCAAGTGGATTCAAAATAGTTTTAACGGTTAAAATAAAACATTCAAGAGTGTTGAGCCCAGTGGAAAAACCACTTGATGAGTCCCTGATCTATCTCGACCAAAGTCATAAACATGTTCCTAAGTAAACTAATGGATCCCTTGTTAGCCCGTGTAAGAATCAAACAACTCTTAATGGAAGTACACATCTACATCCACTTTATTGGCTCCTGTATGGACCTCGTAGGAAGAGTCAAAGCCGATCAATCAAGATCTTGACCCTTATACGTCATTAGGTCTTAAGGATCAAACCATCTTTCATGCATCAAGTCTCGATCTCACGATCATAGTACAAGCTAATAAGCCCCTGAACTGTTGACTTGATCTCAATCCACCAATATAAGTAACCAAATGTCTGAACCTGGATCATTTGTTCATGGTACACTTACACTCTTGTGCAGGGTTAGGACAAGGCATAAATCGACACCAAGTCAACTCCTGGTGGTGGAGATTATCTATCCTAACCCAAGTCAGTCCCCTCACACAAGATGACCGTACATCTCACGAACTGATGTCCACAGGTGTATCCTACGTACATGTGACAGTCATGGTCTAACAGGATACTGAGATCCATAAACCACAACTCTCTCGGTCATTGTCAATGACCGTCATGTCCAATCTCAAGTTCTCAAAAACTATCAAATGAATTACTCCTTAACAAACTCAATGAATGAGAGCAATACTAAATCCATTTAAGACATATCACATGTGCAATCTAGAGCCCATGATCACCACAATCAATAGCTCAGATCCACCCAATTACATGCATGTGGCTAATGGATAAGGACAATGATGATTTTCTAGGGCACTGACTCCTACAAAACTTACATGCTAATTGAATTAGATTTTCTTTTGGGAAACATGGATAGGGTGGTCCGACTAACCTGGTGGATGGATTAAATATAGCATGCATGCACAATACTGGCACATGTGTGGCATGTCCACTAACCTTGTTGTACCTACATGTACACCACTCTTTATTTCTTTATCATCCGTCTTCGAAATAAAGGTAATTATGTCATTTTACCCTCATTAGTAAGTTCAAGGCTGTTTTGGTAAATATACAAACTGAGTGTATGTTCTTGTATTACTGGAATTGGTGAGGAATTTTAAGGAAAAAATCCCTTTAAATTTTTGGGTGAGTAGGTGTCGAGCCAGGGATCCTGTTTTGTTGAAATGTAAGGGGGACGTGGTACTGTAGAACCCATAGAAGCGGAATATGGGCAGTGCCATCTTTACATAGTACATGTGACATGGTGACATTATCATCTTGCCAACCATCTAAATACCCCTATTTCCATATCCTCGCCTTATGATCAATTGCAATAAGAGCATGGGTGTAAATTAAAAGTGATGGACAACCACCCATAAATCTCTCTATCTAAGTTTTTGTCTGATGAGGGTTAAGAATGTTCTCTGTTTTGGAGTCTCTCCCTCCACAATGAGGCCCATCATACGAACGGCATAGATCATAAAAGGTCATATGTAAGTCTCCAACCCTCACATATATTGTTGCACTACACGTAGTGTATCAAAGCTTAGGGTGAGAGGAAGACTCGTCACACTTCCCTAACTCTTAAAATCATTAAAAATAAGGAAAAAGCTATACAAAAAAACAAAAAAGAGGGGTGGAAAGTGTTGCCACGCACATTCTTTTACTTGAGATACTAAGACGTTACTGCCAGTGTCTTTGTGAGAAGCTGGTAATATAGGCAAATTGCATGGTGAATTTGAAGCCATTGAGAAAAGGTAGAAAGCGTGAGAAAATATAGGCATGGCTTATGTGCTACTGCACAAGAGATGCATCTACCATTTGGGTCTCAATGGGAATGGTACTTGGAAGAAATGCAGCAGCATTACTTCTGTACCGTTGGATCAAGGTTCTTCTGGGAACGTAGCCCATACCGATCGACTTGAATAAATCAATCGCAAAACTTCTATTTCTCAGATCATCTTTTGGGAAGAGAGCTTCATATACATCTTGCAGGGCAGGATCCAAGAGCTTCTTCACGATACCCTCTCTGGTGAGGTGGGTCACAAATGCCTGCAAAATTACAGACAGGACGTGATAGAGTTAGCCAAGCCATGTGCAATGGTTGACCCAGCAACTCAACTCAGAAACATGACCAAGTGACTGAGTTTGTCCTCTTTTTTCTCCCTTTCTCCCATGCTTACCCACCAAGTTGCAACTTGGGGAGACCAGCCCAGTACTAGAATTTGAAATCCACCCATGAAGAGATTGAAGGGTGATTTAGGGCACACATGCCACCTCAAACATGTGCCTGAGAGGTCAATGAAAGTGCCCTGGTCAAGAAACCAAGGCAGTCCACTCACCAGGTATGACAGACATTGTTTTTGAAATAAAGACCATCTGTCTTCTGACTTTCCATTTCTCTCATACATGAGTGCGGGTGCAGGGTTGGCATATGTACCATGAATCAATCCAATTTCTCCTTGCGGATACAACAATCACCGTCATCATCATTGCATGAGAAAAGCATTTTGAATTTTTCATGCAATAGTACGCACCAGAAAGAGCCGCTCCACGAAATACCAGGACGCCGGCGTACAATCTTGCAATGTCAGCTGTATAAATGATAGAACATTCCAAGGAAGCAAATCCTTAGCAATCAATGCTGCGAACAATTCAGCCACATGACCAAGATGATGTTCTTGTAGTCCAGGAGCCATCAGCCACATCCGGAAAAAGCATATGCGAAATTTTTCCCTGTACAGCTTGTCAGATGTGCAAAGAAACTCGGCCAGGGTAGTGACAGTTTCTTCTTTATAACAATATTCCACCACCAACCAGCACAGCTGCATCTGGAATCAGACATCAACATGTGAAACAACAATAACTGGTATGTCATCTGTTAGAGTGGTCACACATGTGGACACGTGACGTGTGACGTGATCACACGTGTAACCATTATGTTTGGGTCCAGTCTTTGTGCATCGGGTGAGTGTACATGAACTTTTTAAGTCTGTGGTAGTGCTTACTAATATTTCTTAGTGTAAGGGTATTTTTGTAATTTCTCCTTTTAAGTGAAGCCCTACTAATAAAACAAGAGGGGTGGGGGGGCATGTGAGAGGGGTGGAGCTCTCTCTCTCTCTCCTTCCTTCCATTCTTTCTTCTAGATCTCGAACATGGTATCAGAGCGACATTGATCCGGGTTTTGCTTCTTGATTTCTCTTCTTTACCTTATTTCTGGGTTTTGCTTCTTGATCTCTCTTCTTTACCTTATTTCTTCTCTTTTTATTCTTTTTTCACTCTCTACTGGAAAACCCTAAACTGTTTGGGGCTGATCTAACCTAATCTCTTCCGGGTGTTGTACCCTCACGTGATGGGTGGTGAAATTGTGTTTAACGAATGTGTGAGGCCCGCTTTTGCATTATACCCGTTGGATGGGACAAAGTGGGCCATCATTCATCCAGTCTGCAATCTACATTAAGTTTCTTGAAGCATGAAATTAGATTTGGGGGCTGAAAATTCAGAAAGTTCGTGAAGCCCCTCCTTTATTGTGTTGATCGAGACAAGTTGAAGGTCAGAATCAGGTGTTGATTTAGTACATCAGTTTGTTGGAGAATTTGTGTTGAAGGAAAATTGTTATTATTCAGATGGATTCCGAAAATGATCCCATGAGCAGTATTTTATCCTCATTGGATTTGGTGCCCATTCAAATAACATCAATGAAATTGAATGGCACGAACTATCTACAGTGGGCCACATCTGTAGAAGTTTTTCTGACTGGAAAGAGGAAAGTTAAATATTTGATATCCCCCAAACATAATATCACTGTGATAGATTATGATGATTGGGTGGCAGAGGATGACCAAATTAGGGCATTGTTGTGGAATAGCATGGAATCACATATCAGTGCCAATGTTATCTTTCTCAAGACCATCAAATATGTCTAGGACACCTTGAAGGAGATGTATTCTGTTGAGAAAAACTTAATCCGTATTTATGAACTCTTACAGAATATATTTGCATTTCAGCAGGGAGATAAAAGTGTGGGAGAATATTATTCTGCCCTACGCGGCATTTGGGAAGAGTTGAATGTCTATTGACCGTTATCAACGGATTTTGAGGTTATGCTTAGGCAAATGGAGGAATTTTGTGTTGCTAAATTTCTCTTTGGCCTTCGACCTAAGTTCGAGCCTATGAGGTCATGGATTCTTGGAGGTAGTGAAATTCCCTCTGTGACATAAGCGTTCGCTAGAGTACAAAGGACGACTAGCATGTTTACTCAAAATTCCACTTCATTAGATTATTCGCCTTTTATTTTTGCAATGGGCAGAGGTGATGGGGGATTTCGAGGTGGTCGTGGTCGAGGCGGTAGATTTGGCGGTGGTCGTAGTCATGGTCGTGGTGATTGTCATTGCACCTATTGTGGCCTCAACAATCATAATACTAATTCATATTGGGATCTCCATGGGAAGCCTTCCTGGGCTAATCAAGTCAACTCTCTGGAGGATAGTTTAGAAGGTTATGTATCCAATCCTACCACTCCCGTTGAGCCGAGTACTTTAGGTGACACAGTCACTATATTCAAGGAAAAGTACGCCAAGCTTCTGAAAAATCATTCTACTCATGCGTCTTCTTCCACTGCTCCCATTGCTAAGTCAGGTACATCTTGTCTTACATTTTTTTAGTGTACTCCATGGATTATTGATTCTGGTGCTTCCGATCATATGACCGGTAAGCATAATTTGTTGTCCAAATTAGTCTAGTCTTCATCCATTTCATTTGTTACGCTGGCCAGTGGCACTTCAACTAGTGTATCTGGTGAGGATTTTGTATGTCCTACATCGTATCCTTCATTGTCAACAGTTTTGTATATTCGAATGTTCCCATTAAGCCTATTATCTGTAAGTAAACTAACCAAATCCCTGTATTGTTCCGTCAAAATTTCCCCTTCTTATTGTGAGTTTCAGGATCTAAAGACGGGGAGGATGAATGGTGGAGGGGATGAATCTAATGGACTCTACTATCTCAAGCATGAAACGACTGAAGTTGGAGTTGCATTACAAGCTAACATCTCTCCACATCAATGGCATTCCAGGCTTGGGCACCCATCCTTGGCTAATTTGAAGCGTCTTGTCCCGTCTTTGTCCTATGTATCTAAATTAGAATGTGAAGCTTGTGAGTTAAGGAAACATCACAAAGTGTCTTTTCTTTCTCATGAAAATAAAGTTAGTGATAAACCATTTTATTTGATACATTCAGATGTTTGGGGACCCGTTCATATTTCTAGTTTATCTGACTTTAAATATTGTCATTTTTGTGGATGATTGCTCTAGAATGACATGGTTATATTACCAAAGATAGTTCTGAGGTGTTTATGTGTTTTAAAGCATTTCATGATCAAATCCAAACTCAATTTGATGCTAAAGTGTGCGTTCTAAGATCAAATATTGCCAAGGAGTACAAATCAAATCTTTTCACTCCTATTTCTTATCTCATGGCATCATTCATCAAACATCCTGTGCACACACACCGCAGCAAAATGGAGTTGTTGAGCATAAAAATCATCATTTGCTTGAAGTAGCTAGGGCATTATTACTAGACATGAAGGTTCCAAAGAGTTTTTAGGGTGACGTGATTTTAACTGCATGTTATCATATAAGTCGGACGCCATCATCAGTATTAGGAGGTCAAACTCCTTTGTCTGTCGTGTACCCACAATGTCCTTCCTAGAGTTGTACACGAATCGAAACGAGTCAAGCTTAGCATAGCTCGGCTCGGTTCGACCAGCAGCTAACCCCAGCTCAAACTCGGCTCGGCTCAATCCTCGAGCCTAACTAACCAGCTCAACTCGATTCGATCAGCAGCTCGGGCCGAGTTCGAGCTCGAGTCTTCGACGGCTCGCTGGAGCATTTCGTCGAATACTTTGTGGGTAGTTCTCGAGCATGAGATGAGAGCAGTCCAGGAAATGACAAAGACGGCTTGATGGGGCATTTCGTCAAACACTTTGCGAGCGCCTTTTGGGGTCAAACATTTGTTGTAGGCATGGATAAGAGCGGTAGCGATGAAGGGATCGCTGGGGCATTTCGTCGGACATTTTGTGAGCAGTCCAGGAAATGGTATCGACCGCTCGTTGGGGCATTTCGTCAAACACTTTGTGAGCACCTTTTGAGGTTGGACAT
Organism: Liriodendron chinense; assembly: GCA_003013855.2. NCBI lineage: Eukaryota > Viridiplantae > Streptophyta > Magnoliopsida > Magnoliales > Magnoliaceae > Liriodendron > Liriodendron chinense. The sequence continues at coordinate 2,255,779 of PVNU02003263.1, forward strand.
TTGCCAAGTCTAGTTCAGGTCCGAGCCGAGTCAATTCAAGCTCTAGCAAGCTCGGACTCCACTCAAAATTTTTCGATCTCCAAAAACCAACTCGACTCGGCCCGAACCCAGTTTTGAGCCAAGTTGAGCTTTTTCCAAGCCGAGTCTAGCAAGTTAACAAAGCTGACTCGGTTCGTGTACAGCTCTAGTCCTTCCTTTCCTCTTCCTCTTAAAATTTTTGGATGCATATGTTTTGTACATTAATTTGATCATGTCTCCGATAAGTTTGAACCCAATGTTGTAAAGTGTGTTTTTCTAGGGTACTCGAATACTCAATGTGGCTACAAATGCTATAATTCTATTACCCAAAGACGATATATGTCAATGGATTTCACATTTTTATAAACTATTCCATATTTCTCTGATGATGGAAAGACGTGGCAGTATTCCAAAACTCTACCACCCTTCCTATGGTGACAGACACAGATTTACCAGGAAAGCAAGCCACAGAGTCGCATCCCAATCCTCCACCATTGCAGGTTTACTCCAAACATTCTAAGAGAAAAACTGAAGCACCTAATAGTGTGCCATCTGCTAGTTGTACAAATCCATCTGAAGATCCTCCTCTTCAGTCTTCACTAGACTTGCTGAATGAAGTTGATCAACCTATTGCTGTTCGAAAGGGTATACGTTCTTGTACTCTACATCCTATTTCCAATTTTGTTTCATTGAATGGTCTATCACTTTCATTTCGACAGATTGCTTTGTCCTTGTCGTTTGTGTTTGTCCCTCAATCGTTTCAGCAGGCTTTAGATTCTAATGGGTGGAAAAGAACTAAAGAAGGCTAAGTTACCTGCAGAAAAGCATGCAGTAGGGTGCAGATGGGTATATATCATGAAGTATAAGTCTAATGGCATTGTGGATCGTTTAAATGCTGGTTTGGTGGCAAAAAGATATACTCAAATGTTTGGAATTAACTACTCTGAAACCTTTTCCCCGGTGGCCAAGCTTTATTCAATTCCTGTGGTGATCTCTATTGCCGCAAATTTGGAATGGCCCCTATATCAACTGGATGTAAAGAATGCATTTCTTCATGGTGATTTACTTGAAGAAGTGCATGGAGCAACCACCTGGCTTTGTTGGTCAGCGGGAGTCTAATAAAGTCTGCCGGCTAAGAAGGCCGATTTATGGGTTAAAGCAGTCTCCACGTGCGTGGTTTGACAAATTTAATAAAGTTATAATGCAGTTTGGGATGAAACGCGGTCAAGCTGATCACTCAGTCTTTGTTAGGCAAAGTGAGATTGGCACTCTAGCTCTTGTTGTTTACATGGACAACATCATCATTACTGGAAATGATAGTAAAGGCATATTTGAGTTGAAAAAGTTCTTGCACCAACACTTCTACACAAAGGATTTAGGCCATCTTTGATACTTTCTGGGTATTGAGGTAGCTCGATCAAAGTTGGGAATTAATTTATCGCAAAGAAAATATGTTATGGACTTGTTAGAAGAGACAGGTCTACTGAGAACTAAGCCGGTTACAACTCCCATGGATGCAAACTCCAAGTACAGATGAAGGAGACCTTTTTTATGATCCAGACAGATATCACCAATTGGTTGGGAAACTGATCTATTTAACTATTACACGGCCTTATATTAATTAATTAGTCAGTGTAGCTAGAAGTTTATGCAAGCCCCTCATGTATCTCATTGTGGTCCGCATACTTAAATATTTGAAGGGTGCCCCGGGTCGTGGAATTCTCTACAGGCAAAATGGACATCTTAGAGTGGAAGGATTCTTTGATGCAGATTGGGTTGGATCTCCTTCAGATAGGCGATCCACGATAGGTTACTGTACCTTTGTAGGAGATAATCTTGTTACCTGGAAAAGCAAGAAGCAACAAGTTGTTGCCCGTTCTAGTGCAGAAGTAGAGTATAGAGCCATGGCCCATACCACGTGTGAACTTGTGTGGTTGAAGACGTTAATGTATGAGTTAGGTTTTGTGGTTGATACTCCCATGAACCTATATTGTGATAATCAAGCCCGATCACATATCGCCAATAATCCAGTTAATTATGAGCAGTGTTCGAAGTTTTGGCATCATTACAAGTTTCGCTAGTTGGGGATACAGACACAATATCGATATCGCCGATAACCAGAAATGCGGGGAAAATGGAAAAAAACGGTGAAATGTTTTAGTGAAACCTCAGGAGATGATAAAATACACATATTTGCATATTTAGGAATAAACAAATGCAAAAAGAATGCATACATAATAGGGTTTTATTTAATGGGGGCCTAAACGCATGTGCTTCTGTTAGAAATGAGTCCGACCATCTCATCCATCCCAACTATCCATCCAATATATGACCTTCCATGCAAACATCCATTGATATTCAGAATATCAGCAACACATGATATTTCCAAACAAATCGTTAACAAGTGGAAAAGAAACTAAAGATTGTGGTCTCGTTATTGCTATGTTGTGATAATGATAATATCGTGATATTATCAATATTATCGTCGACAAATTGAACGTTGCACGCAAACATGCGCCCATAAAAAAATATGAAATGTGATTTTTTTAATATAGGATCCCTTGGTGTAAAAATTAGCCCTATCTACTCATCAAATAGGACACATCATAGAAAACAATTCATAACATTGAAAATTGCAAAATACAAGTGCGGTCCATTCGATGAGTGGATATTGCTGATTTTGCATAAGATCATCCTCTAGGTATGACCAACCTACGAGATGAGTTGGATGTGGCACACTCATGAAAGGTTGGAATGTAATCTACTAGGTGGATTATAACGTACAATCCAACTGATTGGACTTGAGACCTCTATAAAAATAGTTTCTCCACCTTTCATTGATCTCAATATCCTTCAGTTAGTGCCCTCTTGTCATTGCTCTTAATGCATCTAACAAGACCTAGGTCCCTACCCTTCCTCTCTCAAGATTGTGGGCAAGATAAGCCCTAAGTTTAGCCGCACTACTTTCTTAGCCTCATTGTCCCAGTATCGCTGATATTAGTGGAGGAAAAGGAATCTTCATATTATCGGGCTTCTGGGATATGGAAGGCCATATATGTTGTAGCTCCAATGTTTAAGGCTGGAATATCCTTCTCTCGTGAAGACATCTATCTTGCCTTCTCTTGCCCCCAATCTATCGTAAAGATCATTATAAGCCTTGAGTTTAGCCGCACTACTTTCTTAGCCTCATTGTCCCAGTATCATTGATATTAGTGGAGGTAAAAGAATCTCAATATTATCGGGCTCTGGTATATGGAAGGCCATATATGTTGTAGCTCCAATGTTTAAGGCTGGAATATCCTTCTCTCTTGGCAATGGATCAGACACCTTTTTTTGGAGGATTGGTGGTGTGGGAATAGGCCTTTGAAAGCAGATTTTCCTTAGCAAATTTGGCTCCTATGAAGAACATATCAGTGGCTAGTTGCTTCTCCATTGTCGATGAAAGAGGTGTTTGGTGCCCTCCATGCCATATGGGCCTCATCTGATTCAAGAAGAAACAAATTTTGCCATTTTATTGTAGCGGCTTCACAACATTCATCCTACCCTAGCTTCAAATGATTCCTTGGTATGGAATGACTCACGATCTGGGAAGTTTTTAGTCTGGTCCTATAAGACGATTCAGGCTTCATCGGATTTGAGAAGAAATATGTTCTTTCACGCCTTTTGGTTATATGGTACCCCCAAGGTGGCATCCTTTGCTTGGTTGGTTGGAGGAAAGAGGATATTGACCATAATAGACAATTTACAGAAAATGCTTATGATCCTCCCAAACATTTGACTTAGGTGTATGAATGATGCAAAATCAAGTGATCATCTCTTCATCCATAGTTCCTTTATGAGGCAAGTGTGGTTTGCGATTTTTACTTCTTTTAAAGTGTATTAGGTAATGCCGAAGTCGGTAGAAGATCTATCACGGGCATGGCATGATTCTTCCAAAGGAAAAAATAGTCATTTGATGATTACCTACTATTGCTAACAGTTTTATGGATTTTTGTGTGTGTGTGTGTGTGGGGGGGGGGGGGGGGGGGGAGGCGTTGCAAGAGAGATGTTTTAGAATTGATAGTTGGTATTAAAAATGTAAATGTTTATGTAGTTGCGCTGCGCCCATGATTGGGTTGTAAATTTACATTGTATTCTTTACCGCTTTGAATGTCTTAGCAGCTTTTCAATAAAACGAATCTATTATCCTTAAAAAAAATTATTGATAATACCGACGATACAATGGTCTTGCTAGACAATGATATGATATTACGGGGAAAATAAAATTAGCAAGTTATTCATTCAAAATATTGATATTATCACATGTATCAACGATATTGTGAGATATTGGCAACATCCGTTTGATAAAAAAAATCGTATTGTTGAAATCATGCAATATTATAGATATTAACGACAGTCCTGTGTGAATACCCACTCAATGGGTGAGTAGATTGCACAAACATGTGCTACTTTGCACATGCATGGTGTAAATAGGCTCTCTTACATGCGTGTGGCTTAGAAAAACACATTTTCTTATTAGGAAAATCAAGCTATATATACATACATATATTAACAGTGTTGTAGAGAATTAATTGGTGTGTTGGGAAAGAGAAAAGTCTCAAAATGACATATTAACATTGCTAAAGGTATGTATGAGGGAGCGATAACAAATGTGAGGAAGATTAATGGAGAGACAAGTGAGTTCCCAATTATTGTAGGCTTACACTAGCGGTTGGCATTGAGGTCGTACCTTTTTGCATTAGTTATGGACGAGTTACTGAGGCATTTGCAAGAAGAGATCCCATGGTGTATGTTGTTTGTGTATGACATTGTTTTGATTGACAAGATGAGGGAGGGCACAAACATAAAGCTAGATTTCTGGAGTGATGCCTTAGAATCTAAAGGAGATGAACTTAGTCGGACTAAAACAGAGTAAATGGAGTGTAATTTTAGTAATAACAGGAGTGGAAACGAGGAATTAGCTAAGCTCACTAACCAAGAAGTTTTCCAAAATGATCACTTTCGATACATTGGGTCAATAATTCATGAGAATTAAAAGGGATGTTGCCCATAGAATTCCAGTTGCATGTCATAAATGAAGATGTGCCTCTAGAGCTTTATGTGATCGCCGTGTACCATCCAAACTAAAAGGGAAATTTTATGGGATAGCTATAAGACCCCACATACTGAATGGGAAAGAATGTTGGGTAGTTAAAGAACAAAATGTTCATAAGATGAGTGTAGCTGAAATAAGGATGTTAAGATGAATGAGTGGCAAGACGGAAGAAGGATAGAATTAAAAATGAATGCCATTTTTAGGGGAACTTTGGAGCTGTACCAATAGGTAGTAAGATTAGGGAAAGTAGATTTAGATGGTTTGGTCATGTGCAACAGAGAGCAAGAACCGCATTGGTTAGAATTAGTGAGCTAATACAAGTTTAAGGCTAAAAAAGGGCAAGGGGAAGGCCTAAAAGGATGTGGATGGAGGTAGTAAGAAAAGACTTGATAACACATGGTCTAACTGAAGGTCTGGAGTGGAATGGTGGAATAGGGATCATGTAACTGACCCCAATAAATTGGGATAAAGCTTAGATGATGATGATGATGATGATGAATAGTGCTCCTAAAACTAATTGCAAACCCAATTTCACCCGATCCAATTTTAACCGGGTCCAAGTTTATGGAGCAGACCTTAACCCGATTGGAATAGGCACTGTTTCAGGAATGTTTGCGAGCGTGTTGAGGAGGTAATCAGTAAAGTCAAAGGCCTCATTGTGAGTTGGGTTGTCTATGTAAAGGCCGCCTCTGCTGGCCCTCTTTTTTCAATATTTTTCTTTTCCTGCTGTATTCTTTTCTCGCTTTTTGGCGGGCTTTCTATTAAAGTTGCTGTTATCTCTATCAAAAAAAGAAAAAAAAAATGAAATATATGTTCAGTGGGCAACTCATCTTTTCTCATAGTAATAATAAAGAAAGCGTCGCTAACGAGAAAATCATATAGATGTCAAAGCCCCACTAAGGTGGAATTGCTACCAGATACACATTCACATGCACAAACTCTTCACACAAGCAAGCAGACAACTATTTGAGAATGAAGTAGCACATGCAATCACATGTAACCAAACACCAAGTTGGGAATGAAATGGCATACCAATTAGCTTTCCCCAGTGGAACACAAGAAAAACCTTATCAATAAACAATAATCTAAGAAAGGTCACATCATATTTACCTCTCCACCCAGTTCAATTTTCTGTAGCAGTTGGCGACCCACCTCTCCAACGTCTTTGATTTGACGATAGAACCACGGAAATATTATTCTCCTCAACTCCAAAAGGTTTCTTGTGTCAGACAATTCGGTGTCCATAAAATTCCAATACCCCTCAGAAAGTACATCTCTTCTAAAGAATTCGTAGGCCATCTCGCGGTCAAGAAATAGCAGATCAGGTTTGAAAATATCTAGAGCACAAGGGAGAAATACATAAGAAAAACCAGTAACCTAACACAAGTATATGTATAAATTGAAAATAAAAATATGTATGCAATTGGGGTTGAATAAAAAGATGTAAATGAGGTTGAATGTGAATATGTATGCAACTGAGGTTTGCTAGCCCCTGGGTGGCAACACACGAAAAAAAGGCATGGGCCTGTGAGATCAGGTCAGGCCACACTTGTAGATGCGATGGGATGGTGGTGCAAGTTCAGATGGTCCATGGTGCTGGCACCTTTCTATGTAACTTCAAGAATATGGCAAATAAAATGCACACGAGAGTAATCATAGGGTTCTGCTCATCAGCAAATGTATAGATTACTGATTCACGTGATTACGTACATGTGAGACCCAATATTTTGGTGATCCAAACTGTTCATTTTCTGTTGCTATATTTAGTGTCATAACCGCCTATTCAACAAGCACCATATCAAAGGGTTAATATCTCTCAATCTATAGGCTTTAAGAGGCATCTGGCATCCACGGTGGAGATCGGCTGTTTGGATCACTGAACCATGGGCCCCACATGTATGAAATCCTGCACAAAAACGGACACCTTTGCAGATGAGCAGGACCCTATAATTATTCTGTAAACAATTCAAAATAAGATCCAAGAGATACCAAAAGTAACCCCTCTATCTACTGCATATTCCTGGCGTAAGAAGTGTGTATATCTGCAATCTGGCTTCACCCAATCCAGCTCTGGACGGATAGCTAGGCATTCCTACATGCACTCACATATCCGCACAATAAGTGTCATAACACCATAAATTGATGCTTCCATGAAAATTAAACATTAGAAGATTCAAAGTGAGACTCTCAAGGATATCATACCTGACACTTGGCATTCCAGTTCTTTAAGAGGTCTTTTATTAAGAGTAGAAGGCTTTTGTCTACTTTTCTTTCACGGAGAACTTTCCGGAAGTTCTTAAAAAGACCTTTAAACAATAAAGTATTACAAGGATTAAAATTGAATAAAAAACTGAGACAGCAGATTAGTCTGACCATGAACTACAACAGAAAACCATGAAAAGGATACTGTTAATTATTTATTTAGGAGAATAGAGTGCTTGCTCCGTCAACACCATTCCTTTACGTTCATTATGGATAATAAAATCACATTAGGTTGTGAGAGGTGACATTATTCTCTCTACACAACCCGTCTCCATTGTTCTTTTGTCCTCTCCTTTCTTCTTCTTTCTACTCCACTATGTGATTAACAATAATTTAGAAACACAAATGGTTTGTTTCTCCAAACCATAACCTAAATATGAAAAATGCGAATACGAAACTAAATGGGAAACAGGAGACATCCAAAAGATGGCACAAGTCTATTGCTTGCTTCAAGAGCAGAAGTTAGTCTAAGTTATTACCTACTGTGATGAGATTGTTGAGGAAGAAGAGCCAGGGAAGGAGGGAGCAGACTGTATTGATGGTAAACATATGAGAATTGGACACGCACTAGTGTTTTCCATACATATTTTTCTTCTGAAGGAAACACCGTCAAGGTTATCATCAATAATGGCAATAGTGTGACCATAGTGTCACAGAGGTTGGTTGATGAACTAAAGCTACGAAAGAAGTAGCCAAAACCTTCACAGGTTGCTTGGTTGAGTGGGGAACCCATGCCGATAGCCCTGAATATTTAGCAACTTATTCAGTGGAGTGAATGTGTTTGCTTTGAAGTTGCTCCAATGTGGATTTGTCCTGTGTTGTTTGGATGTCCATGGTTGTATGACCCCATCGTGTACAATATTATGCGAACACAAATACATACACATTCCTACACAAGGGTGATGAAGGAACACAACAGTTGTTGTCATCCCAGAAGTCGGTGCAGATTGTGACAAGGCATCAAGACCACAAAACAAGCTAAACAAACATCATTGAGGCAAACAAGGGCATTCCAGGAAAGTGTAAACATACAAGCACGCAAGATGGAGAAAGCATGATTAGTCAGGGCAACTCAGAGGTCTTCATCATCAAAGTCCCTCGAGGCAACCAAACACATACTATGGAGACAACCCAGGTTTAGAGATTGACGCCAATTTCAAACTTGCAAACGAGTTTTCCGAAGCTAGTGTGAATCCATAGGTACACCACCATACAGTCAATGTTTAAATCAATGCGTGGGGATATGCAGTCTACCAACCAAAGATCCTCTGAAAAACGGATGCGGCTTCCGTCCCCCACTACAAAGGACACCTTCTTTGAATTTCGCAGCAAACATGAAGATTGCTTTCCATAACCTTGAGGCTCTAGAGAGAGAAGAATCTTTGATCCATCAACCATTAGAAGAGGTCCTATATTTTGATGCCAACACACTCCTCCAAAGACTCTCCTTCCATGGAGAAACTCCACAACCACTTTCCCAAGAGAGCCTGATTCATAAGATCTAGATTCTGCAACCTCGCCCCCCTTCGGAAATAGGCTTGCACACCTACTCCCACCTAAAGAGATGAATTTTTTTCCGCGTCTCCACACCACTCCAAAGAAGGTCCTGCCTAAGTCTATCAAGCTTGGCCAACACCAAAAATTGGCGTATTTGAATAAGAACATGAAATAGAGTGGCATGTTTGAGAAAACCGCTTTTATCAAGATTAAGCAACCACCCAACGACAAATGCCTACTCTTCCACACAAAACGCTTTCTTTCAATTCTTTCAACAACTTTGTCCCAAAGATGTTTAGGAGGCTTTCCAATGCACAACGGGAGGCCTAGGTATGTAGAGAGAAAAGATCCCACACTATATCCAAACGTCTTTGCAAGCCGGGAGACATCCTCCCCCAACATACACACTCCAAGCAATTCACATTTCGACGAGTTCACCTTCAATCTGAGACAACGTCGCAACGAAGGATGATTTTCCACAAGTTGTCAATCAAGGCGGCCTCCGCCTTGCAAAACAAGATAGTGTCGTCTGCAAATTAGAGATGGGAGATAAGGGACCTGAAGAAGACACCTTAAAGCTCCAAATAAGGCCGACCTCCACGCCTTATAAGAGCATTTTGGTAGGGCCTCAGCTACCACCACAAATAAGGTGGATAATGAATCATGCTGGTGAAACCTCTAAGATTTCCACCTCCGACCACAACCAAGATGATCCAACATACAGTCGAGAAAGCACCAATCAAAATGATCAACGGCCTTCTCAATGTCAAGCTTACAGATCACTCCCGCCTCTCCTTCTCTGAATTTGGAATCTATTCATTCGATCTGCCCATCGGCTAGAAAAGGGCTTTGGTTATCCGAGATGATAGAAGGAATAATCACTTGAAATCTCTAAGCAAGGATCTTGTAAGGCCCCCCCAAAAGACTTATCAACCTAAATTCTTTCAATTGTTCACTCCAATTTTAGGGATGACGGCGATAAAAGAAGCTCCCAAAGCTGACCGCATCATTCTTCACTTCATTCCCAAAAAAAAAAAGATAAAAATGGGTCATCAAGAAGCCATCCGAGCCTGAGGCCTTATCCTTGCCTAGTAATATTGTGGAAGAACTTAGAATTCTTGTCCCCCTCTTTGAGCCAAACCACTCAGGGTCTTTGCCACCATTGATCTCCTCTTCCTTGACTCTCTTTGCATAAGCTAAGGCCAAGTCCGATTTTCTTGCTAACTCATCGGTGGAAAGAAGGTCCCCTTGTTTAATGTCCTGGTCTTAGAATTCCGAAAGAATCAAATCAGTAGCTGCATCCTCCTCCCCAAGAATCTCCTTTTTCCACATGGAAAGTGTTCCTTTAAGCAATTTGAGTTTCTACCATAATCCGAAGCTGACGAGTCCCTCGACCTCGAAGAAGGCCCACCAAGATTCCTCCACCTCGAAGATCGACATCTGCCCACCTCCCGCAGCACACTACCGGCCGTCCTTCCACATTGAGCAAGTAAAAAACCCCAAAGCCCGACTTCACAGCAATCCAAACTTCATTTTCTCCGATCAGTTTTAAGGAGAAATCCCTCTCATTCAAGCCACAGATATCCATTACCCAGTCTCGAAGCCCATACAAGCAAGCCTTTACCTTCATGACTACAAACGCCGACCATTGGTGCAGGTTGCCAACCTATAAGACCAGTTGGGGATCAACTCGAATCTGGGGACCCACCTCTGATTCCTCCCTCCAGATCCATCAACGGCCTTCCTGAAGATTGTCTTCCTAAACGGTAGCTTTAACTCCCCCATATCAACAACAAGCTCACTACTTGGCGAACTGGTAGCTTCCCCAGAACCAAAAACCACCTCCTTGAAAGACCAATGACCAGAGAACTCTCATTCGGCAGATCTCTTCAGCCCCTCTGCTCCAACTACCTCGTGCTTTTGAACCACTTCCTCTTCCCACTATCTTCCGAGAAGACTTGATGTTAACCTCACTAGGGCCATATTTGGCCCTCTACACTCAGATTTTCAAACCTACAAAGCTACGTTCATGAAGGGCCTTTACAGCGTTGTCTACATTGTCCTCTGTTGCCAAGCAAATCCTCCGAGGAGCAAGGTTGGCCAGTCCTAGGGGATGAAAATTTCCTTAACCTCGGATGAATTCCCGAAAACCCTAAAGAAATAGTACCAATCCCATTTCGCCGGATAGAACTCCACGAACATAGTCAAGGGCTCTAACAGGGGGGCTGGAGCTCTATTACCTCTGTCCCCTTACCTTTTTATCGCAACTACCTTCACCCACCCTTCTTCGCAAGCCTATCCTTCATTAACCCCATTAATTCGCTTTGGCTCACTCTTTCCTTCTGGAACCCTAGATCTACCCCTGGGGCCGCTATCGCCATCCCACCCTTTACTGGGGACTCGAGACCCACCAGGAATTCCCTTCTCGATTCTATCATCTCTTCTTCTCAAAGAGCGTTGTTTTCGGGGCAGGGCCATGTCCATCGATAATCTCGTGTGGAAAGTCATTAATCTTTTGTTGGGTTGGGCCCCTGATGTGGGAGCAGCTTCAGCTGCGTCCAATTTTTTTAGTTCCTCTTCTTGGTTTTGTATTCTTTTCCCGTTTGCAGGCTTCTTAATAAATTGTTGTTTCCTCTATAATAAAAAAAAAAAAAAAAAAAAAACGAACTTCGCGGGAACCCCACACCCTTGATAGCCTTATCCTGAAAGCTAAAACCAAAAGCCTCCTTGTTAGTCTCGCCTTTCTCGAACGTAGAGGTTCACCCCAGCTCTTTCGTTGCTCAGAAGTAGAACTTCTCGCGAATCTCCAATTTGTTGTGCTTTAGATTTCCTTTCATGATTTCTTCGGCATTTTTCTCTCGCCATTTCTCTTTCGCTTTCCTTCTCGCTGTATCTCTCAAGTGGCAACTCCTATCTCCTCGTTGATTTGGAAAGTCCAAATTTTCATAAGAAAATATTTTAGGAAGCTTATATGTGTAGCAAATAGTCCTTATATATCATCTCATAATTACTATTAATTTTGAATAAACAAATAGAAGAGATGTTCTTTTTATGGTAGCAGATTTGGAGAGCCAATGGGTCTTTATAATGATGGATCTTGTTTATTGATGACCACTTAATTCAATGGAATATACCTTTGTTTACCATCATTAATTATGTGTGGAACTTACACATAAAATATGTTTAGTAGATCACAAGGATTCCTATGGAATCTCACTTGTGGGTACATAAGGTGGACACAAGAACCAACATGGCTAAGGGAGAGTTGTCTCCATGGTTCTCAATTACCCTAAATTTCATAACCACGATATCAGGTTTAGGCGACCCGAGATTACTTTTGTGGTTATCCTATGTGTGGAACCAATGACGTGTTGGGATGGACTAATCTCTGCTATCGGGCATCTTGATGCCATCACTTTGTCTCCACGGTTCTCAGTTACCCTAAATTCCATAACCACGACATCAGGTTTGGGCGACCCGAGATTCATTTTATGGTTATCCTATGTGTGGAACCAATAACGTGTTGGGATGGACTAATCTCCACTACGGGCATCTTGATGCCATCACCTTTCTCCATACAGGAAAGCAATTTTTCACTTGTATTTACGGGTACCTATGTTAGGCCCAATTGAATATTCGCATTGGTGGATCATATCGAGTCACCAAAGTCCAAACCAAGAGGCCTATCATGCTCAAATTGGTTTGATTTGATCACGCGTTAGCTTTGACTAATCCTTAAACATGAGGTCATGGAACGACTTCATGGTTCCAATGTTGTGGGGCCTTGACAAACCTTTTGAGGTTATATTGGTGCCCGACATAGGGGTGTTGTTAGGTGCGCACATTAGACTTTGATGGAAGCCTTACATGCACCAAAATGGGATCCACTAGTCTTCTCGGGACTTAATTGTGGATAGATCTTGTCGATCAGACCATTAATCAAGTGTTTTAAAGCTATGCAGCATTCTCAAATGTTTTTAAAAGATTTCAAGAATGTTTTAAACCGTTAGAGAAGAATTAGTTGTGTATAGATCTTGTCAATCAGATCATTAATCAAGTGTTTTAAAGCTATGCAGCATTCTTAAATGTTTTTAAAAGATTTCTCGAATGTTTTTTACCATTAGATCTTTTCACTTCACCGTTAAAGTGTTTTGACTGAACTTCATAGGCATCCGACAGTTAGATCTTTTAGTGGTCCAACCCTTGTGCTTGCCTGGAATTTTAGGCCAAAAATGAACACCACAGTTGGTGAAAGGATTTGGGTTAATTTGGAACGTGGATAGGTAGGATTATAGACTTTTGGTGATGTAAGGCCTACCAAAGTCTACATGGGTGTGAAGCATCATTATGGTGTTTATGCATAGACGCACGGTGTTGTTAGAATCGTACAATTCAAATCGTATTGCAATTTAAAGTAAATCGTACGATTCTAGACTGAATCGTATAATTCAAATCGTGAATCGTACAATTCAGTCAAATCGTACAATTCAACAACCGGTGTTAAAAATCGGAAATTTTTTGTTTTTTTCCAATTTTTTTTAAGGCTTTACTTTCTAAAAGCTATTTAGGGTCTGCCTTCATTAGAATATACTCTTTTGCATCTTTTAAGAAAAAATTGGAGAGATTTGGAGATTGTGGGGCGAAGAAATCTGGGAGAATGAAGCTCTATATCTTTTTCATCGCTTCAACGGAATCAAACACCGCTTGTTTCATTGGTTTTCTACATTAAAATAGGTATAAAAACATATAAATTAGTTATTTAATCTTTCCTTTTTCTTTTTTTTCTTTTTTTGGGTAAAATATGCATCAGTTCATATCTTGTTCATAGTGTTAGAAAATTGTGCGATTTTACAATTGCGATTTTGCTGGATGGAGACCCCCCCCCCCCCCCTCTCTTTTGTTGAGGTGCACTTAGAGGTTTAAGGAAACATAATACAAGATACAATCACACACCACCTACATTATAATATCTCATCTTTTCCTTATCTAATCTTTTCTTTTTCCTTTCTTTAATTTTTTAAATAAAATATCCCTTGGTTCATGTCTTGTTCATTTGTTTTTTCTTTTCTTTTTTCAAATTTTTTAACATTTTCTTAATGATTTTTAACATTTTCATGTTTGACTTGTTTCCTATAGTAATAGGTAGGTTTGGGTGTTGATTCAACTTGGAATGTTGGAGATGGGAAAGAAGTCGAAGTTGAAGGATAACGACCCTACATGGGAGTATTGTTCGAAGGCGGATGAGAACAATAATCTCCATCTTAAATGCAATTTTCGTGGGAAGAGTTATTAGGAAGGTGTGTTTCGAATGAAACATCACCTTGCTCAAACCAAGAAGAATGTTGCGTTGTGTAGTCAAGTGGGTGATGACGTCGCCGAAAAATTCAAAAGGTTGTTGAAGGGTAATATCAATGAGAAGAAGCACCAAGAAGAGCAGGCATACGATGTTAAGAGAGTTCCCATTATTGAAGACGTGGAGGAAATTGGAGGAAAACGAAAAAGAACTATAGATGATTTTGTAGGAAGAAAAAGTGGGCCGAAAGAAAAGCAATAGGCCACTCTTAACAAAATTTGGAAGAAGGGAGATCAAGATAATGTATGTCTTTCGATTTCTAGATTCTTATATGCAGATGCTTTACCATTTAATCTTGTAAAGAGTCCATTTTTTGCACCTATGATGGAAGTTGTCGCTTCATTTGGGTCGGGGTTGAAGTTGTCGTCATATTATGAAGTGTGGAATAAATTTTTGAAAATGGAAGTTGACTCTATAGAAAAATCCATTGAGGTTTATAAAAAGGAATGAGCAAAGATCGGATGCACCGTGATGTTAGATGGGTGGACCGATGGTGTGAATCGGTCTATTACCAATTTTTTGGTAAATAGTCCAAGTTGTACACTAGTTTTTTTAAGATTAGTAGATGCATCCGATGTTTCAAAAAATGCAAACAATTTGTTACATTTACTTGAATCTATTATAGATGTGGTAGGTGAAGAGAACGTGGTTCAAGTTGTTACAGATAGTGCATCCGCTTATGTCAAAGCGGGTCAAATGTTTATGGAGAAGAGAAAGGCATTGTTTTGGTCTCAGTGTGCGGCCCACTGCATAGATCTTATGTTTGTAGACATTGGAAAGCTATAAGTTCATTCTGAAACCGTGGCAATGGCAAGGGTTATAACAATCTACATCTACAAGCATTGTTGGGTCTTGAGCCTAATGAGGAAGCAAACAAATGGAGAATTGACAAGACCGGCGGTAACACAATTTGTGACTTGTTACTTAACTTTAAAAAGCATCCATGAAAATAGAATTGGCTTGAGGTCAATGTTTACTTCAAAAGATTGGGAAGGTAGCGGCTTATCGAAGACCGCAAAAGGGAAGCATGTTCAAGACATTGTATTGGTCGATGTTGACTTTTGGCCATCTATCAAGTTTTGCTTGAAAACCACTCCCCAATTGATTAAAGTTTTACGACTAGTTGATTCAGATGAAAGGCCAGTCATGGGGTATATTTATGAAGCAATGGATCGGGCAAAAGAACTGATAACAAAGAACTTGGGAGAGGTGAAAAAGAGATATTCGGCTATATGGGACATCATAGACCAACGGTGGAATCTTCAGCTACATAGGCCCTTACATGCGGCGGCTTACTTTCTAAATCCTAGATTTCAATATGATGATAGTTTCCATCCGGATTTAGAAATCAAAACAGGACTATATGATTGTATTAAAAGAATGATCCTGGATTCAAGGCAACGGGTGATCATTGATGAACAAATGGACAAGTTCAAAAAGGCCTATGAATTGTTTGGACAAGAGACTGCAAAATTAACAAGAACAACGAAACAACTAGGTAATTTTTCAATTCTTTTGATTGTCTTTAAGTAAAGTTACTAAAGTAACTAAGTAGCTATTTAGATTATTTAGTTTATTTATATATTTATCTATGATTGATTCGTAGGTTTGTGGTGGGAGAGTTACAGAGATGAGTGTCCTGAATTGCAAAAGCTTGTAATCCGTATTTTGAGTTTGACATGTAGTGCTACTGGTAGTGAGCGCAACTGGAGCACTTTTGAGCATGTGAGAAATTATTGAATTCATTACTTATCTTATGAATTCACATGTAGTACCTTCGGTTCTTATGAAATTCCACATTCATTGCAGATACATTTGAAAAAACAAAAATAGACTCGAGCAGCAGAGATTGAACGCTCTGGTTTTTGTGAAGTACAATCTCCAACTTGAAGTCTGACATGCAAAGAGAGAGAAAGACCAAGGGCTTCATCCTATCTTCTTACCGGATATGGAATCCGATGATGAGTGGATCACTAAGAATGAGGATCCTACCCTTCCTACAGATAACACTTGGATGGACATGGGTGAATGCTTTGCTGAGGGATTGGAGAATGTGCCAGGTGTAGGCAGGTCTACCTCACGACCGAATAGGCGACGTGGTTAGATTGCTAAACTAATAGTTTACTTTCATTTAGTTATGCTAAATTGATAATTGCTAAACTTATAAGCAAGAAGCATAATACACTATGCATAAACTATTTTGTAGGTACTAGAAAACTTGCAATAAGATGTAAAGCGAAGGGGAAAGCGAAAGTGGTAGAAGATGAGGAAGCAGAGTTTATTTCAGCGTCAAATTCTGAGGATGAAGATAATGTTGATGATGTTGATGCCATTGATGGTGAGGATGATGATAATGGCGCCGTGGTCGACGAAGACTTAATTTGTTTAGACTTTTTTTTTCTTTTTGATTTATACAAACAAGTGATGAAGTGAATATATAATTATATATGTAAATGGAGATAGGAAAAGGTTATTTTTTGAAATCATGTAGAAAACTAACATGTACATGGGATGGGATATGCAAAGGGTTTTTTTCTTTTAACTTAATTATGACAAGATACAACACAATGATACATTTATACAAGGATACAGACATATTGTTATGGGTAATTACAGAGATGTCCTCGAATGTTGACCTGGAAGATTCACAACCACTGATCCGTGGCCCACTTAAGCCAATCAATCATGAGCGTTAGTGGCATTGCAGCGAAAAGACCAAGCCCTTATCCAATAAATGACTGCCCCGGTCACCAAGCCAAATAAATCACTGAAGACCTGTCCTCGGGATATTCTGAGAATCTCCTCGGTATAGTAGAATCTTCAAAGCAAACATGCCTCTGAGCATCCCCGAAAATTCGGCGATTGGCGGACTACACATCTTTAGCCTCTGGAGTCTTCCACCGATTATCTAAAGAACATTTATTGTATCTGAGCAACTAAGACCGCCGACCTTAAGAGCTCTGTGCATTAAGCATATATCGAGAAGATTCATGAGCCATCAAAGCAGGATAATTCCAAATCCCAAGATATGCGGGATCTCTAAACATGATCTCTATCGTATTATCAGAATCCCTATCAATCAGGAAACGTGATCCTGACGGCATATCGTACGACGCTAAAGATTAAGGATGGCCCATAAACGTTCATCATCTAAAAAAGGACATGACGGTAAAGCTTCAAGGTACGCAACTAAGCACACGGTAATCCTGTGATTATCATTAGTCCCCATTACTGACTTAAGCATCGGAGTGTCCTTAGCCGGCACGACCAGCGACCCCTCACCTTGTCTTTGTGGTTGCAGATCCACACCGTCCATCAGGAGGCCTATCATCTGGCGAAGATCTACCATTGATTCACCCTAATCATATGTTACCCATTTTTTGGCGTTAACACATACAATTAATGACGAGAATCATGTTATGGTTAAGTTATTATTTTTTAGCATATTCATGAGAAAATGAATGAGTAATATGTTTTTTTTTTATTTTTCTGATTTATTTACAATTTTTTTGTATTTTGTTATGATATGTTTATGAAAATCTGAAAAAATCTTACGATACGATTCAGACCCGATTACGATTCACGATTTGACAACATTGCTTACACATATACTATCCCTAGAGGGGATTCCCAATTTCCCGTATAAAAGCAAGGGACACTCAAGCCCCACTTGAATGTCACCAGCTAGAGAGAAGGGGAGAGGAGAAGAAGAAAGAGGAGAGAACCTCTCTCCCTCTCCATCACACATGTGGGGCCCACCTTGTGGATGGCTCTCATCTCTCTTGCCCATAGCCTTATAGTGTGGGCGGGAGAAGACTTTCTAGGCATCCCTTCACTAGAGATAGATCAAGAAGAGAACTTCTGCGTCGAAGGATCAACATTGGGCTTTAACACACTTTGAGAGGACATGATCATAGGTATGATCTCGGCCATTGGTTTCTTTATTTTGGAACTTTGATATCGTCTAAATGGGAAGTAGATCCTAATCATTTAGAATTCTTTTAGAAAAGTTTTGCGCTTTTGTATTTCATAAAACCTTAACATCTTGTTAATGCACTTTCTGGTGAGTCATTGTGCAGCAAATCTAGGCATATCTACCAATATCCCTACAATTAGTTTCCATTGAATCCTAGCTTGCAATTGTTGTCCACTCATGAATGATCATCTCCTTCAAAGGATTTTTTCGGGTTTCCATTACAATCAGGGGTTTTATCCCAGAGATGTACTTTAATGGCTTGTGGCATGTATGCCAGAAATGTAATGTCCCAACTAAATCAATAAACCCCTCTGAAGGGTGAAATTTACCGAATATTGCAAACATGCAATATTTACTTCTAATTGTGAAAATCTAATATTCTAGAAGTAGATCTAATGCACATAATCTAGATACAACAATTCAATGTTCCACCCCCATACATTCAGCAAAATGAAATAACTCATCCACAACATGCAACTGATAAATTCAAGAAAATATTATGGGGTCAAATGAAAAGAGAATTCATTTTGTTAATACAAGCTCACCATTACAGAATTTTCTACGGTAAGAAAAATCCTTTGATAAGTCCAACTCCTTGAACAACTGGACTGCTATCTGCGAAAAGGAAGAAATGAGACAGGGATTTTATAATGCCCAGCCCAGTTATCAACATATCCATTCAGGTCAGCACACCAGACAGCTGGGAGCTGCCATTCAGTGAACATGACAATTCAACCATGGGCCTCACCATCGATGAGAAACATTAGAAAGTCTCTGCGGTGAGGCAATCCTAGCCATCGTTAGGTCTGCAAATGACTGTTAGAAAGAAGCTATAACCGATGGTCCAAATGCAATTTGAAAAGGTCTAAAAGAAAGAAGGCTGGGATCATTTGACAGGAGGAGACTTGTCAGTTCACTGCAGCACTCTCTTCCACTTTGGGGGCCAGGCACGGTCTAGATCCTTAAATGTGGGCCCCATCGACACAGAATGCAGGACCTGAATAGAAATCCACTAACTAGGGCTGAAAATTGAGGTTTCCACAATTACAATCAACTCCGCAACAAAAGCAGAATAAAAAATTAAGACAAAGTAGTAAAACAGGAATTACTAGAAGCGATCAACCTTGACATGATTATTAATTCCATCTTTCAACAAAAAGTACAGCAGATCTGCAGCAATGGTGAAATCTGTGACTAATTGATTGGCAAGATGGACCATGAACTTTGTAACAGCATGCAGTTCCTCCTGCAATTCAAAATATATAAAGAAAGATTAAGTAGTGCACTAACCATTGATTATTTGTTTATGTGTTGCCTATCCATCCAAATCATGACTTCAGCAGATCCAATGATTTTTCTTTAATTGGAATTGCAATGGCAAAATAAAAGGGATGTTTGAGTAGCCAAGTTAATTGAATGCAGAACCAGAAGAAGTGTGTTTCTGCCAAAATACAAGCAGCATTATTCCTAATCTAGTACTTGAAAGAATTCCCTCACTATTTTAAATTGGATATTTTAGTTAAAGGGGGACTATTTAGGTGTCAGACATTTTCTAAATTTGAAAACAAAAGGCATTACCACCCAAAATCATGAGCAGTGTTGTTTCTACTCCTATAAATGATGCCCCGCAACCCCTCTTAGATCATAATTGAGAGAGAGTGAGGATGCAATGGATGGTCACAACAAAGTTCAAAAATGAAAATTGATGTAGCTGCTAAATAAATTCAAGGAGGTTCAGATTAAACAACGGTAACATTGGAGAAGGGTTACCTAAAATGCTTGTTGCTCTGATGTTGGGTGGGGGAGCACGTCCCACAATTTGGATGGTCCAAATGGTTGTATGTGACTGCCACATATGAGAAGTGTGAGCATGGTTTTAGGACCTAGCAACTCGGACCGAATCTTTCGATCCTGAGTCAGGGCCGCTCACCTCAAATCAGATGAGTTGTCAATCCATGAGGATGTATCACCAACATGGTCAGCAATGAACTTACACAGTTGCAGATCAACCCCCTCAATCTAGAAAGAGTATCAAAGCTTCTCTAGCAAAGTGTGATCGATGAATGTGATACGTAGGCAGGTAAGGGTAGAAAGGATTATTTGTATATCAAGAGTAGGGTTGTCAACGGGTTGAGTTTGAGTCCGGTCCTACAGTAGTCAAACCTGGGCTAACCAGGTTTGGGTCTTGCTGGGTCCGGGTCTAGTTCTTGAAGGCCCAAACCCGGATCCAATCAGGTTTGAGTACCTATGGGATGCCCATCAGGTCATTGGATGAAGGTTTCGAGTTGGGTTCAGGACAAAAAAAGAGCATTTACAAGGTTGGGCCCAGCCAATTGAAGTATTAGATAACACACACACACAAATGTGCGCTTTGACATGTGCATGGGGTGTAAACGAGCTCTTTTACATGTATGTGGCTTAGTAAACCTCATTTCTTTTGCTACAATAATCAATATGTATTAAATGTATGTAGTTTTACTATTAAAAGTAATTGGACCCGACTAGACCCAACCCACCCCAAATTAACTGGGTCCATCACATGGACCTGACCCTACCCCAACTGGACCCAATTTTTAACCAGGTCCAAAAGGTGAGACCTGAACCCAACCTGATTTATTAATGGGACCTTTGGGTACCCACGGGTCCAGGTACCCATTGACAGCCCTAATCAGGAGGGCAATTAGCAGCTTGGATATCAGGACAGGAAGGATAGAAATCAGTCAGCGATTTGGAAGTCGATATCTAATCTTCAGAAACCTTCACGTCTAACATCAGGTATACAGTCAGATGCAGCCCTAAAATCAGATTTTTAGAAATATCCCTGTTGATTCCCCTGTGGCACGCATTCGAATGCATTTATCAGATTTCATCCGATTAAGACGGTATGGTTTCCCAGTTCTTCCAAAAGTCTACTATAGCACAGGCACGGTGTGGACCCTAGATTTAAACGCAAGTTAAAAGATGACAAAATTTCAGCATTGTCCCAGCCATTAAGCATATTCAAAGGCTGTAATACTCCAAGATTGGGGATAGATCATAGAGTCTGGCTGCCAAAAAAATGATGGCATCTTCAAGGTCACATCCTCTAGGGAAAGGATTTCCGATGAGATCAGAGTTATGCTCAGTGGGTTGTGTCAGTCTGGGACAGCGGTGCCCTGATGAATATAAAGATTTTGTTCTCATTAGTAAGTATTAATAAGATTTTAACAGTTGAAAATCTGAAAAAAAAAAAAAAAAAGAAAAAAAGAAAAAGAAAGAGGGAACTGATGATTCCCAATAGATGCAGTCTCCGTGTGAATGTGGAAGAGAACACTGCCCACTGGTTCATATGTGGCGATTACACTAATAAGATATGATCAGCTATCTGTGAAAATTGGGTTTCGGTAGTTGATGCCTGAGGTAGTTCAGACTTGTTTGCAAGCTGAAAGGTTCACGAGTGGGGCAGCATAGGCAGAACTTTGTGGAAGTTGATTCTCAAGGCGTCAGTCTGGTGCATATGGTTAGAAAGGAACAAGAGGGTCTTTTCGGGCCCCTGCAAATCCACCTATGTGATGTTCATAAAGATTCTTTTGCAAACGCTGCTATAGGGTAAACAAGCAAAAGCATTGGAATATGTCTCCACATCTCTCCTTTTTTTCCCAAATGGGATGAATCCATCTGTGGTGTCGTGAGGCCACAGAAGACAGTGGAAGGATGTCACAACTTCTCTGGATGGGCTCTTTACACTCAATTTTGATGGATGTCCATTGGAAATCTGGAGCCAACTGGCATTGGTGTCATAAGGAATAGCCTAGGGGAAGTTACTGTTTGAATATTTAGGCCCTTCGGGTATCAATGACTCTAATTTTGCCGAAGCAGATGCAGTGTTTCAAGTGATGAACATGCTTTCTATATCGGTATTGGGGAATGTATTGTAGGCTTGCAGCCTTGGGATATGGAAGCATATCGGGATCACATGTATCGGAGAATGTATCGGAGTGTGAGGGAAACATCAGGAAAATGATGAAAAAATTTCCTACGAAACATCAGGAAACATTAAAGAGACAGATGATTTTTTGTTTTGAAGGGTACCAAATTTTATTAAAAAGCTATGCAACCAAAGGATGACAAGAAATCAACCCAGCAACAACAACCAACAAACAATCCCATCCCCCCCCCCCCCCCCCCACAAACACACAAATGGCTCCCAAAAGCCTTAAGCCGGCCAGTTCCAAACTATAATAGACTTGACTTTAAGCAGGATAATGCTAGGACTGAACTTATCTCTAACCACCTGCTATTGTGTTCCTTCCAAGCTTCCAACATCACCGCAAAACAGGAGCTTCTACACAATGCCACTCTCACCTTGATACCTCTTCCCTCGGCATGCCAGGCCAATAGGAAAGCTACCTTTGAACTTGGCATAACCCAAGCAACCCCAAACTGGTATAATACTCCCCCACCAAACCTGCTGGGAGAATGCGCATCGCAGGAGTAGGTGGTCAACTGTTTCCTCACTCCTGAGACATAATGAGCACCCTTTTGAAACAAATGTATGGAATAGTTCCACAACACCTAGCACCCTGACACTCTCGATACTCTACCAGTCATCAACCTTCCCTACCCACACTTCAACGGTGTAAACAAATGTATGGAATAGTTCAGATTTAATTCAATAGTACATAATAAAGGTCGAATTTTCTGTGAAAGAAACAGAAAAGCTAAAATGGAGAATTAGAAGTTCATGTTTAATGTGGTTTCGACTAAAAATACAGTAAAAGATGGCTATATGTATACATATTGTGTATAAATAAATCAAAATATAAACTTCAATTAAAAAGTTACCTTTCCACCTTCATAAGTAACAACACAAATAGGTAATCATACAGTGAGTTATAACATTCTTTCATCTTCGTCATCTAAGCCGTATACCAACTAATTGGGGTTGGCTACATGAATCCTTTTCAGTCATTCCACTCTATCAAGAGCCATAACTTCAGTTAGACCATAGGTCATCAAGTCATTTTCATACTACATCCACAGCTCCATGCATGTTTGTTTGGTCCTTCCCCTTACCCTTTTAGAGCCTTCAACTCGTACCAACTCTCTCCTTCTAACCTGCACAGTTCTTGGTCTCTGTTGCACATTATCAAACAATCTAAACCTACTTTCCCTCATCTTATTACCTATTGGTGCTACTCCTAAATTCCCTCAAATGCATTCAGTTTTAATTTCATCATTCCTTGTATTGCACACATCCATCTCAACATCCTCATTTCAGCTACACTCATCCTATGAACGTGTTGTTCCATGATTGCCCAACATTTTGTCCCCTCAAGCATAGCCATCCTATAAAATTTCCCTTCCAATTATATCATTCTTTCCCTCTCAAATCCTTCCTCTCCAAGTAATCACTATAAAAATGGCTCCCCTCTCCACCAGATCTTCCCACTTTCCTCTCAACGCTATCTATAGGAGATGATGATTAGTCTCTCTACCCTCATATCACCTTCAAAATACTTAACACGGTTATTCACTTTAATAAAACATTTTAAAAAAGGAGCTTAATTCAGTAACCCAAAAGAACAAGTCTCACAAGTCACATCAATTATGCGAGTTCTTTATTTTTTTTTTAATAAAAAAAAATACCTGCTTAAAATGGATATTTGCTAACTATAGTCCCAAGTGCCATACATACATGCCATGTGCACTCTAGATAAGGCACGACAACTTAAAGGAATGCCATACATATTTGCCACCCAAGAGATCAGCTGTCTCTCTTTTCTCTCTTCTTTTTTTCTGTTTCGCTCTTTCAACGGTCGTGTGTTATGATTCCAGATGAGAGTCATAACAATTTCCATGGGCAACTGGACATGCTGCAAGCAATTAGAGACAGAGTTGATGATGTTGCAGGAGGCTATGGAGAAGCACCAGCAACACACCATGGAATGGCTTGCAGCAGTGGGAAAGGAAAAAAACCAACGACAGTTGCTGAGAGCATCAAGGCTTAGTTGGATATGTTATCGAACAGAGGCACTACTATCCATGAAAAGGAGCAACCTGACTCAGCGATCATAAAATCTTCCTTCCAGAGAGCAAGTGATGAAGGAGTCAGCTTTGATCACCAATTGGAACAGGCCGCCATTGCCACTGACGGCAACAAGAGAGGATATATTGGGTGGACGAGCAAAACCCGAAATCAAGTTTCCTCGTTCGATTGAGAAAACCGTCTGAGGTGAACATCTCCAGCCAACCAATACAAGACATACAAGAAGATCAACGATTGCGAAATGGTGGAGCTACCAACCATGCATCCTTTAGGATGTGGTGCCATGGTACCAATGGGTGGTGCAGGCAGAAGAAAGGAAAGGAAGATGCTTTTGTGGAGAAAGCAAGCAGGCGGAGGTCATTTCTCAAAGGACGAGGCTTCTTATTATTGAGCGGGCTTCCATTGTTGATAATCTAAAGGGATGTAATCTGTCTTTTCTTGGTGTTTAGCCGGATCGCTATCTCAGCGGTTTGGCTCCTTTCTTTGTAGTTTTTTTTTTTTGTTTTTAATAATACTTTGTTATCTTTCAAAAAAAAAAAAAAATCAATTCAAAAAACAAGTTTCCAAGAATCAGGGGTGAGGACTGTTCATCGACAAATCAGATTTTGGGACTTTGACCTAGTTGATTTGTGCCATGCATACAATTTATAAGTGCATAAATATCTAGTGTCGCATGCAGCCAGAGTATCAGTATCGAATAATTCCCCTTTCCAACCACAAATATAATTATTCGGGGGAGGGATTTGACAGAGCATCTGATCACGGTGAGTAGAAAGGAATGTTGGTCTCAGACGAAATGCAATCATCACCTCATGCTTCTGATGGAATGCCTCTGCAAATCGACACAAGAGCCTCTTCAAGAGGAGATATCCAATGACAGGGGCCCGCTCATTAATGATGTAAACGAGGACGGCGAAGGCATCAGTATCAACGGGCGAGAGCGCCTGGAACTTCATGCAGGAGGCGCAGAACAGGCCATTCCCGCGAAGGATGTTCTCCGCAAAGAGCTCGGCCGCGACGGACCGGACAGCCGATGGATCGCCGACGACCCTACCGACGGCGGCATCGATCACGCGGGCGAGGCAATCCCACGTGGCTTGCTGGAATTCGAGGCTGTTGCCCTTGGAGCGCGGCGGGAGGATGCTGGTGGCAGCGACCTTCGACGGTGGGATTGGGACGTCCAAGATCTTTAGGGTTTCCATCTGTCACGCAAAAACAATACAACTGAAAACTACTGGAATTAGAGGAAGAAAACGACTCGCCTCTTCTCAAAATCGCCATGTTTACAGGACCGGAATCCTCTACAGAACCTGATTTCCAGGCGCGGGAAACGCTGTGGGGCCCACCACGTTAATATGTACCGAGTTAACTCTCTGAAGGCTACATGATATGTATGTATCTTGTCCACGCCGTCCATCCATTTTAGAGTATGAGCCCAAAATTAAAGCATATCCAAGGAGGCGGATTGGGGAGCGGATTAGGTGAGACCCGGGATCCACCGAGGTGGGTCGGACCCTGACTGTGGGGCTCACAGTGACGTATGTGCCTTAAATCCACACCGTCCAACCATTTTCAAAAATCATTTCAGGGCATAAACCTAAAAATAAAGGTGACTCAAATTTTAGGTGGACAAAACCACAGAAACAGTCGCAATTGAGTTCCCACCATTAAAAACTTCATGGACCCCACCGAAATTTTTCTTTGCCATCCAACCTGTTGATAAGGTAACAAACACCTAGATGAAGAGACCACACAAATATCATCTTGATCCAAATCTTTTGTGGCCCACGAAAAGTTTTTAATGGTCAATCATCATTGTTTCATTTAATATGGCCCATATGTGATTCGAAACTGCTTCGTTTTTTGGATCATGACTTAGAATGAGATTTAAATACAGATGGACGGTGTGGATGTAGTCTCATATATCACAGTGGGCCCCACAGTCAAAGGTCCCACCCATCTCGGTGGATCGGGGTCTCACCTAATCCGCTCTCCACGGATTGCGTCCAAACCGAGCTGTGGAGGGGTCCACCGTGATGTATCTGTTTATCCACTCCGTCCATTTCCTTTTCTAATATCAGTTTAAGACAGATTCCAAGAATGAGGTAGATCCAACACAGATCGGCCACACCAAAATACTGAGCTTAGCTGTATTAATACACCAAACATTAAAGGAGATCCAACGCTGAGATCGGCCACACCAAAATACTGAGCTAGGCTGTATTAATGCACCAAACATTAAAGGAAAGTAGCATTAAATGCAAGTGTCATCTCCGGTGTGGCCGACTTTAGCGTTGGATCTGATTCATTCTTGATCTCTGTCTTAAACTGATATTAGAAAAGGAGTGAACAAACTAGATAAACAGATACATCACTGTGGGCCCTCCACAGCTCGGTTTGGACGCTTTGCTGCCATTCTGAGTTTGGACGCAATCGGCGTCCCGTATCCAAAGCTCGAATGGACCACACCGCACCAAACCGTGGGAATTGAATGCCTTTCGTTGAAGGTTTTTTGGGGCCCACAGAGGTTTCGGATCAAGATGATAGTGTTTTCCCTTCATCTATGTCTAACTGACCTTATTAACAGGTTAGATGACGAATAAACATCACTGTGGGCCTAGGCAGGTTTCAACGGTGGACGTCATTATCTCCAATGTTTCCTATGGTGTGGTCCACTTGAACTTTGGATAGCTTCAATTTCAAGGCCTCATGCCCTAAAAACATCTTATAAACCAAATGCACGGCGTGGATAAGACACATACATCATGGTGGGCCCCACGGAATTTATCCTACTGAGTTACTTAGTAGGCAATCCGCGTCCATGCAACATCTACTCCGTCCATCCACGCGGATTGCGAACGGAGTAAACTCCATGGGGCCACCATAATGTATGTGTCTTATCCACGCCATCCATCTGTTTTAACAGTTCGATTTTAGGGGGTGATCCCAAAATGGAATCATATCCATGGCTCAAGTGCACCACATCACATGAAACATTGGGAATTGTACACCTACCGTTGAATCCAGCAGATCTTTGGTTTTTTCTCTTCATCTATGTCTGTGAACCGGTTGGATGACAAATAAAAATCACTATTGACACTACGAAGGCTTCAACGTTGGATGTCATTATATGCATTGTTTCCTGTAGTGTGGTCCACTTAAGATTTGGATATGCTTCAATTTTGGACTCATGTACTAAAATTAGGTGATAAAACTGATGAACGGCATGGATAAGACATACATTACGTTGGCCCCCACAAAACGAGTTACTCAGTACACAATCCGCCTCCTCCGTCCATCAGATTCTATCCTCCGGTCTAAACCGTGTGGCAGAAACTCGACCAGATCCACAACACAACTCAGGATGGCCACACCACAACGAACCATGGAGATGATATGCCAACTATAGGATTGTATGTGGAGCCATCATGGCTTTGTACGAGTGAACGCGCACACGAGGGGCAGGATAGGGTGGGCCCCACTGTGGTGTGTATGTCAAATCCACTCCAACCATCAGGTGCATTACTGTATGTTAGACATAGAGCCCGAAATGTAGGAAGATTCATGATTCAAGTGGGCCACACCAATAGAAACAGTTGGGATAGGGACGCCACCCTTGATTTTTTTTACAGGGCCCACCTTGTGGTATATGTGAATTCCACGCCGTCCATTACCGTGTCACAAAAGTTGCACCCAAGGCCCAGAAGTCAGGTCATTTTGCAATTCGGGTGGTCTCGGTGAAATCAATAGCGAGCGTTCAACCATTCCCTCGATATGCTCCACCTTATTATTATTATTGTCATTATTTCACCACAAGGGATTATCACTTGGCTGAGAGAAAGTTGTGGGTCATGGAATTGTTAGGATTTGTGGAGTCTCATAATTAAAAATGTATTATTCATCTAGCGAATTCATTCGAGATGATATATATTTTGTCAAGGGAGAGGGAGTTGTTATTGTATTGAGAGATGTTGTTTAATTTATTTTTTTATTTTCCTTTGAGAGGTGGATCAATGTGAATCCATTGACAGAAAAGGAATCACATATATTTGTCTATTATGGTTTGCTTTTTTTTCTTTCTTTTTTTTTTTTTTTTTGATTGATATTGTTGTGTGCTTGGTCTATAAAGGATCTTTCTCCCAACAACCTCATGCCTAAAATGTCTATGGCCATTTAAGCAGCATTGGGCAACCCACAGCAATTGGTGGCATCTTGTACGGCATGACTAATGACAAGTCAAGATGACATTCCTAGTGTGATGTGTTAGTTTTGATTGATCCTGGGAATTGAGGATGCACTTACACCACAGTGGGATTTCACCACATACACAACCGTACAGGAGGCATATTTATTGCTCCTGATATTCAAACACTTGACCTCCCACTCATGATGCTATATCAAACAACTAGTTGCTCTAATGATGGCATATCAATGCATATCATGAGACTTCAACAGTGTAGAAGGTCGTGCACACGGAGACTATTGCAGTAAATGCTGTATCAATGTATATTGAGGGAAGTTTAACACCCCCACATGTGCAGGTTATGGAGGCATATTTGTTGCCTACGAAATTCGAACACTTGACCTTCTGCTTTGATACCATGTCAAATAAACAGCTACCTATAAAAGCTTGAGTCATTAGAAGATGGCATATCAGTGTATATTAAGGGACTTTAACACTCCCCCACACGTGCGGGGTGGATCTCCATACGGGAACATACTGGATAAGGGTGAAGGGACACTCAACTCACAACATAAATGCCCCCATGAGAGAATATATTACGGAAGCATATTTGTAGCTCTTAGGATTCGAACACTTAATCTTCCGCTCTGATACCATGTGAAACAACCACTTTCTCTAAGAGCTCGAGCCGTTAGAGGATGGTGTATTAATGTATATATCAAGGGACTTTAACAGTCATTTTGTTGGTTGGAAGGGGCAGTGTTGGGAACCGACAGAAGTAAGAAACTGAGAGTGGAATCAAACGAAGCAATCACAATGGCAGCAAGAAAATCAACACACAAGAGACGGTTCGAATTTTACGTGGAAAACCCCATTTAGAAAAAAAATAACAACACAAAGCAATGAATGCACTATGAAATTCAGAAGTTATAAGAGATAAAGAACACTTACCCGGATCTAAACCTCACAAGAGAAAAACCCTAGCCTTTTCTCTCACCCTATAACTTTGTCAACCCTTAAATACATTTTGGCAATCTAAGATACCTTAATCCCGCAATACAACTCATTATATAGTAATAAATTGGAATTAGAAACAAATCGCGCAAAACCACACTAAACAACGCGCCAGTCGTCGGTCGATCGACTCGAGCGTTTGGGTGACCGAACTTGGCCAAATCTGTCGAAACAGTTCACTATCTAATCCGAGGAGTTCCTATCGACAGAAAACCCCCTAATCACAGATTGCAGATAACACCAACAATTAATCTCCACTATGGCTTCAACACTTAAGCTCCACTGATCCAAAGCTCCATCCTACATCTCTAATTTGTCTTTATTGTAGCTCCACTGCTTCTCATGCACACACCTTCTTCATTCCAACAACTTCTGTCCCTGCACGCTCATGTGGCCTAGGCGCGCATGCCACATACATACAGACGTGAAATCTGCTGCAGATTCCACAGCTCCACCTAATGAAGTGCTCCCAATCAACTTGTAAATATGGCCGCACCTTCATGCTTTCATCACCACAAGTGTCTCCTTTGACACTTTACAAAACCAATCAAAGCCGATGAACTTGCACCCCATTGCCTCGAGTACACCAAGAGCGATCAAATTCTTTTTAACCTAGGGACATGCCTCACATCTGTCAGGATGCACTCTATCCCATCAAACATCTTAATGCTCACTGAACCAATACCCACCACCTTACTAGTGTAGTCATCGCTCAAGAACACCGAACCACCGTCATACTCCCTGTATGAGGTGAATGAACTTCGGTTAGGATACACGTGATATAATGCACCTAAATTCAAAAGTCACTCATTGGCATTGTTGAGATACCCGGATCTAGATATAGTTAATACATCGCAATCATCACTCATGTCCTCTGTGGATTCCATAGTATTAACATCTCTAGAAGAATCTTAAGACTTCTCTATCTTTGACTTGAGATTTTTACAATCCCTCTTTATATGCCCTATCTGTTCATAACTTCAGCACTTCAACTTAGCATTTCCCTTACCTTTGGATTTGGATCTCAATCGAGAAGATTCTCCATCCTGCTACGAATTTCTTCCCCTTATAACAAGTGCATCTGAGGACGTACCCACATCACCACTCTTTTTATTGCCTTTGACTAGAGGGCTAAGATGACGGTCTTAACATTAATGGTCGCTCTAGTGGCGCATAAAGAGTCTTTGAATGACTCGTACGATTCTGGAAGAGAATTCAACAGGATACATGCTTGATCTTCATCCTTTATCGTCTCATCCACATCCAACAATTCGTAAATAAGTCCATTGAAGTTACTAATGTGGCTCTTAACATCAGCCCCTCTATCATCTTCGGGTTGAGCAACTGTAGCTTCAGATATAAACAAATTTTCAGAAATTTCTTCTTTTAGATATCCTTCAACTTTGCCCATGTATTAGCCGTAGTCTTCTCTCTCATGACGTTGTAAAGAACCTCATTTGTCAGGCACAACTAGATTGATATATTGGCCTTTTGATTCATATTCTTTCATTTTCCTTCTTTCATATATTTTGGTTGCTCTCTAAGGAGTGTATCTTTCAATCCTTGTTGAATTAGGAGGCCCTTCATCTTTATCTTCCATAGTTAAAATGTGTTTTTCCCAAAATACTTTTCTATGTCGAAACTCATGCCGGATGTCATTGATACCTCATCTCAGATTTGATCCACTTCCCAACATATGCTCTGATACCACTTGTTGGGAACTCGCGAAAGCGAGAAACTCAAAGTGGAATCAAATGAAGCAATCACAATGGCAACAAGTAAATCAATATACAAGAGATAATCCAAATTTTACGTGAAAAAATCCTCTCAAGAAAAGAAAAGAAAAAAAAACCAAGGCACAAAGCGATGAATACACTATGAAATTCAGAAGTCATAAGCGATGAAGAACACTTACCTGGATCTAAGCCCCACAAGAGAAAAAAAATCCTAGCCTTTTCTCTCACCCTAGAACTCTTACAACCCTTAAACACATTTTGGCAATCTAAGATACCTTAATCCCGCAATACACCCTATTATATAGTAATAAATGAGAATTAGAAACAAATCACACAAAACCGCATTAAACAGCGCGTCAGTCATTGGTCGACAGACCAAAGCGTTTAGGTATCAAACTTGGCCAAATCTATTCGAGAGTTCACTGACCAATCCGAGAAGTTTCGAGCGACTGAGCTAAGGCCTATCAATCGACCAAAAACCCCCTAATCACGGATCGAAGACAACACCAATAAGGAGCTTATCATTGGAGTGTTTTTTAGTAGGAGCATTCTCTACTATCTAGTTTTAATTGGGGAGGGGGGGATATCTTACTGGGTGGTTTAATTGCAGATGTTGTGATGACAGGTGTGGGTTTGGTGGGTTTCTGCGAAGGGATTAGTTGGTCAGGTACGTTTGATATTTTATTTGCCTCAGGTTTTGGGGCTACCGATTATGAAGTCTAGCTGTGGTGCTGCTGCTTGCACCATTTATTTTGATGCGTCTGCGCTTTATTTGGTGTAACCCTTTTTTCAGTGGAGCAATACGATAGGTGAGGCTCTTTTTTCATGTGGTTCCCACCCAAATTTTATATAGCCATTTTATCTTATCTTATCAATAAAGGCACGAGTGGTGTGCTCCCACCCTTTTGGGAAAAAGAAAAGAAAAGAAATGGATGGCTAATGCTTTGAGGTTTGTTTTTGTTTTATTGTTTTTAACCATCTGCTTTTTAACAAGCAATTGTGTAGCATCAACAATCCAGGCCGTCGATCACCAAAAATATTGGCCGAAACAAAACACGACCATAAACCTTAATCAATGGGACCACTGTATATGATTGACATAAACACTAACAATTATTTGAGTACAATCTTCTATTTGAATAGCAATTGAAGATGTCGCCCCCATCTTTGCACAGTAAATTGGTTTTCGATTTTAACACGCGGGCTTAGTAATACTGACCATTGGTTTATTAGGTCCAAGGATGGCCTGATTCTTGTGCCAAAATCCCCAGCTTGGAAGATCATAGGGGCCGGTTTTGGAACCACTTTCCGTTGAATATGTAAATTCTTACTCTTTGGGAAGAAATAATAAAAGAGATCACATTTGGGAAGTTACTTGCACTACAATGCTGGTGGTGATCCTTACTCACTAGGGGTGGCAATGGGCTGGGCTAGGGCTAACTCATGCATAACCCTATAATCCATAGCCCTGGCGTTAGAGGCCAGCCAAGGAAAAGATTTAAATGATCACAAGTTCATATTAGAGAGAGAGAGAGAGAGAGAGAGAGAGAGATGAATGCTCACTTGCCCACAAGAACTCATCACTCGTGATGTGAGCCCAAAATTTGAGCCGTCCATGTGATGCAACACACCAAAAACCCTGAGGGCCCAAGTTTTACCCTGATTGATAACTTTGGTGGGCCATGGCAAAAGGAACTCTCCCTCTCTTGACTATGACTCACCAGAATTTTGGATCATGTTGAAAGTTGGGCCTGTGGTTTTTTTTTTTTTTTGGGTGATGCATCACTTGAGAGGATTTGATTTTGGGCTCACATCATATGTGATGACTTCTTAAAAAGTGCTCATGAGTTCTTATGAGAACTGGTGCGCGAGTGATCATTCCTCTCTCTTTGCATACTTGTGTATAGGCAAAGCATGAACTCACGTGAATCCTAAAGAGCATCTCTAAACTATTGATGTATCGTGAATGGGAATGGCTTACAATTGTCTTTAAACCATCCATTCTTTTTCATGTAATGATGGAACTCTTGATGTGTGGACTGGGAATCATCTTTAACCCGAGTCCAGATCCTCTGTTGCAAACGAGCAGGATTTTCACTACTCTGATTGGTCCAGCTCAACCTGACTGTGTCAAAGTTGAGCTGCTCTGACACAGTCAGGATGCTCTGGACCAATCAGAAGCAGCAGCAGCAGAGGTTCTCCGCTCGTTGTCAGCAGAGGATCCGGATTCCTTTAACCCATGCTAGCCTTGCCAACCTAGCTAGATACTGGGACTAGATTTTGAGCCCAGGCCTAGCCCTCAGGCTAAGTTTAGTGGCCCAAGCCTGACCCTACACCAGTCAGGCCATTGCCACCCATACTACTCCCCATTAGAGATTTTTTCCAAGCCAGAGATTTTTTTTCCCAATTCTATGAGTGGATCTTATTCAGTTCTTTTACACTTAGTTTAGTTCTATAATTTTCATAAGCTTTGCTAAGCCCACACGTGTGGGAAACAAATATCATGCATATGCCACACATGTGCCAACGTGGCATAATAGGTCCACGATCTAATCTATCCATTAAAAGGAGCCACTGTATTTATGGCATGGCCCACAAATCATGTTGATCCACTAGGTAGGTAGGCCACAGTTAGCAAAACAAAAATGTACATCTCTGAAAAACTTTGGAAGGGGCTTTCTAACACATCCACCTGTTTCAATATTGGGGCCCACATCTTGAGTGGACCAAATTTTATTTTTGGGAAAAGATGTACAGGATCAGGCCTACCTTACCATGGTGCACATTAGTGCACATGTGTGTGTGCTTGTCAAAGCCCAATTTTCATTATAGCTCAGCTCCAAGCCCATACTTGCATTCAAAATTTCTCTATATTAATCATCATATGTATACATTTATGCTTCATGTATATTCAAATACAATCATCGTCGCCGTCTTCTCATGGCCTAAGCTGCAGCAACTCCGGGAGAGAAGATCCAGCCCCCGTCGTAAGGGGAACACGACAGCTCTGAAGATTTGGCAGCTTCGGGTCGGCATTTTTCTGTGCGTTCGTCGCTTGCTATCTGTCGGTACCGACACTCTATGCTACAAAACGGCTTCTCGCCTCTGTAAATCGGAAGATAGAAAAAAAATTATAGAAGAGAGAGAGAGAGAGAGAGAGAGAGAGAGAGAACCCACTTCACGTAAGATAATATGCAAGCAATTGATTACTAGTTAATTTAAATAAATTACTTAATTTTCTAAGTAATTCATGAGAATAAGTTCACAGGAATTTATAATAAAGATTGTGTAGAAATTCATCCACTTTTAGGGCCCGTTTGGACACCACCAAATAAGTTACTTTTTCTATCCATAGAAGTCGATAAGTAGCTTATTCGAGATATGTAAGTTTGGTTTAAGATCAATTATAAGTAACTTTTTTACTTGAAGTTATTTAATCACTTTAGCTTAATAAGTAAAAACTAAGATAAGCTACTTAAGGCATAAGTAGCTTATCTTAAGTAACTTACGCAGATCTACATCAATTCCCATCATGACAGAACATTGGCTTTGGTGGATTAAAAAAAAAAAGAAGGAAAAAGAAGAAAAATTATAAAAAATAAAAGAGAAATCGGTTCCGAAATTGGGTCATATAGCCCTGTAGCTATCACCAGCCGGTTTACGGACGAAACCGGTTCATCCGGTTCATATCAGACGACGACCACAGCATTTTCTGACCACACCATGGTTGTACCATATCCATGGTTAAAAGACAGTGACTCGGACTGACTCATCTGGTCTGGAGTCGAGTCGGGGTGGATCCGCCTGACTCGGCCAACTCGGGTGTGACTTGTCTAGGTAACTAGGGGCATCGAAGTCTGAGTCGGGGCGGATACTCGTCTTAAAACCATGTCTATACCCATTTTAGGAATCTGCATCGTCAGCTTGGCATTACCGGGATTTCCGTCGGCAAACAGGAAAACCCTGTTAAAGCCGAGTAGACGATCCAGACTCCCATTTAGATGCGTAGGTGCACATATCAAAACCAAGCTAACTCAAGAATAACAAGAACATGGTCTGCTAAATTTAGCGATTCTTCTCTAAAAAACGCATACAAATTTTGAGGTAATGATACAAAACCAAATGTTGTATAGGTATCTCCATACAACCCACCTTCCATCATACAAGTAGCAGAGGGAAGGTGGATTGGACCATTCAT
This sequence comes from Liriodendron chinense, assembly GCA_003013855.2. Taxonomy (NCBI): domain Eukaryota; kingdom Viridiplantae; phylum Streptophyta; class Magnoliopsida; order Magnoliales; family Magnoliaceae; genus Liriodendron; species Liriodendron chinense. Next base: position 2,291,139 of record PVNU02003263.1, read on the forward strand.
CTAGCAGTCCACACCAATCCTAGAATCCTAGCCAATATTTTCACCCACTTTCCTCAATGGGTGTCTACTGTCAACCTCTTTTGTTTATTACACTCATTCAAAGACCACTGATCTAAAGGCTAAGATCACCTGATCTATGCCGCTTTTTGAACCATGGTCCGTCCATGGTTGCCCGCCGGATGGCGATCTTTATTGGCCGATATGGCCGTGTGTGATATATGGACAAAACTAGTACGTATCAGGCGATATGTATCGGTTTCTGACTATACTTTAAACCTTTGATGATAGTGTGAAGGTATCAAAAACCAGATACTCAGCAAATTCAACTGAAATTTAGCGAAATTCAGCCTCGAAAACAATACAATCTATACAAGTACATAAGATAAAAAAAAATCATAAGAAGATAAGAGAAAATTCTGTGAGAAACAGGTAGAAAGAAAACCCAAGTGGAATTTTGCATTATGGTCTGCATGGGAATAGAGGAGGTACCTGTACATGTATATATCCTTCCCATGAAGCTTTTTCCTACACCAGTAACAGGAACTGAGGAAATCCGACGTCGGAAAGGCCAGATTTTCTTCTGTAAATCGCGGCGGCTGATTCGCAAAACACCCCAAAATTCCTCCGCGTCCGATCGAGTTTGCTTCTGTGGCATTCACATCCATCACCATACACTCTAGTGCTACAGGACTTGTTGGGCCCATGAGTAGTCACTCTAGTGTAACTTTCATCAGAAAATCCTCTAAATTTAGCTGCATTTTTAGCCCATCCGACCGATCTGACCGGCATCGGATCCGATCTATTCAAATTCAAACTACCCATAACGAATTTCGCTTGAAATTCATCGCGTCCACCGTCCAACTTCTCCAGCGCGACGACGATAGCTAGGCCGACCCTGCCGGAGTTGCAATCCTTCCACCTATTTGGTGATCGGATCTTGAAATCAAGTGGGCTTGTCGGGCTCAAAATGGCATCGGGAAATCCGATTTGATCGCCGGGAACGATCGGGCCCAGTAGCGGCCGGATGGGCGGCCGAGATCGCTTGCCCAACATAGACCAAAATTCAATCAAGGAGAAGAGAAATATGAAGGATTCGTGATTTGGGTTCTCTTCAAAACGTTGAAAGCCTCAGAATTTATTGGGGAATTGGCATTTGCAGCTCTCCAATTAGTTGAATTATTGAGCTCTGATTGCTGTGGAATACAGGAACAGCTGCTGAGTGTATAAATAGAAAAAAAAAAAAAAAAAACAGTTGTACAATGCTTTGTGCTGTATTTTTGTGTACGGTGTACATGTGGGGCCCACAGATCAGTAATCTAGAGTGTTGAGATTATGGATCCCATGTTGGATGGGTGGTGGACTAAAATTCTGACACTTAGGACGATCATAAGCCCTTCAATTGGTGGCCAGAAAACAGATGGTTAGAAATGTAAAGAAAAGCAACTGTCCGGTTGTCTAATACGCCAAAAAAAAAAGAAGGACGGGGCTAACTCTTGTGTTAGTTTTGCATCACTTAGAAAGTGGTGGTGACTCTTCAACCGTACGCACCGTAGAATCAGCTGGAGATGGATTACAACATCAATTTTACAATGATGAGATAACACTACCTACCTGATTTTCCCCTGCGAATTTGGACCGTTCATTATTTTAATTTTAACCATACAGTTATCAGACACTAATTTACTGGTTAGGATTGATTGATCCATTTGGTTTTAGAGATAGGATCCATCTAGAGTGGTATCCAACATATGCACGTCTGGATATCTGTACATAAGTGACACATGTATGATGATGACGGGTCACCACCGTTTTCAAAACGGTGATAAACTAACATAGAACTCTTGGTTAAAATAAAACAAAGAAAAAACCAAACAGTGCTCCGCCCAACAGCATGTACGGTAAGCTTGGGTCTTCAGATTGTCGAAGTTGGTACCATTTTTAAGTGATCCGATCCGTTGATATGATTTTCACCATCATGGATGGTCTATAAATAAAAATATACTGTCCATATAATCTTTGGCTTAGAATAGTGGACCAACTGCTTCAACGGTTCACTGAAGCGTGGAGCCTATTTCTACGCAACATGTACCCAAATTGTTTGTGATGGGAATTCCATTGGGTCTCATCCTAGTGGATTTAATATTCAGCCATCGATCCCACCTTGGACACTAGCTGGGGTGGAAATCCCAACCGTTGAACTTTGGTGGGCAGCACCGTGATGCAGAAATCCCACTCGATCAAAGAGAGGAGGTGTTTGTAGTTGTACAGTGAGGAAGTGGATTGCGTACTGAGTAAACTCCGTGGGGCCCACCGTATTTTAAGTACTTTATCCACTCTGTCCATCCATTTTAGCAGATAATTTTAGGGATTGAGATAAAAAATGAAGTATATCGAAATCTCAAGTGGACCACACCACATGAAACAGTGTGAATTGAACGTCTACCATTGAAAAATTATTGGGGGCGACAGAAGTTTTGGATCAAGCTGATATTTGTGATTTCCATTCATCCATGTCTGTGTGATCTAATGAACATTTTGGATGACAAATAAACATCACTGTGAGCCTAGGAAGGTTTCAACGGTGAAAATCATTATTCCCACTTTTTGCTGTGGTATGTCCCACTTGAGCTTTGGATATGCTTCAATTTTGCAATAAACCCCTAAAATGAGCTGGAAAAACGAATGGACGGCGTGGATAAACCACATACATTCACATTGGGCCCACCAGAGTTTACTCAGTACAATAAGACGCAATCCGATTTCGTACAATGAACCCATCTGCAGTGGGGCCCACTGATGACGGTTTCAATTGATGATGGTGGCCCAATGACTATAACTATTAGAGGTGTAACTGGGTGGGTCCCTCGACGGTTAACCCTCTATGCCTGCCACTAAAACCTACCGCCACTTTCTCACGTAGCAAACGTCCTGACACTGGAGGACCACCAATCAGACGACAGCAGCGACAAATCTCGTTTTCTCGGCCATTTCTCGAGATATTATCAGTAAAATCTCACCGAAAGTAAAATTATTTAACATAAATTAGTAAATAATGGGCTGAGCTTTTTAAAGAAATGAAATTACATTACTACCCTTTTTTTTTTTTTTTTTTTTCTATATGATGAAGTGAAAAATTAAAAGTCGTGAGGCCACGTCTTGCATCCAACCTATCCAACGGATTGAAATAAAAAATACAGGAATTTCAATCCGAAGTGGGCAAATCCAAAAAATAATGCACGCCATTCGAAACATCTCAATTCAAGTATAACCCATCTGATGACCTGATGTTCGTTTATGTTATGACCAAAGTATGGTGCATACATTTAAGGGGATGGATGTTATATACATACCACGTGGGCCCCACAAATTAAATGAGGGTGTTTTTGTAATTTCATCCCTCAAAACGTACATCGGCGGTGAACTTTGTACTTGTTGATGCATTAATTAGTAAAATCTAGATTACTCACCAATTTGGCAGTAAAAATCTCATAATTTAAATATAAATTAACAAATAAAATTAATATACATTAGTCAATAAAATTAAGACATACAAGGCTTTGATAGCCATGTGGTATTCCCACCTTTCAAGAGCGTTCAGCAACGTTCGAGATGCAACGTGAGATGCCAAATCATTGGTGAGGATGCAATGGTACTGTTGATAGTGCGTTCGGTTTGAGACTCGGTATTTGTTTTCAAATTTCCTATGTAAGCGAGGATAGGATAATTGGGCAATAATTACCATTTACAGGTGATAAGTATTTCCTCTTTGAAATGCTATTTGAAGAGAATGAACTTAAAATCACAGGTCCAATGTAAGGATTGTGACATATCTATATTGTCCATCCATTTTATTACAATATTTTAGAGTATAAGCCAAAAAATAAGATAAATTCAAAGTTCAAGTGGCTTACATCATAGGAAATTGTAACCGTGAAAGCGTTTTAATTATAAGCGTTCAACCCACTCTTTTGCATAGTGTGGTCCATTAGAGTTTTGGATCTACCTCAATTTTAAGTTCATGCCCTAAAATCAGCTCGCAAGATGAATGGACTATGTGGATTGGACCCTACATGATATCATAGTGGACCCTGCATGAAATTTGCACAACCCTCAATTTTAGTGCATAAAAAGCAAGCATAATAAAAGTAAAGGAGTTACATTAGTAATTAATCATTTACCCACTTGCACATATTTACATTAGAAAATTGAAAAACAAACACTCTCCTAGTATCACAACTTTTTAAATGGGGTCAATTTGTTACAACCGTCCATTGTTTACTAGCTATAGATCACATGGTTAAAAAGTTCAAACCAAAATGCTATATTAAAATCATAAATAATACCATTGATATTTGAAGATGATGGTAGGACCTATTTCATTTCTCTGCTTAATTTTGACAGTCCATTTTTTCATGCTATTGCCCAAATGTTTAGGATCATCCAATTGGTTTTTACACCATGATTTGGGTAGTTCATCCCACGTGGCATTTAGAAGCTATAGGGTGTTGGTAATGTCCCTATAGAGTTCATATTATTATTAAAAGCGTTTTTTTATATTTTAAATCCAAAGATATTTTTGAAAATTCTCATGATAATATCTTCTATTGTGATGTTAGTGACAGTATTGGCTTGCATGTGGGACAGATGTGTCGGGCAAAGATCTTGTACCCGATTCGAGTTTAACCGGATCCGGTCCAAAATTTGGACCCATTGATCATGTTTGGATCCGAAAGTTTGACTTGATTAATAAAGGGGTATGGGGTGAGACCTTCAAAATCAACCTAGCCCAAGTCAGTTTCCAAATGGGTCCCATTTGAATTGGGCTGTAAATGCTGCCAATGTTGGTTCTATACCACTTGAACCTTAGCTAATTGAATTTGAATTCATCTAAGCTTGGATTTTGTTTTCTTGAGTTCTGGATATATACCCATCAGGTCTTCGACGTGGTTCTCAAGTTGATTTTGGGTGTAGTCCGGGTCAATGAGATCATTTACATCATGGGGCCCACCTAATGAATGGATAAGATCATACACATGTGCCACTTTGACGTGTGTGTAAACATGTTCTATCACATGTGGGGCACAACAAACCTCATTTCATTGCTTGAATAGTTAATACATTTTATTGATATAATATTACTATTGAAACTAAATGAACCTAAGTCGGACCTGACCTACCTCAATTTTAATCAGGTCTAAGTTGGTGCACCCAACTTGACCTATATTACGTTTTTTTTTTTAAATTAGGTCCAAAAAATGGGATGTGGGCCCCACCCAATTTCTTATTGGCTCCACCCAAAAAAAAAAAAAAAAATCACTGGACCGTTAACATGCCACCATTGCATGTTTGAATGAGATCTGAGCCATCCATCATATGCAAGGATGCCCCTCGGAACGACTTGTCTGGACCGTGACCCTAGTCAAACCAGACCCATCAATCTCCCGAGCGAGTCTAAATCCTTGGTGAGAAAAATAAGGACCCGGTTAGTTAAATGGATCGGGTCCGTGGCTCGCTCCAGACTGAGCTAACAGTTTTACACCCCAACTTCATGGGAATGAGAATTTTCTTTGCCGTACACGTATCAAATTTAACAACTGGGGAGATCCTGACCGTTTATCATGTGGACACGACCACGGGACCTGCCCCTGCCCAATAATAAAATTTCAGTCTACTCATGACATTGGAAAAATGCGTACATTAAATACAGACCGTCAATAATAGATTTTTAACTACGAGTGTGGCCTACCTCTGATCTAAAGCATCCCATTTCTCTAGTAAAAGAAAAAACTGATGAATGGACTGGATCTTTCATACGTATGCGAAGATAGCACATGTACAGAGAAGCAAAATCTCAATTTCACGCGAGCGAGTCCCGTTTGACGCATCCAAATTCATTGCCTGGCGAGTGGGGCCCGCATTATGTAGCCACGTGGATCGTACACGCGTCGCTATCTCATTGGGCACTCTTCCTTGAGGATGGGGACAGCAGTAGGTCGAGCGGTTCCGCTACGCGACGCCGGAAACACGTCAGACCTCCCGCGGAGTAGGCGTGCCTTTCCTTTCTATCTCTTTCATTGCCGGGAAAAGGAATCCTCTTTTAAGACGGACCTGTAAAATCATTTCAATGCAAATAAATATTCTGGCCCACCACCCACCCGTTTTCTTTGAGAAATGATTACACACGACGTTGTATGTCGAGTGACTGTTAACTTAACATAAAACGATTTTACTCTTTCGGCTGATGCGTCATTTTGGTAGAACATCTGAGCCGTGAAAATGGTGGAATATAGAATGAGAGAGAAAATTGGGACAATTCAATCATCAGGTGGGACACACTTACATTTAGCCAGGCCATGTCTGTACATTTGCTTTAACTTTGTAGACCTCCTTAAGAAAGGACCATGTAGTTTTTAGTGTTTAGACCACATGAAAGAAGGACCATTCACATGGGTCCATGTGGCTCACTTGCAGGCATCCACTAATGGGTTGGTCCCACAAAAGTTTTCTTCCATAGCTCATCCCATCTTTTCTCACTTTTAAGCTAGATAGGATTTGGAAGAGAACGGATAAGACCGGATATAATCCGTAGGCTGATTTAAACCCTCTGAACTATTTTTTTGTATAGGGATGGACTTGATCCTGAAAAGCATTATGAAATTATGAGAATCTAGAGAGAAGGGAGAGAAATATAATATCCATTATATGTCCATCTAGCCCATTCCTTAAACGATCAAAGCTATAGGTCACCCGAGGTCATTTTAATCGTAGAATCAGAGGGGTGGTCAGACATCTTTGCTCCTGTAGTGGTTAGGTAGACCACTAGACATGCACCATTTATCATCGACTTTACGAAGGTTCCATATCATGTATATTGTCGGATCATATGGGCTTACCGTTTCGGGTCGCCTTTCATCTTAACTTTTAGGTTAACACTATAAATGCGGTCCACCTTTTCACGGTTTAGATTTTATACTGGAGTGGCACCACTACTGAAGAAGAAGAAAAACATGGTATATTATGTTACCGTTTGATCGCTAATTATAGTAAACGGATCGTTTATATATCAATAATGGAGATTCCATGCTGTGTAATCTTAAACACGTACTTGATAAGGAAGACATTGCCACAATATTACGTAGATAGATGCTTGGTCTTCCCCACCTTACACTTTTAAGAGAACCTCTCAATAGGACTAGAAATTTATGTCTATGTGAGTGAGGGGAACAAAATATATACTTATAAAAAAAGAAGGCCACAGAAGCTTACCCATCACACTTCTCCCCCTAGGGTCTCCACACCATAGGTTTCCATATTCATCTTAATAACTGCATATACGAACCATGATTCAAGCGTATCGGCTTAAACCTATCTATAATGGACCCACTAAATCCCTCAATATGAATAATCCAATAGTCAAATCTAAACCGATGATCATGTATGGCCCACCTAATAGGAGTCTTACAAAAATGTCTTACTACAATTTTACAATATTTGTTTAAACATATAATTTAGCATATAATTTTTTAGTAAATTACATGTGTTATGAAAAAACATGAATTTATAATCATTACAATTTTATATTGAATTGTAAAATTCCACACTAAATTATAGAGTAAACCTCATATCAAAAGCATAAACAACTATATCATATTCCGCTAATGTAAAAATATTATTATTATAATACCCATTACTTGTTTTCTAGTAAAATATATTGTAATTTGTAATTATATTACTTTTACTCATAATTCATAAGCATATTTATGAAAGAGAAGAAAGGAGTAGTTTAACTTCTTCTCTTCTTTTTTTTGTCAGTCATGCAACCCACCCGCCTAGTCAATCACGCAACACACCCACCTAATCAGTCATGCAACGCACCCATTGATGCTGTCTGCAGCGGGAATTTTGTTGAGTGTGGAGTCAATCACTCAAGAGATGGTTAGGCAGCCAGACGGTTTTTAGACCGGGTGCCCGATATTCATGTTTTAGAGACTGTTGTCTCTGGACTGTTCTGGGAACAGTCGGGCACCCCGGTCAAGTGGACCAGGCGCCTGATATTCGTCTGCTTTCTATTTTTGCCGCTGGATTGTTTCAACATTGAGTGAGCACTCGACCGAGTCTGACCGGGAGCCCGACCGACCGCAAACTAAAGTGCGGGGTTTCCTATTTTGAGTTATAATTTCGAGTTTTACTATAAAAATGGGTGCAATCCGAGATTAGGCTATAGGATTAAAGTTTCTATACGTCTAAGGTGAGAAAGAGGCGAGAGGATTAGCAAAAGGGCCATATCTGTGCATGGGAGCATAGGAGAAGGTAAGTGTATTGCTTGTAACTTCATTTTTTTCATAGTGAAAGTTTGCACCCATGGTTTTTTACCCTTGTTGGGGTTTTTCCAAGTAAATTCTGTCTTATGGATTGTTAATTTGTGTGAATTCTACTTCTAGTTATTATTTCTTCCTGTTTATCGTTTATGGATGAGACCGTAGATTGGATCTCGGTTCACCAGCGTTGTTGGCGTGCTGCGCAACAACTGGTATCAGAGATATTGGTTTAGTTCAAGTGGGAGCAATGATGGAAGAAGGGAAAACTAGAATTGAGAAGTTTGATGGTTCAAAATTTGCCTTCTGAAAGATGCAGATGGAGGATTATCTGTATTAGAATGACCTCTATATTCCTCTAGAAGGAAAAGAGAAGAAACCAGTGAATCGAAAGGCTTTAGGAACGATCCGACTCTCTTTGTCTAAGAGCGCCGCCTTCAATATATCCAAAGTAAAGACCACAAAAGAATTAATGCAAGCTTTGACTACGATGTATGAAAAACCATCGGCATCCAACAAGGTTTATCTTATGAAATAGCTATTCAACATGAAGATGTCAGATGGTGGGAGCATGGCTGAACATCTAAACGAGTTCAATACAGTCACGAGCCAATTGGAATCCGTTGGCATCACTTTTGATGACGAGGTCAAGGCGCTATTAATCTTGTCAAGTTTTCCAGACAGTTGGGATGGTTTGGTGATTGCCGTGAGCAATTCCTCAGGAACGACGAAGTTGAAATTCAATGATGTGGCCAGTCTAATTCTCAGCGAAGAATTTAGAAGGAAGGCATCGAAGTTTCAGGGGATTCAGGGAATACTCTAGATGTTGAAGGAAGAGGAAGATCTTTAAACAAAGGTTGCAATAAATACGGGCGATTTAAGTCGAGAAATAAGTTAAAGTGACCGAAAGACAAGGACGGGTGTTAGCATTGCGAGAAGAAGGGGCACATGAAGCGAGATTGCAGTGCGCTTAATAAACAAGAAGGAAGCTCTTAAGGTAGAAAGGATTCAGTGAATCTATCTGAGGAGAGTGACACAAAGGCGTTGATCTTGTCTCTTGATGCGCGGAATGAGTCTTGGGCTATAGACTCGGGTGCTTCGTTTCATGCCACTTCGACAAAGGAAGTTTTTCGTGATTATGTGTCAGGTAACTTCAGAAGAGTCTACCTGGGTGATGATGAGCCGTGCAGTATTGTTGGCAAGGGAGACGTTCACATAAGTCAGAAAAACGAAATGATCTTGAAGTTGAAGGATGTCAGACATGTACCGAGTTTGAGATGGAACTTAATCTCAGTGGGGTAGTTGGCCGATATCGGATATGTGACGACATTCACGAGCGATGCATGGAAGGTCACAAAAGGTGCTTTGGTAATATCTCGAGGCAAGAAGGAAGGTACCTTGTACGTGACTTCCGGATCGTATAGTTCACTCGAGTCGCATCAACTAAAGTGAATAAGCAGTTATGGCATTAGAGGTTAGGACATATGAGTGAAAAATGGATAAAAGTGCTATTATCAAAGGGAAAGCTACCAGGGTTGAGGGCAATCGATTTGGAATTCTGCGAGGATTGCATGTATGGCAAGCAGAAGAGGGTAAGCTTCAAGAAAACAGGACGTGTTCCAAAGACGCATCTATTGAAGATTGTACACACTGATGTGTGAGGACTGGCACAGGTATCATCTCTTGGTGGATTACTTTATTTTGTCTCTTTCTTTGATGATGTTAGTAGAAAACTGTGGGTTTATTTCTTAAAGTACAAATCGGATGTATTTGATGTATTTGAGAAGCGGAAGGTTATGGTAGAAAATGAGACAGGTAAAACTGTAAAGTGTCTCAGATTGGATAATGGGGGGGGGGGGGGGAGAGTACTGTGATAAGAGATTTGAGAAGTATTGTGCAGCAAATGGGATCAAACATCAGAAAACGATTCCAGGGACACCGTAGCAGAATGGTGTGGATAAGCGCATTAACATGACCATCATTAAGCGCTAGGAGCATGAGGCTACATGCAGGGTTGCCCAAGACCTTTTGGGCAGATGCTGTGAATACTGCCGTATTTCTCATCAATAGAAGTCCCTCAGCACCATTGGATGGTAGGCTACCAGAAGAAACGTGGACTGGAAAAGAGGTGAACCTTGCACATCTCAAAGTGTTTGGTTGCACATCTTATGTTCACATTGATATAGAGCACAGAAACAAGCTGGATGCAAAGTCCAGAAGGTGCATGTTTATAGGCTACGGGTAGAATGATTTTGACTACTGATTTTGGGACACAGAGAACCGAAAGATCATCAGAAGTAAGGATGTAGTCTTTAGTAAAAAAATGATGCATAAGGACAGTGTGCAGCAAAAACAGAACAAGGCCGATGAGAAGGAATTCGTAGAGTTAGAAGAGTTACTGGACACAAGTGTCACAGTGCCATAGGATGAGCATGCACAGGAACATGATGAGGTAGAGCCGCAGACATCGATTGTGAAGAGGTCTACTCGAGAGAGGAGACCCAAGGTTCGATACTCACCCTCACTACATTATCTACTGCTGACAGATAATGGTGAACCAGAGTGTTTTGAAGAGCCATTGCAGTTAGATACATGAGTTAAGTGGGAGCAGGCCGTGGATGATGAGATAGACTCTCTTGAGTCCAATCGTACGTGGGAGCTAGTCACTCCACCTAAGGGTAAGAAAGCTCTTCATAACAAGTGGGTTTACAGATGGAAAAAGGAACATGATGGTTCGAAGCGGTACAAGGCTAGATTGGTTGTAAAAGGGTTCCAACAAAAGGCAGGTATCGACTTCACTAAAATATTTTCACCAGTGATGAAGATGTCTACGATTCGCTGGCCTTAAGTATAGTGGTTACAAAGGACTTACATCTAGAACAGCTAGATGTTAAGACAGCCTTTCTTCATGGAGACCTTGAATAATGGATATACATGCATCATCCGATAGGATACGTGGCACCAGGAAAGGAGAACAAGGTGTGTAGACTGAAAAAGAGTCTATATGGCCTGAAGCAAGCCCCGAGGTAGTGGTACAAGAAGTTCGACAGTTATATGTTGGGAAACGGGTACAGGAGATATCATGCAGATCACTATTGCTACTTGAAGAAGTTTGATACGTCGTACATCATTCTTCTTCTGTACGTTGATGATATGCTTGTGGCCGGATCAAGCATGAACGACATCTCAGATCTCAAAAGACAATTGTCTAGAGAATTTGCCATGAAAGATTTAAGAGCTGCAAAATAAATCCTAGGCATGGGGATAAAGAGTGACAGGAAAGATAAGAAGCTAGTTTTGTCACAGGCAGAGTACATAGCCAAGGTACTTGATCGATTCAGTATGGGAGGTGTTAAGCCGGTTAGCACTCCATTAGCGAACCACTTTAAGATTTCTTAGGAGCAAGGAACTAAGACGCAGGAGGAACGAGACTGCATGGCTAAAATTCCATATATGTCAGCTATAGGGAGCCTCATATATGTTATGGTTAGCACGAGGCCATATATTGCTCAAGCAGTGGGAGTTATTAGCAGGTTTATGAACAACCCCGAGAAGGAACATTGAGAAACTGTGAAGTGGATCCTCAGATACCTGGTAGGTACTGTAGATGTAAGACTGTGTTATGGAGGATAAAAAATAATCTACAAGGTTACGTCTACTCAGATTTGGCAGGGGATATCGACAGCAGAAGGAGCACGATATGGTATGTATTTACCCTGGGTGGTAGTGCTGCAGTCAGTTGTGTCTCTCAGTTATAAAAGATAGTATTCATCAGTACAACGAAAGCAGAGTATGTTGCAGCTACAGAAGAGTGTAAGTAGATGGTGTGAATGCAAGGTTTTATGGAGGAGTTGGGGAAGAAGCAAGCAGATTGCAAGATGTACAATGACAGTCAAAGTGCAATACACTTGGCTGAGAATTCAGCCTTTCATTCGAGAACCAAGCATATTGACATCAGATATCACTTCATACGTTCGTTACTAGAAGATGGATCAATTGCTTTGAAGAAGATCTATACAAGTCAGAATCCTGCGGATATGTTGACCAAGGCGGCTCCACGGGAGAAGCTGAAGCTCTGTTCAGCTTTGATTGGTCTTCAGGCTTGAAGACGGCACTCCGGATGTAGAAGACGAAGGACTACAGTGATGTATCTTCAAGTGGGAGATTGTTGAGTGTGGAGCCAAGCACTCAAGGGATGGTCGGGCGCCCGAATGATCTTTGGACTGGGCGCCCGATATTCATGTTTTAGAGATTGTTGTCTCTAGACTGTTCTGGGAACAGTCGGGCGCCCCAGTCAAGTGGACCGGGCGCTCGATATTCGTATGCTTTTCTATTTTTACCGCTAGACTGTTTCAACATTGGGTGGGCGCCTAACCCAGTCTAATTGAGCGCCCGATCGGCCGCGAACTAAAGTGCGGGGTTTCCTATTTTGAGTTGTAATTTCGGATTTTACGATACAAAAGGATGTAATCCAGGATTAGGCTATGTGATTAGGGTTTCTATACGTCCAAGGTGAGAAAGAGGGGAGAGAATTAGCAAAGGGGCCATATCTGTGCATGGGAGTATAGGAGAAGGTAAGGGTATTGCTTGTAACTTCGTTTTCTTCATAGTGGAAGTTTGCACCCGTGGTTTTTTACCCTTGTTGAGGTTTTTCCACGTAAATTATGTCTTGTAGATTGTTGATTTGTGTGAATTTTACTTCTAGTTATTATTTCTTCCTATTTATTGTTTGTGGGTGAGACAGGAGATTGAATCTCGGTTCACCGGCATTGTTGGCGTGCTGTGCAACAAATTTCACACTGATGGGTTTCAAGGCCAAGACCTCTTATTGAAACTCGGCAGAGTCTTCCAAAGAGGCAAGGCCTCAAACCCTAGGAGTAGTTTAACTTATCACAGTTATTACTACCACTTTTATGAGGCTATTGTATACTTAATCCAACCATCCGAAGGTCAATAGGTTTAATTATTATAGGCCATTAATCATGTAGGTCCACTTAACAAAAGTCTTTACATTATTGTCTATTCCAAAATATGTTGAAAAACAAAGTTAATAGACAAGTCAGGTGGGTTACGCCATAGGGAACAATGGAGATGGGATACCAACTATAAATTTACATTTTTTTTTTCTTTTTTTCTTTTACACATGCACCCTACAGTGGGGCTCACTTTGATGTATGTATTCCACATCCACACCGTCTATCTATTTTGCCGGATCGTTGGAGGGGCATGAGCCAAAAAAGGAAGCAAACCCAAATCTGAGGTGGACCATATTGTGATTGACCGTTATACAAAAGTTTGGATCCAGCTGATATATATATATATATATATATATATATATATATATATATATATATATATATATATATATATATATATATATATATATATTATCTCCCTTCATTTAGGTTTACGTAGTCTTATCAACAGGATGGATGGTAAATAAACATTATGGAAATATTCTGGTGGGCCCTAAGAAAATTTTAATGGCTGATATTTGTTTTTTACCCTTCATTCAGGTTTTCGTGATCTTATCAACCGGATGGATGGTAAATAAACATTATTGAAACATTCAAGTGGGCCTAGGAAATTTTTAATTGCTGATATTTGTTTTTTTTACTTCATCCAGGTTTACATGATGCTATTAACAAGTTGGATGGTAAATAAACATTAAGGAAACATTCCGGTGGGCCCTAAGAAAATTTTAATGGTAGGCATTCAATCACCACTGTTGCTTACGGCATGGTCTGCCTGAGAATTGTATCTACTTCAATTTTTTTTTTGGCTCGTACACTAAAAGTTTCTGGAAAAACATACGAACAGAGTAGATATATAATACATACATCAAGGTGGGCCCCACGGTAAAGGCCGGGGCCGCACCTAATCCGCTCCCGTGTAAAAGGTGGACTGTAGCATGAAGGTTACCTGTGAAGAAGATCAGGGGGGCCAGTCATCATAATGGCTATAGAAAAGAAATCAATGTACAGCTGTGGAACGTATGAGTGAATTGCTTGGATTTTCATTCGAGATAAGTCTTTATGGTGTGGCCCACCTTTTTGACGGCTCAGATGTTCCACACCAATAACATATTAGCAGGTAAAAGAGAAAATGGCGACTGTCTGTAATCTGGGATCAACCAGAAAAAGAGGGCAAGGATTGGATCACCGAACCTGTGCCCCACTTCTCCATATCCAATTTTGATCTTTATCATTAATCTTTGTAACAGTTCACTAATGGAACGGCCAGGATTGTCTGATCTATGTTGTGTTTGAATTCTGATACATCCATGCTGGGGCACGGGAGATGGACCATCCCCGATCCATGTCATCTCTGCCACGTGTACTGTGGGAGGTAGGTTGTACGGGATTTACCATACAACCATTGTTTTGTAGCATTCCACTTTCAAAAATGCAGTTATCATTCTGCATGAAAATTGCCAATGGAAGTGATTAGAGTACAAAAGAATAGGACTGATGACATCTCAACCGATTATAGATGTGGGCCGTGGCGGGAACCCAACGTGGGCCCCTTCGTCATGTGGCCTAGACTCAAAGAAAAAAAAGAAAGAATTAATGATCTTTTTTACATTATTGGAAAATGATCACGTAGTGTGGACCTCCATGGGGGCCATCGTGATGTATGCATCAGATCCACGCCGTCCATGAGACGTGCTCTTAGATGTTAGACCATGAGACCAAAAATCAGAAACTCAGGTGGGCACAGGGAACAGTTGGTTCCAGTTTATTTTTTGGGACCCACCTTGTTGTGTACATGCCATCCAATCCGTTCGTCAGATGCACACCGACCAGGTTGAGGGGATATTCTGACAATCTGGCCATTTTAAAACTCAGGTGAGCCACGCCAACTGAGTTTAGAGATTTTAGCGTGGCCTACCTGAGTTTATGACCAGGCTGATATTTGGGGGCTTGGATCAGGTACTACCCCACCAGGACGCACGTGGCGCATCACCATTGGCCGGCACAATGGGCTTCACACCTCGGTATTAGTGGAATGTGACAGGTCTGACAGCTCTACATAAGACCTGAGGTGCGGGACCTGCTGCGTCGGCCAATGACAACGTGCCATGTAGTCATCCATCTCCTCATGCATCCTGATGGGGGTAGTACCTCATCCGAGCCCCGTGTTTGGGCTCCAGGATGAACTTTATAAGGTGGTGCACCTGATGGACCGAATGAATGTTATTGACGCATCACGTCACGGTGGTCCACACAGAGGTCCACACATGACGCTACTAGATTGGGAGTGCCCTTGATGAAAAATGACCAATGCTCCAAGTATGAGCTTATATATGAGCCCATCTATGCCACCCCACGTGCTAAAGTGACTACCGTGTGCTTGATCCAAGCCATACATCGGTCGGTCCCACCATGCTGCCTTGAACAAAAAATAGGGCCTGTCCATTGATCAGTTGAACTATGGTTTACAAAACCAATGCATGGCTAAAATAATTTTAGTCAAGATTTTTCCAAACCATAAATTTGTTTCTAGCACCATAGCTTACTTGATGAGTAACCTGGCTTGATTTTTTGGCACGGGCCTCTACTCAATGGGACCTGTTGTGAAGGTATTCTGAGCTGGGCCGAGCTAAGCCCAGAGCGGGTAAGCCCACTGACTCATGGGCCCACATACAAGCCGGGGGACCACAGACACCAAGCGACTGACCTTGAGAGAGAAATGAGGCCGACAACGAGAATGACAATAGGTCGGTGGTAATGAATGTCATTTTGGATACATCAAACAACCTGAACTGGGTTGTTCTACTTATCACAACCGATAAGTTATAAGCTCGATTGTGAGACCACCCGGTCTTCACACCTCAGCTAGAGTCAGTAACTCTAATTCAAAATATCTCTATTTTACAAGTCAGGAAGCTCGCCCAATAAACTCTACCTCTAGGTCGACCTTGTCCACGATCGCCGTAAAGGTGCACAACAATTTAGGGACGAGCCTGATTAAATCGTGCACATTTTCAAGAGTTACAGACGTGATCGATGTCATCAGGATTTGCACCAGCTATTATAAGCATAATGTCACGTTCATTGCCTACTACAACTCTTTAATTACCTTCTAAATAGGGCACCCCTTCACCAGAACGGGTACGCACAATTCCCCCAAACACTGTCTCTACTCCCTTGAAAAATCCTTAGCCTGACTTAAACATTGAAGGGCTAACGGCTAGACCTTGGCCCCCCCTCTTAGTTTTTCTCTTTGTATTTTACAGGACCCAAAAGACTTCCTCTCTAGATCTAATCCGCTCGATCTAGAAGATTAGAGGCAGTTGATCATCTGGTGGAGGAGATCATTCAATCTTGATCGAAGATCTGACGACAACAAGACCCATTCAATAGACGACTTGGATCTTACATACGTGTGCCACTTGGGCACATAGGTGGTGGATACACGTGTGCTTTGAAAACCTTAATTGGTAGAGAAATAAAATGTGGCTTTGATGAAAGTTGAAATTTCTACTTTTTTTTCCCCTTAATGGTCTCATTAGCCAGTAAGCTTTCTTAATCTTTGAAAAGTGGGCGACTCCAACGTTGGTTTTGTATCTTTTAGAAAATGATGGCCACTCATCTTCCTCACATGTGAGCCTGATACATGGTTACCCAGATCATCCAAATTTTGAGTTCGATTATGGACAGCTTTGATAATTTGATCAAGATGATTTTTTTGAGGCAGTTGATAAACCGTAGGACAGCTTTGATAATTTGATCAATATGAATTTTTTGCGGCAGTAGATAAACCGTAGGTCATCCAAATGGACTGTTCAGATTTACTATATGGACTGCCACATGTTCCATCAGTCCTATTTCAACAAACGAGTGTCCACGAATCAGGCTGCGTAGCAAGCGTGGTGCGCAACCGAGTAACAAATAGCTCCCCCTGGATGAAGTATGAATTTGAGGCTGGTTCCTCCACATCGTTTCTGCAATAAGCTTATACACAACGTGGTGTGTGGGACCCACCGTGATGTTTTAATGGTATCCTATTCGTTCATGATGTGAGTCCTACCATGTTCTCACTTACATCCCAAAAATCAGGTTGATACATAAATTAGTTGGGCCACACCATGTAAAATAGATGACTAAAGCCTCTAAAATAACGTGGTGCGGTCCAACTGAGTTCTGAAATTCCCTGGTTATTGGAGATCCATTCACCCTACTCGGGTACATCTCATGAATGGATTGGATGGCATATACAAAACCTGGTGGGCCCCACTGACAATCTGGAATGCTTCCCCTTTCCAACTCCTTCCTGTGGTGTTACTGACCTTTGTTTTGGATCGGACTGATTAGATTCATGCAAAATGAGTGGCAGACGAGCCAACGATCGATCGGATGGTTACGATCATCATCCGATCAATGTTATCTTTTCACAGAATGTGACATAAAGAGCGTGTTGAAATGAATGTACGGTGCACATTAAAGATGGAAGTGTCCACACGAGATGATGAAATGAACCTTACTGCAGTGCAAATGAGTTGCACCATCTCAGGATCCAGCGTGTGTCAGCGCCGCTGGGGTCCACCAGATGAGTGGTCCGATTATCAGAACCGTCCAATCTGTGAGCCCTATTCTATTCGACACATCAGATAGTTATACGGAGCGGATTATAATGACCACCACCATCTACAGACGAACTTAGAACAATGGAAAAAAATTCAATGGCTCTCATTTTACTCTAAAAGAATCAAAGGTTTGGATCATTATTAAAGAGTGGTTAAGGACTAGTAGCTTATTTAAGGCAGTAAGGAGGGCATGGACAGTTCAAATGATTAGACCACGCAGAATGTAGGCCCCACTGTCCGGTGACATAGGAAGCAGATTGCGTCCTATTCTCGCCTGGACGAACTCGGTCCGGGCAGGATCTCCGTGGGCCACAATGATATATATAGGTTTTATCCACGCCGTCTATCCATTTTTTCAGATTGTTTTAGGGTACGAGCCCAAAAATGTGGCAGATCCAAGACTCAAATGGACCACACCACAAGAAGCAGCAATAACAATAACGCCCACCGTTGAAACCTTCTTAGGGCCCACAGTGATGTTTATTTGCCATCGAACCTGTTCATAAGGTCACATAGACCCGGATGAAGGGAAAAGATATTTCTGCATGATCAAAACATTTCAGCTCCCAATGGTGGGCGTTCAATCCCCACTGTGTGGTGCACTTGCGCCTGTGATCCGGCTCATTTGGGTTCATGCGCTACAATGATTTTGCTAAATGGATGGACAACGTGGATAAAACCCATTTATCATGGTGGGTCCCACAAAGCCCCTGCATTGACTGAGTCGGTCCGGGCTGGATCAAGACGCAATCCGCTACGGGAACACAAGGGGGATTCTAATTCTCTATAATTTTGTGATCCAACTCCTTATCATACAAATGGGCAATCGATCATTATTGTGTAACCGTCCATCTTGAAACCGACAAGTTGGACAGACCAGGAACCAAAGATCATTTTGATCTGTTGATTCTCACCGTCAAATCACACGGCCACAAGTAGATGGTAAAAATGCTATAGTCCACGATCACTAGCGAAAGTGGGAGCAGATTAGGTGTTACCCTAAACGTGGGGCCCACCGTGATGTAGGTGTTGTATATACCCACACCGTCCATCAGTTTTTCCAACTCATTTTAAGCCACTGTCCCAAAAATGACACAGATCCAATCTCAAGAGGACGACGCAGTAGAGATTGAATGGCCATCATTAAAAACTTGTGGGCCTAAGAAGTTTTTAATGGTTGGCGTCCAATGAATTTTCCTGTGGTGTGGTCCACTTAAGATTTAGATCTACTTCATTTTTATGATCATGCCCTTAAATGAGATGAAAAAACTGATGGACGGCATGGATATACTACACATACATCAAGGTGGGGCCCGCGGTCAAGGTAAGACGTTACCCGCTCCCAGTGATAGTACATTGATACTGTGATTACGACCGCCCAATAAGAAGAGTTCTGTACTAATGAAAAGGAAGCGGATGGGGTCGTGACCCAACACCACCAAACACGTTTTGATCGGACTCTCAGGGGCCACCATGATCTTTGTGCTTTATCCACACTTTCCATTCATCTTGCCAGCTCATTTTAAGACATGAGCTCAAAATTGAAGCATATCCAAAGCTCGAGTGGACCACACCACAGGAAACCGTGGAGATCAAACGCATGGCGTTGAAAACTTCTTGAGTGCCACTGAAGTTTTGGATCGAGCTGATATTAGTGTTTTCCCTTCATCCAGGTCAGTGTGACCTCATGAATAGGTTGGATGTCAAATAAAACTCGCAGTGGCCCAGGAAGGTTTCAACAATGACGGTCATTATTCCCACCGTTTCCTGTGTTGTGGTCCACCTGAGCTTTGGATATGCTTCAATTTTTGGCTAATACCCCTAAATGACCAGAAAAAAAATGGATGGACGGCTTGGATAAAAAAACATACATCACGGTGGGCCCCATAGTCACCAGGGATATCGGTGGTGTTAGTATCACCATCCAATTCGCCTTCAATGGGAAACCCGAGAATCGAGATAGGGACCACAAGATGGACCGTTACATGTCAATGATCATCACCATCGACTTATCTAGTGGGACCACATTGCACAATTATTCGGTACATATAGTAAGTTTGAGTTTTTTGTAAGCCCACACGCGTCTGCAATAATGCTCGTGTACACACCACACATATGCCATCATGGCAGGATAGGTCTGAGATCTAATCCATCCATCAGAAGTGATCCAATATATTGATGCCCTACCCCAGGAATCAGATTGATCCACTGGCAGGTGGACCAAAGTTTGAAAAGCAAATGTACGGCTCGGTAAGGCTTGGCTGAAATTTTCAAACCCATCCGCAAGTTTTCCAATATTGGACCCACATGCTGAATAGACCCATTTTTTTCAGGAAAACATGTGAAAAGTTGGTCCAACCTGATGGATGGATTAGATCTCGTACCTACATGCCTGCTGGCACATGTGTGGCGTGGACATGAGCTTTATTTCACACGCGCGTGCGCTTACCAAAGCCGTAATGAATATTTTTCTGGCAACTATTATGTAATGGATCATTCCTCATGCACGTCCTTTACGAGAAAATCTTTGATACTCTGGCCGAGTGCGATAGATGATACACAGTCACTTAGAAATTGCATATCTGGCATACAAGTAAATGAAATTAAACTGTCTAAATTCTCGGTCCCAGTTTAGATGCACCAAGAACCAAAATCACGCTGACTATGGGATTGATGGACACCTATCATCCAACGGCTTGAATTTCAAAAAAGATGTTTCCACGTATCATAAGCTAGGATTTGCCTACCAATAAGATTTTCTGAACTCAGAAAAAGTGGATTTTTAACATTCACCGGTTCAAATTGAGTTTATAAATGCCACGTGCACATTTTCGTACTGCCTGCGTATCAAGTGTCCTACACTGCCAGAGTATCAAATAAATCTCCTTCGTCTACTTTGGGACGAGTAGATTGAAATGACAACCCGTCTCGTTATCTTCCTTAAAAAATTAAAGAATCCCGATTGTTTGCAGAGAACTTCTGCTGCTCTGACACTATCAAAGTGAGCTGGACTAATCACAGAGATGAGATGGAAAACGGGATTTTCCTGATCAGTGAAAACAGACGATCCGGATTCAAAATTAAAACGGATTAACAAATGAGGACCGCAGGACCAGCCTAAATTGTAGGGATGGGCCCCACACCATACGTGGTCCAACGATTTTGATCGGCACACAAGCAACCAGTGATGGCCCGAGGCCGAAAATCCATCCTACCCGTCTGTGCACCCTCGCCGATTTTTCCGCGCTCCCACACGACGTCGTTCTCCCTTTCCTTTCGGAAGAAGAAAAAGAAGAGGTGCGTGAGTGCGAAATCGCCGTTTGTGCCACTGGCTTGCCTCGTTCTCGAGGGCTTCGTTTGGTTGTCGTATTGAGCTGGATGTGTTTTAAGTGAATTTATATAAGACCAGAGTCGCCACTAGCCAGTTACTTCGAATCTACAGTCGGCTAGACCCCGTAGAAACGTTAGAGAAGAGAATCCGAAGATTCCTTCCTCTAAAATGACTCCTGTTGATCTGCGGTCAGAGATTCAAGGTAAGGGATCACGGTTACAGGGTGGGAAGAGGTTAAGCACCCCACACACTGCCCGTACCGAAGTACGGTCTCTACTTCACAGAATCGATCGAATACTTGAAAGTCTAATTTAATCCTCGTATATTCTCATGGATGATATGATGCATGAATGCGGGTCTGAACAGTAAGAGTTTCTGATGGGCAGGTTCCAACAACGGGCAAGCCCAGAGCGTACGCTCGAACTGACAGGTGCTTAATGTAAGACGTATGCAGTGTGCTTGAATGATCAAGGTGTTTTATGGTGAAGCATGAATGCAGGTCTGAACAGTAAGAGTTTCTGATGGGCAGGTTCCAACAACGGGCAAGCCCAGAGCATACGCTCGAACTGACAGGTGCTTAATATAAAGACATATGCATGTGTACTTGACGGATCAAGGTGCTAGTAGTGAAGCAGGGGGGTTGGAAGAAAAGTAAATGTTGCACTTATGCTAGATGCGAATGAGATGATGCTGGAAAAAGAGTAGCTGGATGGACGGAGGTGTCGCAAGGGTTGGCTTCGAGTGGCTGGATCAAGACTTAGATGGCTTGGGAGGCTTGGACCAGTGGTCAGGCTGGGCTGGACCAGGGTTAGACTCTCCTCACTCGGGCTCTCCTTGGTGGAAAAATGGGCTAAAGGGTGGAGAGATGGACTCAGAGCTCTCGGGCTGAAATGGACTCGAATGGCTTTTTGAAATGAGAAGGGGAGGGGGGTATTTATAGCAGCGAGGAGTGGCAGTTTGTGTAATTTTGTCCGGGCGGCCTGCCATGGGCCGCCCGTACGGCCGCTCCTCGGTTTCCAGCGAGTACGGTCGCTCCCTCGGGGCTGCTGTTGGACTCGCTGGTCGACTCAGTGAGTTGACTCAGCGGGTCGAATCGGTGATTTGACTCGACGGGTTGACTCGACGGGTTGACTCGGTGTTTTGACTCGATGGGTTGACTCGACGGGTTGACTCAGCGGGTTAACTCAGCGAGTTGACTCAGTGAGTTTGACTTTTTTTGGGATTTTTTTACTGGACTTTTTTATGGGGGGTTTTTCAGGGTGATTTTTAGGACTGGGTTGACTGGGTTCAGGCTTGAACTGGGCTATGGAATGGGGCTTACAAGGGTGAGTTTGGCTGAGTTTGGACTTGGGATTTGGGGGTATGGTCCTCCGTTCAACCAGCTATCTCTACCAACAGTGTAGCCGAAGGTGGGGTGTCTACAGATGCCCCTCTTTGGCAGAGGTTGCGTGCAACCGAATGCCAAAGCGAGTGGACACCCCACTTCTGACCCGGTCATTCATAGATCATGGTCTGAAATCTTTGCTTGCTTTTGCATCTGTGCCAGTTGATCGTTTGGAGATCGCTCACTCGCACATACCGCGAGAGTTTGGAGAAAACGTTGCGATTGTCCCTGCAGTTTGCTGCAACCTGGGTACCCAATCGCAACCCTTCCATTCCCGATCGGTACTAACATCGGAAAGGTACAGCAGAGCCTCTGCGTCGACAGTCTTACGAGGTTACTGACCCTGTGATTGATTGTATGTTTGATGTTTTCCCAGATCACTCCAGGAGTACTTGTTTCGCTTGACTGTCAAAGTGGTTAGACGCCCTGCGTCCGATAGTCTTACGAGATTCTACTACGCCGACTTGGACTCAGTTAAGGTACTTCAGGCATCCACGCCTAGGTATGTGCGGGTGGGCTTTTCCACCCGATCTGCTGGTTTTGATGCTTGGTTTGCAATTCATTCTTTCCTTGATTGTGGTCTGGAATCTTTGTTGTCCTTTGTATCTGAGTCAGTTGATTGTCTGGAAATTGATAACTCGCACATACCGCGAGAGTTTGGAGAAAACGTTGCGATTGTCCCTGCAGTTTGCTGCAACCTGGGTACCCAATCGCAACCCTTCCATTCCCGATCGGTACTAACATCGGAAAGGTACAGCAGAGCCTCTGCGTCCGTTAGTCTTACGAGGATGCTGACCCTGAGACTGATTGTGTGATGTTTGATGTTTTCCCAGATCACTCCAGGAGTACTTGTTTCGCTTGACTGTCAAAGTGGTTAGACGCCCTGCGTCCGATAGTCTTACGGGATTCTACTACGCCGACTTAGACTCAGTCAAGGTACTTCAGGCATCCACGCCTAGGTATGTGCGGGTGAACTCTTTCCACCCAATCTGCTGATTTGGATACTTGGGTTACAATTCATCGTTTCCACCTGTTCCAATGGTTTCTGTGACCGAGTCTTTTGGCTTTCATCTTTTTTGTATCTTGGCATGTGGTACGACCGCACTGACACTGGAGTTCAGTTCGACCGTACTTTGAGTGCATTGGATCCGATGATCTCCGGGGAAACCGCGAGACATTGGATCTTATTTGATTTTT